>JAMPIV010006803.1:0-260374 GCA_024509875.1 Oreohelix idahoensis | reverse complement strand
GAGGGGGGATTATTGTGGGTTATAGATTGTTTCCCCCCCCACCCCCTCCCCGCCCCCCCCCCCCCCCGCCCCCTCACCCCACCCCCCGGCCCCGCCCCCCCCCCCCCCCCCCCCCCCCCTCCCCCCCCCCCCACACCCCCCCCCCCCCCCCCCCACACCCCCACCCCCCCTCCCCCCCCCCCCCCCCCCCCACCCCCCCCCCCCCCCCCCCCACCCCCCCCCCCCCCCCCCCCCCCCCCCACCCCCACCCCCCCCCCCCCCCCTCCCCCCCCCCCCTCCCACCCCCCCCCCCCCCCCCCCCACCCCCACCCCCCCCACCCTCCCCCCCCCCCGCCCCCCCTCCACCCCCCCCCCCCCCCCCCCCCCCCCACCCCACCTCTCCCCCCCCCCCCCCACCCCCCCCCCCCCACCACCCCCCCCCCCCACACCCCCCCCCCCCACCCCCCAATTGCGTCTCATTTAGCTTTCTAGTTCTCACGGTCTTATTTTTCCTTCTTTGGTCCTCCGTTCCCCTACCTGTCTAGCAAGTCAATTTTTATGGAGGATGATGACCCGCGGTCTGGGCGATCATGTACATCAGCAGCCTACGCATTATGTTTTTATCCTTAAATGTTATCTTTGGAGGTATTTTACCGTTGTATCTCTGTCAATTCACTACACATCTCCCCACTTGAAAACATGCCTATGGCAAGTTCCAAAACCAGCGATACACATAGGTAAAATTACTCCTCACGTCTGCCACTACTCTAATTTTGATCACAGGGGTGCCGACTGAGGAAATCTGCACCGACATTCAATTTGCCTGGGATATATTGGATACTAAACTGATAAGGTTGAAGCAATAAAGACCACCTCAGCAATCTTGCGTTTTCATGCTTAGCCTGGACAAGAACACGAGAGGCTGATGGTCCGTCTCCACCACAAATGTCCTACCATACAGATAGATTTGAAACTTCTTTATTGCCCAGATTAATGCTAAACATTCTTTTTCGCTTGTGGAGTATCCTTGTTCCGCCTTATTCAATTTTCGGCTTGCATAAGCGACTGGTTTCAGTTCCCCATCAGGTGAAGATGATCTTTGCAACAAAGACCCTCCGAGTCCTACATTACTTGCATCGGTTCTTAAGACAAAGTCCTGTGTCAAATCAGGCAGTTTGAGAATAGGCTTGCTAGTGAGTTTTTCCTTTAACTCTTGGAACGCTAGTTCACATTGTGCAGTCCAAATAATTTTATCTGGAAGTCCCTTGCGAGTCAGATCAGTCAGAGGAGCACAAATAGCGTTAAAATTTTTGATGTATTTCTGATAAAATCCGCATAACGACACAAATGATCGCACGTCCTTTTTTGTTTGCGGCCTAGGTGCTCTCTGCAGTTTTTCCAAGTTCTTAGGATCAGGGGTCATATTACCCTGATATACAGTGTGTCCCAAGAATTCCAACTCTTTGCATCCAATACAACATTTTGTTGGCCTAGCAGTTAAGTTCGCCTCCCGAAGTCTATCAATCAACATCTCCAGAGCTTCAATGTGTTCTTCAAATGTCTCTGTGGCGACGAGAATATCATCCATGAAATTCGTGATACATGGGTTATTCAGGGGATCCAACAATTTGCGCTTCATCCTTGAAAACACACTCGGAGCATTTTTCAGTCCGAATGGTAGCATATTGAATTCATAATGTCCATCCGAAGTGCTAAAAGCCAAATAAGGTCTCACTTCAGGCTTCACTGGGATCTGGTAATAGCCTTTACTAAGATCCACCTTTGAAAAGTATTTTGCCTTGTTCAGTCTGGCAAATAACTGTTTTGTGTCTGGTAATGGATCCACTTGTCCTTCTGTGACAGCATTCAGTTTCCTGTAATCTATGCACAGTCTGTGTTCCCCAGACGGTTTTCTCAACAAAACGACACTAGAACTAAAAGATGATTCACTGTGCGAAATAATCCCCTCCTTCAACAAATAATCTATTTCTTCCTTCAATGCCTTCTCCTTCGCGAACGGAATAGAATAGGCTCTCATACAGATTGGGTTTGAGTCTACCAGTTTCATGTCATACTGTCGCAAATTTGTATGGCCTGGTTTATCTGTTAATACATCTGTATGTTCCTCCAGAACCTGTTGAACTCTCTCCCTCTGGTTTTTAGTCAGGTGCTTACTGACTTTTACCTGTGCTGCTGTTTCACAAGGATGTAATGGGTATTCATGTGAGGTGAGTGGTTCTTTTTGCATCTGGGTTGCAATAGCCAAGGTCAATAAGGGGGTGCTTTCCTGGAGTGGTCTGTCCAGATACTTCTTTAACAGGTTTACATGATAAACTTTCTCCTTCCCCTTTTTGTCAATTTTATAGTTTGTTCTAGACACCTTCTCTAGAACCGTATTTTAGACCTTGCCAACCAAATTTGTAATTTATTCTGGCCTTCCCCGGTAGTAGGGAAGCAGCACCTTCTCACGTCGTACATGGCCATTGTTTTTCCCTGGACCGTTTGCCTGCCATAGGATGACAAATTTTGCTGCATGTGTTTCTTCCTGTGCTTGCTTTCCAACATACATCATTTGCCAGTTTTACCATCCAGCATTTTCAAACGATTGGGTCAGTGTCCAGTCCAACTTCATTGATTAAGAGGAGGTAAACGATGTCTCATTACCGCCATCTCATCTGTCCAGGTCCTTAATTAATAGGCTTCTAACGGACCTTTTATTGGCCTCCCAAATAGCAGAGTTGCGGGAGCCATCCCGGTTGAACTATGTGGTACCTCCCGATACGCAAACAATGCGGCGGGCAGGAATTGATCCCACAGATCCGGTTTTTCGTGTGCCAGCTTTCTCAGGAGAGAAATGAGAGTCCCGTTGAACCTCTCTACCTGGCCGTTCCCTTGTGGATGGTACGGACTACAATGAAAGTGTCTGGCTTGAAATAGCTTAAAAACGTCTTCCGTTAGTTTCCCCTTGACCTGAGAACCATTATCCGTCAAGATTTGATGCGGGAATCCTAATCGGGTAAATATTGTAAGTAGTGCCTCTGCTACATGTTTTGAATCAATTGATGGCAGGGCTACCGCCTCTCCCCACATAGAACAAGTGTCCACCAGAGTAAGGATGTAACTGTTCCTCCTCTTGGTCAGAGTGAGAGGTCCTACAATATCCACTGCAAACCCTCTCAAAAGGTGTTCCCACTATGGGCATTTCCCCTAGAGTTGCAGGAGCAGTCCAGTGCTTTGGAGCTACCCTTTGACATTCTAGGCAGGATTTGACATATCTTTTTTTTTTTATATCCTCCGTTATCCCTGGCCAGAAGTAATGACAAGCTATACGCTGTCCTGTGGCGCTGATCCCCATGTGACCACTGAAGGGAATCGCATGCCCGAGTTCCATCACTTTATCTCTATATGAAGTGGGAAGAACCAGCTGGTTGTGACCATTTGTTCCAGTTCCGGCCTTCCTGTATAAGAGTTTGTTCTTCATGAAATATTCCCCCTTGCTCGGAGGTGTGTGGCATTTGGGCAATTTGTTAAAACAGGGCTTGAGTGTCCTATCCTCAGCCTGCGCCTTCCTCATCTCCTCTGGATGAGCATTTATAGGTTCACCTTCTTCCTCCTTCTTCTGTGACCTGGTCTGCACTGTCGCCATGATCACAGGTTTCTCGGGATTCCCCAAGAAGACGTATCTACACCCAAATATCAGAGGGTAGATTGGTTCATCTATCACTGCTGCTCTGATTTCTCCTTCCACATAGCGAGTTTTCACCGTTATCCTTGCGATGGGAAGTGTCATGAGTGGTATGTCCTTAGTCGCCCCTTGTATTTCCACTGTTTCTGTGGTATACTGACTTGGGTCCACTAGGCTGGACTTCACAACTGAATCATAATCCAAACCTGTATCATAAAGGCACCTTATGGTGACCCCATTACAAATAACATCCTCACAAACTGGGGGGTGATAAGGTTCCTGTTGTCCATTAGGATTAACCTTTAATCTTCGCGTCCCCGACTTCATTGCAGCAATGTTTGAAGGTTTCCTTCTACAAAATTCGGTGTTATGGTTATCCTTCTTGCACCATTTACACCATCTTTTTCCTTGGTTCAACGGTTTTCTTTCATTGAACTTTTGGTCATTGAACTGTGAGTTTCTGTCGCGATAGTCATTTCTTGGCCGCTCAAAGTTTGTCCTACCTTTAATTCCCTGCTCTCTATTATCAAATTTATTAAATTGCTGTGGAGCTTTAAAATTGTCTATGTGCTTCTTCTTAGCACCACTTACCTCTGCCTGAGCTGCCTGATACCTCTCAGCAACATTTAAAATTTCCCCCAACTTCTCTGCACCTTGTTCCATGAGAAATTTTCTCATGTCTGGAGCCATGGACTCTCTCAATTGCTCAATCATGATCATTTCTTTAAGATCTTGGGTCTTCCCCCAGAGCCGTCCATTTCTCCAAATAGGTTTCTAGTCTAGCAGAGAATTGGTGGTATGTCTCCCCAGACAACAGTTTGGCATTTCTAAATTTCTTACGATAAAATTCACCATTCTTCTCGTACCTTAATAACAAAGCCTGCTTTAACATGTCATAATTGTCTTGGTCTTCCCTGTTCATTTTGGCAAATACTTCATAAGAAGTACCTCTCAATCCCTGTGATAGCTTTAAGCTCCACCTCTCTCTCTCTAACCCACATGTAGTAGCTAATAACTCAAAACGTCCTAGGTACCCCTCTATGTCATCGTCTTTTTCAACAAAATGGTCTAAATGAAACCCCATAGCTGAGTTTGAGGCTCCCAGACTGGGCGTAGCATCTGAGGCAAAAGGGCTGGCACCATTTTCAGGAGCCTGGCCTTGTAATTCCAGCTCCCTTAGTCGTAATTCGTGCTCCCTTTGCAACCTTCTATCTTCTGCCTCCCTTTCGGCAGTTCAATTTTTTCTTCTGCCTCCCTTTCGGCTGTCAGCCTTTTGCTGTCGTTTTTCTTCTGCCTCAATCTGCAGCCTCTTAATTTCTCTATCAGCCTCAATTTGTAACCTCTTCTCTTCAGCTACCTTCTATCTTCCCTTTCAATATATTTATCACATTCAGTCGTTACGTATTGAATTAAAATTTGACCATCCATTCCCATCTCCTTCGCGGTGAGCACAGCAGCTGATCTAAATTTTGCCAGCTCCGCCATACTTTTTAGACAATATAATAATATACAAGATAAATCTCTAACCAGTAAATACACTAAGTACTTCTTATGACTATAGTCTAACTAATTCTAACTAACCAGTTAACTAATTAATTATTACTGGCTGTGAAGATTCACCAACTTTTATCTGCAGGGACACTTTTAATTTTAAAGGGAATTTTACAATTTATTTCCCTACTTTTATTTCTCCCACCAGGAGATCCTAATATTACTGTTGGGCTAATTATCCCTGGACAAGACCCCAATTTATGTAGTGGTGTTTGATGGTATTGTATGATGGTGATATTACTAAATGTAATTGTATGAGGCCAGCTGTGAAGGCTCCTGAGATAAAATGTAGTTGAGAATTGTCAGAAGGCCTTTCTTGCTACCACTACGACCTCACACTTAATTTTTTTTTTTTTTAATGAATGTGGCTACGTAAAGTGTCTAGGGTTATGATATGTAGTGTGGTGTAATAGGTTATAGATATACCCACAGATATTTAACAAGACTAATAATATTAATAAATGTTAAAAATACACTGAACTAACTCACGTGTGTAAAATTTTTTGATAAAATTATATTACATTTATTTTGTTCTGGATCAATTTTTTTAGGTTGACCAGAACTTAAAAGGATTTAGAGATTATGAAAGAAATGCATGGAATATTATATCATAAATGCAATAGTGTACATATATATGTACTATACTAGTTAGTTTTATTAAAATGTTCTAGTAGTCATCTACTTGGGAGGATAGTTAGTGTTTGTGCTGTTGGGGTGGCCTCATCACACCTGTCTATATTGACTACACAGTGTCCAGAAAATGGTGGGAATTTTTATGGGGGTATTAGTAACTAAAGGGCTATGGTGAATGTCCAGCAGACCAGAGGCTCACTCATCTTGTAGTTGTAGCTCTGGTGCTGAAATCAGGTGGTCCCACCTCTCCGTGCTGGCGGGCAATAATGGTGGTCTCTGTCACAAGTACTGCACAGATACACTCGAGTAAAGTCACCAACTGAATAGACACTGCTTTGTTGACAACAGAAACTCACAGCTCTGCAATCAAAGTATGGGCCATGTGTCAAAATCTATTCTCTACCCACGTCTGGACACAACACTGACACAACAACCACATCATACAGACAGGTCAGATCTCTCTGACCAAACAGCACATTTACCATGGTGGGTTTACATCAGATAGATCCTCCCAGACTATAGATTCTGAAAAATATTTATTAGTTTTCTGCCCTAAAAGAGGATAGGTAATATGTTTCATTATTCTCAACACTTGATCTGTCTTGCATAACCTTGCTGGAGTTTTTTATGTACATTTGTTGGTCCCTAGACCCTGACTTGGGCGGGGGGTCTAGAGCAAATCCCTACTTGTTTGTAAGGCTAGATTTCGATATGGCAGTATCAAATCACTCGAACATGAAACAATATTCAAAATATATAAGGAAAAAATTTCAATCTTACCAGATTATGAATAAATAACACAGAATTGCTAGCAAAACTCAGCTGAGCTGCTGGCTATAGTATGGCGTCCCTAAACTTCTTACACTTTCTTTCATATGGAAATCACCACACTTTAAAATCTGTGTCTATCACTGAACAACTATTGAAGAATGGCCCCACTTTCGCGTCTGAGCGCTAATGATATGATTGTCTGTGGCCAATCACTGCCTCGGTTTATTTTAAATTTCAAATTTCCTACCATAAAGTCATTTCAGTCATGCTTCAGTCAAGTATGGATGGTTATCTGTTAGTCTGTCCGTCTCTACTTGTGTTTCTACAAAAATGTACTTGATTTTTGAACCAACCTTTCTCTCCCCTCCAAAATTTTGTCGTTAAAAGTTATTTTTAGACACAGCCACCACAAATATCCCTTCTCTTCCATACTACGTAGATTTGAACACCTGCGTCTCGAGGTCGTGTTTTTTTGTGCAAAATAGCGACACTTTTAGATTCAATACAGTCTGTCGATGATGTGAACAACACTGTCTTTTGTCATTATCTTCAATATTATCTATCCGTCTGTAAAATTAAGAACATATTAGTTCACTGCTCAGAATAGGCCATCCGGCCAGCTAATTTTTTATATTCCTAACATTAATATTAAGAAAAAAGTACTTTTTAATTTTTGTAATATTCCAAACATCTGCGTTTAGCCGCTGAATTCAAATCAAGGGCTTGGTATCGCGCAAAAGCGTCCAATAAATGACTGTGGCGTAACATATCTATGGTCCCTTCTGTCGAGTTGCTTACTTTTTATGTCAACTTGGGAAACGTGACTTTTCTCCGTTTCCCCCCCAATTGCGTCTCCTTAGCCTTTCTAGTCTCACGCAATCTTTCCAGTCATATTTTTCCTTTTTGATCCTCCGTTCCCCTCCTGTCTAGCAAGTCAATTTTTATGGAGGGTGATGACCCGCGGTCTAGGCGATCATGTACATCAGCAGCCTACGCATTATGTTTTTTATCCTTATATGTTATCCTTGGAGGTATTTTACCGTTGTATCTCTGTCAATTTCACTACAGCCACCTCGGGTAAGAAAGTATATGGTGATGCAAGATAACTGGGATGAAAGTCATTATACGACAGCGAACAACCAAGACGAAAAAAGAGAATCTTTCCTTCAACGGTCTGACAAAGACCTTCCGAGGATCAATCGACCAATCAATTACTCAAACGTGTACACTCGAAATCCCAATACACCTCTCCTTCCTGCATAGCCGTCGCTCCGGTCAATTCTTCAAGTCGGTCTAATATCACGTTCAAGGTCGCTCAGGTCAAGACAAGGCCAGCGTAGAGAGAGAGAGAGAGAGAGAGAGAGAGAGAGAGAGAGAGAGAGAGGCCGGACAATGCGAAGCACCGTGATTATTTATTACTCAACGATCTGAAAGAGTGACCTACTGCCCAACTGTGAATTGACTTGTACAGCGCTAAGGTATGGCCGGAAATACATTATGCGAATGCAGAAATTAAAGTATATATTCGGCTGATGCAAGTCCGAGAAATATCTTTTATTTTTAATTCCTATCGTTTATTACTTCAAGAAGTTACTTCCATAAATGAATACATTATGCTCATATCCGGAGCATTATGCGCTGATGAGATTCTTTCCTGCATTCATAGTTATTTCCCTTTCACGAGTTTTGGCAGCTTCTTTCCAATTTTCTGTTGCGTCTCCATCAACATCTTCCGAAGTTTTGGGGAAGTGGGATGGGAACTGTGTTTGAAGATGATTTAATATTATTATTATTATCATTTCTCATAGATTAGGTGCCAATGTTGACCTAGTTATCAAATATTTCATATACTGGTATTTAAAGTTTAGACAAAATTAAAAATACTTGATGAGGAGATCGGCTGGGTCATAGACAAGGGACAGGACAAAAATTATGAGATCTTTTATAACAAGATTTAATACGAGGATGTAGAATCATATCGTTTATTATCTTCAAGCAATATGGGCGATTACGGAGAAACATAAATAAAAATTACATTAGCGGAGCTTTCAATGCTCAGTATCTCGAAATCAAAAGATAATAATGACAATTTGTGATGCGCTGATCTCTGGTGAAAATTCTGGACGTGGCAATCTTTGGTGACAATTTTGGACGTGACAATCTTAGTTATTTCCCTTTCAATCGTTGGAGTTTGAAACAATCTTGCTTTTTCCGTGACAATTTTGGTGAAAATGTTTACGTGCGTGACTCATCAACATCTTCCGAAGTTTTGGACGTGAAGTGGGATTCGGGTGGCAATCTTGCTGGGATGACCAGTCTTTGTTATGAAGATGATGTTCTGGAATTATTATCTTTATTTAGGACCCAGCTTTGGTGAAAATTCTCTGGCAGTTTTGGTGACCAATCTTTGGTGACAAGTCACGTTTTCGCAAAAGAGTATGACAGAATGTCAGTGTTGCAGCCGTGAATTAATATAATTGACCTAGTTATCAATATTCATATACTGGTATTTATTTTCAGCTTTAGACAAAATAAAAATACTTGATGAGAGATCAAGGCAATTGGGTCAAACAATTTTTTAGACATTGTGTTACAGGAACTCCATTTATCCGAACCCCAATTATGAGAATAAATTATCGCACTTTGCAGAATTTGCCATAAGACTACAATTCTGATTTTTGCAATTGAAATGAAAATTTGTAGAGGATGGGATGGGGCTAATGGTCACCGCTTACATACGAGATGTAGAATTATATATTAAAGTATATCTTGCTAGCAATCCAGTGCGATGCGTCTAGGCAGAAACAGATATTGAACATAAAAAAATACCAAAAATGGTGTACAAGGTGCGATAAGCGGAGCTTTAGGCAATGCATATAAAAGGGCAGTTTCTTGAAACGAAATCAAAAGGATAATAAGACTGACAATTTGTGAAGTGTTTTCAGTTGTGTAATTTTCAATGTTAGGAAAGTGTCTTCTGACAATCTTTATGGTTTTGCATCAATTTTGGAAAATGGGTCGTGAAACGTAATCTATGGTGACAAAGATTCTGGAAGAGGCAATCTTTGGTTTGAAAGAAGAAGCAAAGGGGAATTCAGTTTGGACGGTCCTCCTGACTGTACATGGCATACGAGGATTGGAGATTCAAGGGGAAATCTTTATCTAGCGCTTCAGTGACAATCTTTGGTGACAATTTAGGACGTGACAATCGTTGGACGTGACAATCTTGTTGACAATTTTGGACGTGACAATCTTTCGGTGTGTATAATTTGTGAGACGGCTTATACTGGAAATCAATGCCTCAATCACTTTCTCAGGCAAAGCAGCTTCCCCTGGGTTTAAAAAAGTGCAAATAGAGAGTAACAATTTTGGTAGCCGCGAATGAAGTCATTTTACCGGAACGATGGCAAAGTAAAAAAAAAACCACGATCTTTGTCTCCCATTGTGTTACAATGCTTGGATGTGTGAAATCTTTGGTGACAATTCTGGAAGTGGTTGAATCTTTGGTGACAATTTCTCATCCAGGACGGATACCAGTCTTTTAAAGGTGTAACAACTGATTCTGGATCAGGGTGTTATAGGCTTAAAAAGATGTACAAGAAGGGAAGTCCTTGGTTTATTGTTACTGAAGATTTGGTGGCGTTTTCCAAGACAATCTTGCTGGTTAGACATGCTTCTGGACACCCTGGCACAAGATAAATCTGGTGGAATAATTTTGGGAAAAAAAGAAGGAAATGAAAACTACTGCAGTGGACACAGTCTTTGATGTGTAAAATTTGTGGAACGTGGCAATGCCCGGATTTTCGGTGACAATTCTGGACGTGACAATCTTTGGTGACAAGTCACGTTTTCGCAAAAGAGTATGACAGAATGTCAATTTGTGTTGAAGAAAACAGCCCTCAGAAGTAAATTTTATACTTTCATTGTGGAAAAGCTGCCTGAGAGTTTATAGCAAGAAACAGCGATTTTACGAGCAGAAGATGGACAGCCCTACACATAGCTTTGAAGCTAATTCCAAAAGGAGACTTTTTAAAAAGTGGCCAAATTTTTTTTTTAGTGCTTAGACATTGTATTACTTCCAAAACGTTTGGATTTTGAAAACTTTTTTTTTAATAAAAAAACATTTAATTGTTTGCTTGCGTTCACTCTCAGCCACATCTCTCTCTCTTACAACGCTGGCCGTTTATTTTGAGCGGTAAGTACCTTGTGTCGTAGTTTACAGCTTATCCGCTGTTGATATCTGCGAATCCTTTCGGCCCAAGGGGTTCACATCTACTGTATTCCAGCTAGGACAATTGTTCAATCGGGTTTGCATCACCTGCCAACTCAATACAATATATATTTTGAGCGGTAAGTATTGTGTCGTATTTATATATATGTGATATATATTTCGGCCCGATATATATTGTTTATTTGCATCCCTGCCAAATATATTATATATATATATATATATATATATATATATATATATATATATATATACACACACACCATTTGACAAGTGATCTTTTATCGGGTTTGCCTATTATTTATTTTCATCTGCTTTGTTTTCTTAAAATCATTTATTTGTCTTTTCCTGCACGTCTTGCTGTTTTGCGATACAAGACAGAAGGCACTTGCAAAATCTAGATCCTTTTTATTACATTTTTCCTGGACTCCATAACGTTTCTGTATCTGTCATATTACAGTGCTCCATATGCAATCGTTCGCATCCGACTGGCTAAGCGGTGGGAGCGCTTTGGATCTCGGCGTCAAAGTTGCTGGGTTCCGGAATAGAAACTCAATTGTGCCACGCTCCAGTCTGTAAATGGGTACCTGAATCTCTCTGGAGTTATGGAAGGCAAAGGCAGCAAGGAAGGGAACTGGTCACACCCAGCTCATAAAGCTGGACATAGTATACTGAAGTCTTTAACACTTTACTACCCTACGGAACATCGTTAAGTAAAGCAAATTACTACAGAAATCCCGGTTACAACAGCGAATGGTGGCGAATGCTTTAACTGCACTCTGACTCACTTCTCTACATTATTAAAAAGGACAATATGAGAAAGAACACACGACGGATTTCAAGTTACCGCGTACGCAGTTAGCATTTGATGAACGCGACTGACAAAGAATTTCCTTGTCTATGCCCCATGGGAGGCCCCACCTTTTATAAATCACAATCTTCAAACACCAAACAGACCAAGTGATAATTTTCAGACTAAGAACCGGCCATTGCAAACTCAAATACCATGTGTTCAACAAATTTGAACATCAGACAGACAGACAGACAGACAGACAGATATGTGGGGCGGACAAACCAACGAACACGTCCTCCAAACCTGTCGGCTCCACGAGAGGATCTGGGTGACAGCGTGGCCTTCTACTCGTACAACCTAGTTGAAGTAGAAACTGATGAGACAAGCCTGAGACGGCCAGCCAGCTGTTTAAGAGAGGTAGATGTGGTTATTTGAGAGCGAACGACGAAGAAGAAGACAATGCCCAACAGCAAAGTTAACGTTTGCAGGATAGCCATCATCATCATCGTCATAAAAGTTCAGCTTCCCGTGGAGCACATGTCTCGAACAAACATAGCCCAAGTCTTTATGTCCTGTGCCATCCGTTCACGGTTTGTCCATGTCTTCTTTCTCACCTTCATGTCCGTTTCCAGTTCTCTTCCATGTGTGAGTAGTATGTCAGGCGCAAATTGCGCCTACTATACTACTTGTGTGTGTGTGGTTTTTTTGGGTCTCCCTATACTTCTTTTACGCTGAGGTTTCCAGCACAGGAACTGCATTGTAAGGCAGTTGATTCGCTTTTCTTAATGTGTGTCCTCTCTATCGTCAGTGTTTTCTCCCCCACATCTTGCACCAGTGCTATTTGTGTCGTTCTTTCCTCTGTAGTACAGTTACCTAGAAAAATATGATCAACATTTTTTTTTCCCCCCCACGGGGAAAGACAAAATTGCAGTAGTTGCAGAATAAAATGTAACAGATTATTTATATTTAATATTTCATTTTAAACAATTTTTAAAACAGTACAAGAGTCACAAGGGAGGGGGACAACGTGGAAGAACGAGCATTGTTTATAGCAGTGGTTCTCAACGAGGGACGTATGCCCCCCGAGGGCCATGTCATATTTCTAGGGGGGAGGGGGGGGAATGTAAGATGGTAAATTACCTTTTTTCCAGCTAACAGCCACTATGATGGGGTGGGGGGGGGGGGGGGGGGGGGGGCACAGAGGTAAATGAGGCTCAGGACGGGGGGCCATGAGCAAAAAAAATGTTGAGAACCCCTGGTTTATAGAAATACAATAGAAAGAATCCCTAGTAGGAAGTGGGTGAAAAGGGGGGGGGGGGGGGGGGGGGAGTCTGAGAGAAAAAAAAAAAATGAGAATGTAAAAGAGAGAGAGAGAGAGAGAGAGAGAGAGAGAGAGAGAGAGAGAATATACCTTCTACCATGTCAGAATGATGCCCCCCCCCCCCCCCCCCCCCACCCCCCCCCCCCCCCCCCCCCCCCCCCAGGGTCTCTGAAGATATAAAGACAAAATAACACTACTGCACTCTCATGCATGTCGTAGAAGGCGATTTATATGAGGCTGAACATGTGGCTGGCAACCTCATCATGTAAAACAAATTGACACAAAAATAACAACTACAAGACCACGTGATTGTCTGGTGCAGGCCTCTTGCAAAGGGGGACAGCTAGAGTGGTGACTCCGTGGCCAGAAAAGGAACGAAATGAAAATTGACGATGATGATGATGTCAGAAATAGCCACCTTGATCTACTTACTCTTTGAGAAAATCAAGAGGTCGGCAGACATTGTCCGAGACAGCAGTCCTTTGATTGTCGCTGTTGCCATTTCTATAGAAATCTCCTATGGCGTCTGCACCACCACTGTTGCAGTTGATGCTGGTGGCGCTTTTGCTGCTAATACTTTCTGCAGTGTACTCATGGTTACTCTTTTTGTTTGTAGCACTACTGTAAGAGTGCTGCTGTTGGTGCAGCTCTGGCGAATGGCTAGATGACCCCTGGTGCGTTTGGTGACTGTAATGTTGGTTGGCCTGATAATGATGAAGGATGTTATGCCTCCATTCGTACGAATTTTCTCTGGTCTGTGTAAGCAGTTTAATTATGGACATGGCATTGTCTAGATCCGTGTCGTGTGCGTCTGCCATAATAGAGTTCTGTAGCTAATAATTTCACACGACGCGTGTTCAGGCACCATTTTCCATGTTAATTCCTAAAGTAACACACGCATTTAAAAGCGAAAGGTCGTGGTGTTTTGTAAACCATAATGGTTTGTCTGAAGTTCACGTGTGATTTTTGTCTCATAGACTCACATTCTCTGAGGCGATGTCCTGTGACGCTACAGAAAGATTAAACACTGCAAATTTCGATCTTTGGTGCTTGAACACATAAAGGACAAAACAATTATATATATATATATATATATATATATATATATATATATATATATATATATTATATAATATATATATATATATATATATATATATATATATATATATATATATATATAAACAGGGTGATCGAGAAGTCCCTCCGCAGTGGGTTCAGTGCTTTAATAAAATGAATGTAACAAGCTATGATACAGTACAACAATATTAGTTTAATTAACTGACTTTAATTAGATTTACTTTACAGCAAGTGTTGGAAGTGTCTTCCGTTATTCTCTAGACACAAAGCAACTCTTCTTGACTTGTTTTCAAAAATATTACATTCATATTATTAAATCACTGAATCCACTGCGGAGAGACTTCTCGATAACCCTGTCTATATATATATATATATATATATATATATATATATATATATATATATATATATATATATATATATATATATATATATATATATATATATATATAAAATTGATTCACTTATATTATTGTTAACAAGTGCAAAAATAAATAAAATTTTCAAATAATTTAAAAAAAAAAAAAAAAAAAAAAAAATTTTTAAAAAAAAAGGAAAACTAGAAAAGAAAAAACAAGCAAAACACAGAAAATAAATGTTTCAAGTACTCTTATCCTTCTTCCATTTTTCAACTCCCCAAGGAGCATAGGCCTTCAACAATCTTATGCCAAGTTCCCCTGCCCCGTGCCATCAGGTCAACGTCTCTCCATGTTTTCTTCCTCCCCTTCATGTCCGTCGCAAGTTCTCTTTTCCATGTGGCCTTTGGTCTTCCTCTATCTCTCTTACCCTGGGGATTCAAGGACCGCCGGGTGATGCTATACCAGGTTTTCTCAGTGTGTGTCCTATCCATGTCCATCGTCTTCTTCTCACCGCTTGTTCCACTAGCGCTTGCCTAGTGACATCAGTTCTACATTAGTGATCTTGTCATCAGTTCTACATTAGTGATCTTGTCATCAGTTCTACATTAGTGATCTTGTCATCAGTTCTACATTAGTAATCTTGTCATCAGTTCCACATTAGTGATCTTGTCATCAGTTCCACATTAGTGATCTTGTCATCGAACGAACGAACGAACGAACTTTATTTTCAAAGGGTTGAGAATTGGGCATGCAGGCCCGTCTAACATTCTGCCCTTCCTTTCGCTCACCTTTCATACCGTATCCTTTCAAAAGCACATGTATTTTTAGCATTATTTAAGCATACAACATTATCGAGGTAAAATAATAACATACATTTGTAACATCCAGACATAATCAAATTTTAAGGGGGGGGGGGGGGGGGGGGGGGGGGGGGGGGGGGGGGGGGGGGGGGGGGGGGGGGGGGGGGGGGGGGGGGGGGGGGGAGAGCGGGGGGTGTGGGTTCCCGTATCGTAAAACAATATAATCAGTTTCCCATTAGTGATCTTGTCATACCATTTTAATCCTTCTGTTCTACGCAAGCACCCATTTATGAAACTCTGCAGCTATTTTAGTTGTTGCCCTGAATAAAAGTTGATGGCCAGTTGTCATTAACCAGTACAGAGGGTCCTCGATAAAAGTCGCACCGACATACGTCATTTCGCATACACGTCGTTGATAAATTAGGGACGGTAAACTTGATATACATCGTATATATTCATACTTAGGTCGTTTGAACAGGAACGTATATGTACATTTCCCTCGAATCTTCTCTTTCTCCTTCTGTATTTAAATTCATAATTACAGACTGTATGTAAAATGTAAAAATAAATACAGTATGTATAAAAACAAATAAGTACAGTAACAAGTATGTATATTTTATTTTTATTAATAATTTCATAATGTATTTTATAATTATTATTTAGCAATTACAATAAATTATATATTACAGGTTAGTGTGCAGTAAAATAAGTATTTCCTATTCATATGCCTATACACGTCCATGTAAATTTGAATTTTTTAGTTGATCTGGAACGAATCTCCCACATAAAATCTTAGTTCCATGGGAAATTGTTGCCTGATATACGTTGTTTCGTTGTAAGTCGTGCTTTTTAGGAACATAACTACAGCGTTTAACGGGGACCCCGTGTAATTCGTTATATCGTTCACAAATTTATAATTTTTTTGATTAATTATAACTATCCACGAAGTTGGTAAGAAGACGAAGATGGCTGTATACCGCTCCACCTATGTCACAGTCTTGACGTATGGATGCGAGTCATGGGCAATGACTACAACCCACAAAAGCCAGATCCAAACCTCAGAAATGAGGTATCTGAGGAAGGTGGTCGAAGTAACAAGAAGAGACATGGTCCGCAACCAGACGATACGTCAAGGCCTAAAATCCCACCCCCTGCAGACCCAAGTAGAACAGTCCCAACTAAGATGGTTTGGCCATGTCTGCAGAATGGGAGAAGATCGGCTACCACGACAAGCATGTGAAACAAAGAGCCATGGATCCAGACCCCCAGGACGACCCAGAGTCCGCTGGGAGGACAACATTAGACACTTTGAAGGACCGAGGACTAGAATGGAACCAGGCCAGGAGGAAGACGGCCGATAGGATAGTCTGGCGCTCTCTCTTCCAAACCTCTACACGTCACGGTAGAAGGGGAACGACTAAGTAAGTAAGTATAACTATCTACCCACTTGTATTCTATACAACCAAATACATGGCACATTTATTTTCTGCTTTTTATTACATTTGCTAACAAAACTAAAAGCGGATACCTTAAGCTGATTTTTTTTTTTTCGTTTTTCGTTTACTTGTTTCGTGATTTTGAGTTTAAAGGGAATATTAATTGTTCGGAACACGAGTCACGTCTGCTTAGTAAAATTACAGTTGAATAAAATATTCTTTGATAAGTTTAAACTAATAATGTAAAGATTTAAAGAAAGTTGGTCATTACTAGAGCTGTGTTTACCAAAAAAAAAAAAAAAAGAAGATTCGTATACCTAGTTGCTAGAAGAAACACATTGATTTAATTGGCACATCATTATTCACCATCCCACGGCCGCCCTTTCAAATATGAAACACAGTCTATATTTGTAGTCCATTATTTCCAGCTTTTTAAAACCCCTACTTTAACGGAGTTAATTCTTGGTATTTTACACTGTTTCTTCTTCTTCTTCTTCCTCGTTCGCCATGAGACTTCCACATTAATGATTCAAATAAATGCAGTAGACAGCTCAAGGTCACTGATATCTCCAAACAGTTTTTCGTGGACAGAAGTAGGCTGCCATATGCTACTCCGTTCACTGCTGTATATTGGACAGGATTGTGCTGCTTTACACTGTTTTAGTTAATATATTAAATAGACTTAACAATGCGCATCAAAACTCGAAAGAGTAAAATGCAACAAGAAAGGGGGTTGCATGCACAGTTTTAGCTCTCTTCGATGAGTGGAGCTGAGAGATTTGGAGTGTCACATATTTGAAACGTGACAAATATACAATGCGAATATGATCTTAAATCAATGTGGTTAAAATGCGTTTGTAGCAAGATTATTAAGGTCAAGAGCACATGTTATGTATCAGTCGATCAATACCCTTCAGCTCCTACGTGAGAATAGGCCTTAAACAAACAACTTGCCGTTCTCCTGTAACGTGCCATCAAGCTCTACTTCTTTCCATGTCTTCGTCAACATTTTCATTTCTGTCTTCATGTGTTCTTCAGTCTACCTCTTCTTCTCTTTACCCTGGGGATTACAGAACAAGGACTGTCTCGTAATGCTATCAATAAGTTTCCTCAGTGTGTGTCCAATCCATCTTCTCATCTCTTGTTCCGCTGGCTCTTGTCTGATTCTTATCAACAGTTCCACATTTATGACTTGTCGTACCATTTATTTTTTATATTTTACTCAATCCCGGGTTTATGAATGTGTGATGTTTTGGTTGTTATTTTTGTTATTTGCGACTTAAATTACATACCACAGCTCAGTTGGCATGGCCCAGTGGCTACTTGCAAGGATACACTGTTTTTTGGGTGCCAGGAATTAAAAATACCATCTTATTGTTTTGTTTTTTAATTACTCATATTAAAACTGGCAACCGCAGTTGTCTCTCAAGTGGGATACGCGCCCCCGGTCTTATGAGGGAAAAGCGGGTGAGCCAATCACTCCATTACTGGGAAACCTGTATCATATAAGGTTACCATCATCTACATATGAAGGCATTTACGATACATTTTACTCCACATATATAGTTTTATTCTAGTCCGATTGCGTTGAAAGAAGAAAAACGATTTTAAATAGCGGGGAAACAGAAAACTACGACTATGACTGTGTTTCGTGTCTGAAGAGGTTTGGTGTCGGATGGTAAAATCATTCAATCAATATGTTTCTTCAAACAATTAGATCAGCGAGTTTTTTTCTTTTAAATACATCATTAGTAATGATAAAATTACGTGGAAGTTTCACATTAGGTGTTTAAGCTTGTTAACGCATATTTAAACTTGTTAAAACATATTTAAACTCGTTAAAACACATTTAAACTTGTTAAAACATGTTTAAACTTGTCAAAGTCTATTTAAACGTGTTAAAACATATTTAAACTCGTTATAGCATATTTAAACTTGCCAAAGCCTATTTAAACTTGTTAAAGCCTATTTAAACTTGTTAAAGTATATTGAAACTTGCTAAGGCTATTTAAACGTGTTAAATCGTATTTAAACTTGTTAAAGTATATTTTATACAAGTTTATATTTCACTCAACGGAGGTGACAACGGATCTGAAAAATTAATATTCAGTTGTGACTTAAAATCATTAAACAAATAACGGAACAATTTTTAGACACCACTTATACTGTTGTTACCATATGAACTATACAGCAGAGAATAAATTTAACATACATTCTGTTGTACAGAATTAAAGTGGGTGATCAGTTATTAAAAAGTTCAATATCGTTCACAAATGTATACGTTCTATAAACGATATGACGAATTACCAATTATTGATAACGGGCTATTCAATTTTATTATATGCAATAACAAATGCTGACAATTTTAACAATGGTTTTGGTGCACTTAGAAACATCAATAAAAATGGTCCCTGGAACATTGTTTTATTTCCTTTCTTCTTCTTCTTCCGTCCTTAGCCAAAGACCGACCAAGCAGTCAGAGGCCATCAAATGTGTCGTCTGGGCAACAGCAGATTGATTTTATTTCCCATTCTTTTAGTCCATCTGCCGTTGTTTCCGTAATCGGTGTGACAAGCCAACGGGTGATCAGCCCATTGGGCTTTATTTCCTTTATTTGTCTGTTATTCTGCCTTCAACTATGTCTGGCCTACATATGAGGCAGATTAACTTTTCTGATGTGTCTACATTCGATTAAAATTAAAAATAGGCCTAGTCCAGGTTTACAGAAAGTAAACACCAAAGAGTATTACAAACAGCTAACATAACAACGGGGTTTAGTTTTATCCCCCCCCCCCATTTTTTATTTTAGCAATCGCTAATGTTTAATACAGCCCTCCATATTTTGCCATTTAGTGGGTAGACTTGCTTCATTTTTACTTATAAATATGACTGTAGGCTACACCGCCGTTTTGCCTCGTCTGTCGCAGTTGGGTCTCACACGGGATACGCGCACAGATCTCCCGAAGGAAAAGTGGGTGAGCTAATCACCACATTACCAAGGAACCTATGGTGTTCGTATAAGGCTATCATTGTCTATATGAGAAAGCATTTGAGTTGTTTTTTTTTCTTTTTTTCAATGAATGCAATAAAATTAAGTCACCAACCTGGACAGTAGCCTACGTTTCAAACGGACAAAAATAATACACGTGTAAGATAACTGGGTATTTAGTTCGTATCTCTTGATTCCGAAAATCATTTCCTACACTGAAAAACAAAACCTACCCAAAAATACTCCATATTATCCCTTGGTTGTTGGAAATACATAAATATATCCTCTTTTGCTCCGTATGGATCACGGAGCCACCTCTGCAGATGCCCTACTTGAAGACGCCTATGTCCAAGCACTAACTCTTTCAGCGGTGATTTTAGAAGTAATTTGTTTCACATGATGAAGGTGCCAGCGCCATGCCACAGTCGACTTTTACGACATGCACGAAGGAGCAGTTGTCATATTCTTTGTCTCCTTATAGACCCCCGGGAACTGCACGGGGCAAAGTCATACATATGTTATCACTAATCATTACCATACACGGGGTAAAGTCATACATATGTTATCACTAATCATTACCATACACGGGGGTAAAGTCATACATATGTTATCACTAATCATTACCAACTATCATTTTACTTGCTAGTTTAGCTCCTGCGCGTCCGACTGGCTGTGCGGTTAGAGCACAATTACCGCGTCACAGGATTGAAAGCTGGTAGCGACACACCCCCAGCCTACCCAGCAGTATATGGGTACGCGACTGCGCTCTTGAATTAGGGAAGACAATGGCAAATGCAGCGAGTAAATGAATTGGTCAACCTACCTCATCAAAAAGCGGAACCTAGTATGATGAAATCTATAAACACTTTATTTCCTACATGTTCATTTCTGCTATAAGTTCCTAGCAAAAGCGCCTAGTTATCCTATCTGCGTGCGGAATAAATTCACAGACACAAAGGAAAACACACCTGCGGCCAACATTAACACAATAATTGTCTTTGCACAAGCCGAAGCGTTTTAAAACAATATATGAATAACGCCTGGTTAGCCCAGCACGATCAATCTATACACCAGTCTCACTTCTTGCGTGCGTGAATCACCGATCACAAATAGACAACTAGAAGAAACAGGTCCGCGAATTTAATTCAGAAGTTGTCTGGTCCACCTTTCTGACTCAACTGATTACATCAACAGTCGAGCCAGACGCGAAAAATGAAATCGCAGGTTACCTCAAACCTCAAGTACCCGTGTCTCGTACGGTACTGCCGCCAGTTCGGGGTCAATGGGATGACCTCCGACGAAGCAACTAGGTCATACTGACCCGAACATTCCTTGCAGCCGCTTACAGCATTTCTGGTCCAACTATAGTCGTGAAGCGTTCAAAACGGGCCAATTGTGGCTAAGGGCTATGACACCTGCCTATTTCTTGGTTGTCGGAAAAGTTGTTCGCTGTTCAGTTCCATGTTCCCAGGAGAGAGGTTGTCACGCCTATGGCGTTCGAAGTGGTAGATTATGTACAGATGGGAATTTCAAGAACAGAGCTTAACACAGTAAAAAAAGACTAACCGATCAGTCTTTAAAAGGAAGCTGAATATACAGAATTATTCAGTGTCGGTATCAAGCATTATGGTGTTCATTTTGAGCTTAAGCTGACAGCCTTGGAAGACGTATATTACCTCGTCTTTCCAGACACATAAGTCAAAATTGAGGCTTATGTCTATAATTCTGTGAGATATCGGTATCCCATCACGCACTTTCTCGGAGCTTTGTGACAGTAAATTCTTAGAATCTAACAATATAATTTCTTTTGCAAGTCCTGAAACGTGAAACGCACATTCACACTCACCGTTGCCGTATACGATCCATAGCTGATTGGCTGATATTTATCCAGAACTAAAAATATGAAAAAAATGGAAGTTACACCAAACAACGTTGGTTCAGTGCCATCTTGCCATCGCCTATTTTATTTAAAAAATTTGATGGGAAAACTCTATAGGCACACCCCCCAATATCGAAAAAATAAATACATTAGATCCTATCATGAATATAAATGATTATGCGGGTAAATAAGTGGTGGACATTAGAACTTCGTGTGAATATTTTTTTTTTCTTCGAACGCCCAACATGCAAACTTGCACTTGTTTGAAGATAGCAGTGGCCATTCAAATGTTGTACATTATTTTGGGTAAGAAGAATGCATCGATCAATATGTTATAACATGTTTTGAACATATATTTTGATTATAACCATATTTGGACTCAAACATGTGGCCATGTATGATAGCTTGTCTACTATTTCCTACTTCTATATTTTGTTGTGATCGTATAGGTTTCGTATCTCTACCCTAAACAGCAGGCAGCTTATTTGTGGTAAGGTAGACTTCTTACTCTCAAAACAATGACAACAGTTCATGTACTGATAGTTGATGCATGATTTCACGAGTTGAATGACTTTACGTTGACAGCAGTAACAGTCAAATGTTGAACTTTATTTACATGATCAAAATGTTGAAGAAATGATGTGCCCAACTTTCCTCGTGAGGCTGGCAGACTTTATACAGCAAAACGTCAGTACGTAATAATAAAATGCCATTCTTTCTCTCTCTCTCTCTCTCTCTCTCTCTCTCTCTCTCTCTCTCTCTCTCTCTCTCTCTCTCTCTCTCTCTGTCGCTGCTTCTGTATTCATATGGTTTCTAGTAGTTATAGTGGTCATGGCTTGAGAACCACTGTTGTCAATATTTTCCTTGTCATAATATTCTTCATATGCACTCGCTGTTTTTATTATTGTTCTGACTTATTTCTTCCTATCTTCTATCTTCTTGACTTGGCGTGTCTTAGTGAGACTGGCCTAACCGCCAGGGATGTGGGTTTACCAAGTTTATATTCTATTTTCTAGTCTGTCAACTTGTCTACTGCACTACCAGTAATAGACTCGTAAATGTTCAACATACCTGGTTTGTTTCGAAAATACACACATTATCTTGTACTGGCAACACTGGCATCTTGTCCACAGAATAATAGAATGAACTGTCATATCTACTTGTGGCGTGCCAAGCGATTGAGTGTCTGAGTGACAGTTATAACTTTTCTGTCACCACAGTATCAACGAAAATAACTTTGGCTTATCACTCGATGAAAACTCCCAATCCAGCTTGCCACTTCTAAATCACTTTACACACTTGGGAGAAAACCCAAACTAACACCTTGACGCTATCGCGTTTCGAATCTGACTCTTTTAATTTTGAACAACGATTTACAACGACAATGGGGGTAAGTCTTTTACAGACAGGGGGTATGATGTGCTGGTGTTGTGGGTAGTGGGTTTCCCCCCTTGCTTCACCCTAGGCCTAGTGAATTCTTGTTCATGAAAGGAGCGACCATTGCGGTGTTAGTCTCTTGGCCTAGCAAAACCTCTCATACCCCAAGATCGTTGTGCGTGGTGAAGAGCCACACCCTCCTCGAGGTAGTCCTGGTAACTGAGGGTGCGAATCCTCAGGCTAAACACAACGGATCTAGAGGAGCAAACCTCGATAATAAATCCGGTGCACTACACCGTACACGCCCTCTATGGGTGGGAAGGAGCCAGATGGATACTGAACAAGTCTTGGGAGTAGGAACGAGTGAGGACTGCTCCCTGAAGATCGGAACCCATCGTACAGGCACAGAGACTCAGGACTTGACGATCCTATTGCCTTCAACTCTTGGTCACATGCCTAGAGCCTCGGAGAACTCGGCGTAACCAGCAGGCAATTTGGTGGCGGGGAAAGAGCACTGTGAGCCCTACCTTGGCTACGTATCACAAGGAGACGCAGAAACACCCCCTTTATCTCCCCCAGAGCTGGCACAGTACACTTCTGGCTTCTACCGGGGGCGGTAGGAAATATACATCAAACCTGGCAGAGCAAGTCCTCCATCAGATGCGGCTGATGATGGGCCCACTGGCGCGTGGACACGTCCCGATCCCCATCGAGACTTGCCCGGGGAGCCCACCCCGGCTCAAAAAAGCAGAGAAGGCCACTCTCCAAACCTCCGATGTCTTGCGGGCAGTGTTAGGATGTGCAAGAACATGGACAGGAAGACTCCACAACTTCCCCACTGAAGACATGCCCACGGCGACCGTTGCCTCAATTGGCTGTGTGTGGTGTACCCGGAAACGGGGCCTCCCAGTACTGAGGCACAGTTAAGTCCCCGATGTCACTTATCGGTGCAGAGTTGAGAGAGATGGCTGAGCATCACAATCCCCCCCCCTGTGTTGCAGCATGATGAGAACCCAGCATTGCACACTGAGCTTGGGGGGATCACTTGGGCACCAGACTTAATACTGGCTCTTGACTGGATGGCCGCATGCAGGAGATTTCTACAATGGAGGGTTGGCAGGTGGTGGGTATCTGGAAGTGGCTCTGTGCAGGACGTGAGGATTCCTTGGGAGAGCCCAGAACCAGAGCACAGCATTGTGCAAGCTCTGCATAGTTGGAGAGCCCCCTGGATGACGGGGAATGCACAGTGTGCTACCTCACCTATCCCCAACTGCTAACTTAGAACCAGAAGTGGGGTCCTCTGTATGCGTGCCAGGCCAGGATAAAATGCCTGGGAAAGAGACTGGAGCTCAGAACTCCCTAACTCAAAGTTGCAGGATGGCAGAAAAGCCATGGGAAAGACAGGGCTATTTTGAAGATAACGCAACCATATTTTCACCATACGAGCTCGGACGCCGCCTCGGTATAACAAGGTCCGCGCAGAGCAGTGACACCCCCAGGCTGCTTGCGAATAGTCTACTACTGGGAACATAAACAGATTAGGGATGAGCCCACTCTCCCGTTGAACAGGTGCTAAAGTCATAGATACTGGGCCAGAAGGCGCACCGGAAACCACAGTATCACGCAACTCGCTTTTTTTTTTATGGAGAGTACACCGTCAAATAAATCTCGTACTGGTGCTCGCCCTGTGGAGCTCCACCAGGCAGGTGCAGTGCCGGGCTCTGAGCCTCGACAGAGCCCACCCTCAGCTACTGGAGGACCCTCTAGACCATCTTGTGGAGTCAGCAGACGGCGGAGGAGAACTACTGACCAAAACAAAACAGAAAAAGAGAAACCCAGAGTGCCACTTGTCATGATGCACTGGAATGCAGAGGGAGTGAACAGCAAGCAGGCTGGATACAGCAAAAAGACAGAGCTGGAAAACATCTTGTATGAGAAGCAAGTCAGTGTTTGCTGTATCCAAGAGACTCACTTGAAAGCAGATCAAACCTTTAAAATAAGGGGATATCAATGCTTCAGATCCGACAGAAAAGAAAGACGAAAAGGAGGAGTACTTACTCTTGTAAGGAATAACATTCCTGCACACGAAAGGAAAACCTTCATGGATGGAGCAGAATATCAGCTGTTGCAGATAAAGGTAGACAAGATGGAAATAGAACTCCTGAACTATTACTGTCCGAACAACAAACCCCTGAGTCTCAGCTCTATACAGGTACCAGCCACCAACTTTATAGCAGTTGGAGACTTTAATAGCCACTCCCAGAGCTGGGGCTATAACCACCTGGATCACAGAGGTGAAGAGGTTGAAACTTGGCAAGATGATCACTCCCTAATCCTAGTCAATAATGCCACAGATACTCCTACCTTCTACTCCAGAGGATGGCACACAACTTCAACACCAGATCTTGCCTTCTCCACACCAGATATAGCTGGATCTATTAGTAGAGAAGTAGGAGACCAACTAGGGGGAAGCGACCATCGCCCAATCTTTCTTACTGTCCAGAGTGCAACTCTCAGTACAGGCCCAGCCATTACAAGATGGAACTACAAAAAAGCCAACTGGGGTTTATTCAGGCATCAGGTGAACACGCTGCTGTCTACCCTCAAGGTACAGAACAGAGACATTAATGAAGTGGTAAAAGACTTCAACAGATGCATACTACAAGCTCCAAAAGAAACCATTCCTAAAGGATGCCGGCGTAACTACATACCATACTGGTCCAGCACACTCCAAGAACGTCAGGAAGCTATGGACAGGGCTAGAAAGGACGCAGAGTCTCAGCCTTCACTTGAAACTCACAACAAATGGAAAAAAGGCTGTAGCAGAGTTTCAGAGAACAAAGCTAGAAGAAAAACGGAAAAGCTGGAGAACTAAAACGGCATCGCTGAACCTTGAGAAAGACGGCAGGAAACTTTGGAGATTAGTCAAGTCTCTAAATGAAGAGCGTTCCTCATCTAGGCAGACTATCACATTGGATGAAGGTGGCAAACTTTTCAGAGGAAAACAAGCTGCAGACTTGTTTGCTAGAAGATACAGTTCAGAAAGCAACTTACCCATTAACATAGATCATCAGAGAGAGATAAGAAAAGAAATACTGGCAACCATGGGACAGACAGATACTCCTGCCCCAATGAGGGAACCCATCACACTAGGAGAACTACAGAAGGCTATTTCCAAGCTTAAGTTTCAAAAGTCACCCGGCCCAGACAAAATCAGCAACGAAATGCTAGTAAATCTGAGCTCAGCAGTGTCACGTGAAAGATAATTTATTTTACCATCTTGTCCATAATTTGATTACTCCTTTATATGTTCTGTTTTCCGAGACATTTTGTATTTTCGTTTCTTTCATATTCTACCTACATTTTTTTCACCTTCTCAACCCCACCCGAGGTTGTTTACGCTGGCCAGCTGCGGTCAGCTAACGCTAGACGTAATGTTATCTAAACGCACCTGTTCGACCAGAGAAACATTTCTCGGGTCCGCTTTAAGTGTTAGAACGAGCCTAAGACGGTTTCTGTGAAAGAAACGGTTCGTTAGCGGCGGGTACCCTCTGTGGTCCCAACAGGGGAATTTCTCTGGTCGCTTTAAAACGTTTGATGACGAGCGGCTGGTACCCTTTGAGGCCTGGGTAACGAGTGTGATCTGTTTCAGGGGAAGATAACAACCCGCGGTCAGTCTTTGGGTTTTCGCCCTTAGACAAGATAGAGCATAATGTTATGCATTTCTCTACCTGGGGAACTTTCGCACGATTTCTTTTGTCTTACTCTAGATTACGTCTTTCGCCGAACTTCTGTAGAAATACGCACGCCAGGTGTTCGGGGGGAGCGTCCCTTGTGATCTATAAGAGTAGACTGGTTTTAATAGACAAAGACATTCGTATATTCCTGGCCCGTAGATGACCATCATGAGATAAGGCAAACTTTAACACAATACTAGAATGTGTTTGCCTATGTTCTAGTCATTTTTCGGGGTGAGTTGACATATCTTATAATTATTATATTAGATTCAGGTTAGCTTTTATATATCTGTTAGGAAAGTGAATTTATTTCGTAGGACTTCTCCTAGTAATTTATTCAGTGATAAGGTAGCGCTGTCTACGGCCTATTAAGTGGTGCTTAAACTGTTACGGTTTATCATGGGTTAAATGTTAAACTTACAATAACAGATATTAGGCGTAGAATCAGTCCACTATCCCTTGTCGATTTCACTACTGTTGTCCACCTCGACAAATACTCTACACTCTAACTCAACCACGACAAGCAGCAAAGACAAAACTGCTTGAGATATTCGATTTCACTACTGTTGTCCACCTCGACAAATACTCTACACTCTAACTCAACCACGACAAATGGGGGCTCGTCCGGGATTTAAACTACATCTGCAGCAATCGCAACAGATGAGGTTGCAGTCTGGTAGGAATCTCTCACAAGATTCTATTCTGATTCTTAGAGTTTAGTGTTCGGCAGATTATAGGAATTTCTTTCCCCTAGACATATCGAACTATTTCTTTTGGAGGAAGTCGGAACAGCGTTTTTTCTCCACAGCAATCATAAATATTAAGTTACATTTATTGTTCATGCTACACATGAGACAGCTGGTAAAGGTTGATGGTATCACTGCTGAGTTTTTGGTTGACAAATCTGACGACTATTGTTGTAAAAGTCAGAAAATTTTTTTTTTAAGGGTTAATATTTTTTTCAGGAGTAGCTCTTTAATCTGAGATAAGAAGCTACAGATAGTCAGTTACTAGCTTGCATTTGTACCAAGGGAGGGTGTTCATTCGGACGATAGTAACCAATCCTCTCAATAGCTTAGTACTGACAGAACTGGGGTGAAGTGATAGTAAGTTTTACATCACTTACATTTTTTGGAGTTTTTTGGGGTTTTGCTTGTCGCAATCAGAGTAGCTACAAACTTTCTTGTTTTTTAAAGTTCCCAGGCTAGCCTAGATTTTATTGATTATTAAGTTAATCAGCACCTAGTGGACTAGGTAACTAAGATCTCTAGGTTCTATTCTTCTATAGTGTTTGCTCACCCTGATAAAATGGCCGATCTAGATAAAGTGCATAGGACTGCCCTCGAGGTAGCTAAGTACATGGAGTACAAGGATAGCGAAATCCAGCCCTTTCTAGAATTTGCAGTAAGCCTGCAGGATCAATACGAGGTAGACAATTGGTTTGACAGCCGTTTAATCTTGGCATGGTCCTGTAAACAAACTGGGGAGAGTGAAGCATTCACCCGACAGTATGTAGAAGAAGTGATAGAAGATGAGAAGCAAAGGGAAAAGCAAAGACAAGAACGGGACAAGCAATTGGAAATGGAGCAACAAGAAAGGGACAAGCAATGGGAAATAGAGCGCCAAGAAAGGGACAGAGAAAGCCAAGAAAGGAGCAGGCTACACCAAATCAGAATGAATGAACTGGATAGCCAAATTCGGAGGATGAAAACAGATACTAAATGTAGTCACTCTAATTCCCCTTCTACTGTGCCCTTAACGGTCAACGCCCCTGCAAACCTTGCGCCCATGAAAGAAAACTTGCCTGCTAAAACCGAACCCCAACTCCAGAAAATTGACTTTCCTTTGGACTTGGATCCGAAGCCCAAACAAGGAAAGAATTTACGTCGGGACAACAGACCTAAAGCCACGGGAAAAATTACGCAACGTTCCCAGGCATGGAAACTGCACAAAGGTGAGACAGGTGCTAACAAGCATTGTAATACGGATTGTTCCCGTCTGGCAAGCGGCGAACCCCGAGCCTCTCATGCTCCAGACCGAGCAGCACCTAACCGACACGTGACGTCGAGAAAAGGGAGCCACACCCTATCACGTTATATTTCGCAAGATTCCCGGCCGGACAGCGAAAAAACCATATGCAGAGGCGTATCCCTCCAACTCAACGATCGTAGGAAGGAGGCGCCGCTCCTCTTATCACCCTGAGCTTAAAAGGTGCAAGAATAAGTCGCCTGCTAAAAGGGTTAAACTTTCCAAACCGTTCCAAGGAACTTTGGAAAAACACACCGAGAGTTTTCTCTCGGGCACTTCGCGATCAAACGGGATCTCAAACCGTCCAGTCTTTTGCATGCAGTCTGCGGGGCCTGTCAACCAGGAAGTGGATCTCGCATTGCAGGACAAAGTTCAACTGACGCCAGTAACTTCCTCAGGGGAGGGCAAAGTTGACGTTTATGGTGGACACAGGGTTCCAGGCGAAGGGATCCCTGGTATTCCATTTGAGTCTCTCACACTTCTCAGGGCAGAAGACAGTGAGAAAAGCTGCCTTACTACTGTACAAGGAGCCATTGTTGAGAGCCTTG
Source organism: Oreohelix idahoensis (assembly GCA_024509875.1). Classification (NCBI taxonomy): domain Eukaryota; kingdom Metazoa; phylum Mollusca; class Gastropoda; order Stylommatophora; family Oreohelicidae; genus Oreohelix; species Oreohelix idahoensis. Next base: position 231,180 of record JAMPIV010006803.1, on the reverse strand, counting down.
GCTCACGTCATGCTAGTAATGGGAAAGCGACTCAACAAACTCTGCAACTCGCAGATATTACCTATCTGTCTTCACGGATAGAAGCTACGGAGATCTGTTATGATTTAGTAGAACCCCAGAATGCGATCGATTACTCTTTGCTTCAGGCAGCAGAGTTTTCTCATTCAAATCGCATTATTCCAGTGGTCTCAACCCCACTGATGGACAGCAAAGTAGTCGCCTCCGCCAGGCCATTACAGAGCAACTTGATCATTTCCGTTGACCAAGCCAGAGTTGTGACTGGCAAGGCAAGGAAAGCTCCAGACCCACCTTTAGACGGCACAGGTCTGAAGATTGATCAATGCTCCCACCGAAACAGGGGAGTAGGTGTGGAGAGGCAGAAGAAAAATGCTAGCATTTCTTCGGCCAACGAACGGCTTTATTTACCAACTAGTGTTACACGCGCGCGAAAAGTCCCTATAGACTGCAGCTATACAGGGTTATTCAAGTCCGCGACAGGTAAACCCATAACGGAAATTAAACAGCCCGAGTCCAGCAACGATTACACTGCACATAACAGGCGGATTACCTATGCAGTGGCCAGTGAGTTCAGGCGGGGCCGAAACTCACAACAGGTGCGGATAATTTTCCGGACCATGGACAGACAAAGCAAAATTGGGGAAGGAAGGTCATGTTCACACGGAAACAGATTATGTCAGTGTTCAGTGGCCTCGCAAAATCCCATTCGCTGAACGTCTATTAGACAGAGGGAAGAAAAGAAATGAACTCGGAGCTAGTCATACAGACAGACAGAAATTGGAAACGTATTTGGTTTTATGAGTATAGGATGTTCCAATGACAGGTAACTAAAGACGATGGAAAAGATAAATTACTGTCATTTTTTGTCCGTATTCCTCGAACTTTAAAAGGGGGGGGGGGGCGCTTGTCACGTGAAAGATAATTTATTTTACCATCTTGTCCATAATTTGATTACTCCTTTATATGTTCTGTTTTCCGAGACATTTTGTATTTTCGTTTCTTTCATATTCTACCTACATTTTTTCACCTTCTCAACCCCACCCGAGGTTGTTTACGCTGGCCAGCTGCGGTCAGCTAACGCTAGACGTAATGTTATCTAAACGCACCTGTTCGACCAGAGAAACATTTCTCGGGTCCGCTTTAAGTGTTAGAACGAGCCTAAGACGGTTTCTGTGAAAGAAACGGTTCGTTAGCGGCGGGTACCCTCTGTGGTCCCAACAGGGGAATTTCTCTAGACAAAGACATTCGTATATTCCTGGCCCGTAGATGACCATCATGAGATAAGGCAAACTTTAACACAATACTAGAATGTGTTTGCCTATGTTCTAGTCATTTTTCGGGGTGAGTTGACATATCTTATAATTATTATATTAGATTCAGGTTAGCTTTTATATATCTGTTAGGAAAGTGAATTTATTTCGTAGGACTTCTCCTAGTAATTTATTCAGTGATAAGGTAGCGCTGTCTACGGCCTATTAAGTGGTGCTTAAACTGTTACGGTTTATCATGGGTTAAATGTTAAACTTACAATAACAGATATTAGGCGTAGAATCAGTCCACTATCCCTTGTCGATTTCACTACTGTTGTCCACCTCGACAAATACTCTACACTCTAACTCAACCACGACAAGCAGCAAAGACAAAACTGCTTGAGATATTCAACCACAGCTGGTTGAAAGGAATGGTACCCCAAGTATGGAGAGAAGCCATCACAATACCCATACTAAAGAAAGGGAAATGTAAGACCGAGGCTGCAAGTTACCGGCCAATCAGTCTCACAAGCTGTGTTGGGAAGACTATGGAGCGAATAGTCAACCACAGATTGAAATGGTATTTAGAGTCTGAGCAGATCCTGGTGCCGGAACAAGCTGGATTTAGAGAATGCTACAGTATAGAAGACCAAGTTACTTACTTGTCTCAAGCAATAGAAGATGCCTTCCAGGAGAAGAAAAAGGTCCTAACGATCTGGGTCGACTTCAAGCAGGCCTTTGACAAGGTGTGGAAAGATGGCCTCATTGCAAAACTTAGGAGAAGTGGAATCCAAGGCAACATGATGAAATGGATCCAGTCATACTTGCATAACAGGAGAACTAGAGTCACTCTTGACGGTCTGCAGAGCAGAAAAGTGTTGCTCCATCAGGGGGTACCTCAAGGAGGAGTAATTTCCCCAACACTCTTCCTTGTTTACATCAATAACCTGGTGAAAGATCTCCCTGCAGGAGTTAAAGCTGCCTTATATGCAGATGACCTAGTACTCTGGTGCGCTGATGAAAATGTCACCACAGCAAGTTATAGAATGCAGCAGGCAGCAGACATGCTAGTGTCATGGGCAGAGAAATGGCTTATCACAATAAACACAGACAAAACCTCCACAACACTGTTCTCCCTCGCCCCCAAGGACAAATCAGCTAACATACACCTAGGGACAACCGTGATCAAGGAAGAAAGCTACCCCACCTATCTTGGGGTGACATTTGACCAAAGGCTTACATGGAATAAGCATATTGAAAATGCAGAGGGAAAGGCCCGAAGACGACTAGGCATACTCAGAAAATTAGCAGGTACCAACTGGGGAGCAAATGAACGAAATCTAAAGAAGATTTATAATGGAGTAATAAGACCACACTTAGAGTTTAGCTCAGCAGCATGGTCATCAGCTGCTAACTCACATCTGCAGTCTTTGGACAAGGTGCAAAATCAAGCTCTCAGGCTCATTACAGGAGCCATGAAAACTACACCAATAACAGAGATGCAGAAGGTTGCTGGATTACAGACATTGTCCCATAGAAGAGACACAAAAACCATGATCCAGATGGAAAAGTACAACAGTATGCCAAATGCACCCAATGAAGGCAAGACTAGATGATCTGGCATTGGGACGTCTAAAGCGTAGCAGCTTTGTGCATCGGGGGAAAAGACTTATAAGACAGCATCAAGAAGACCTATCCATGAAGACAACACCACGGAAGCCCACCCTATACCCTGTACCATGGGAGCAGGCCAGCAGTGCCCTCCAAATTAATACATCAGTCAGTGGTCTCACAAGTGGATGTGAGTATAATGATCTGCAAAAACGAACTGCTACATTGAGTATGATCCAAGAAAGCTATCCCGATCAATCATGGATACATGCCTATACAGATGGATCAGCAACTAATGCTGTTAGGAATGGAGGTGCCGGTATCTTTATCTCATATCCTGACAACCACTATGAGACTAGGCACATTCCCACTGGTAAATTCTGTTCCAACTATACAGCTGAGGTTCAAGCTCTAGAGCAAGCTGCAAATATGATTTATAACACCAACTCTGACTGCCACCAGGTAGTCATCCTCACAGATGCACTGTCTGTCCTGCAAGCTCTCAAGGGTGGTAAACTCCCGCATCTGAGAAATGAACTAAACAAGGTAGCTGCCAAAAAGAGAACCATACTTCAGTGGGTACCATCTCATTGTGGTGTACCCGGAAATGAAAAGGCAGATAAACTTGCAAAAAAGGGAGGAGAATGTGAACAAGAAGATAATGAAGTCATATACTTTGAGAAAAAGAGAGCTATCCAGACTATCAGAAGAGAACAGAACCAACCCAAAGACGACTATCACACTCTCGACCGGCAGGGACAGATAACTATTTTTCGACTCAGGACAGGGCATAACAAACTGAATAAACACATGCACAAGCTACGATTGTCTGCTTCACCACTGTGCACATGTGGATTAAACGAACAAACTGCTGAGCATGTTCTACAGGACTGTCCTCTGTATGACCAGTTAAGAAAGATATACTGGCCCAATGACTCAACACTAAACTCAAAGCTATATGGAGTTAAAGAGGAACTTCAAACAACAGTCGAATTCATCATGAGAACTCGTCTGACGGTGTAATCATCAAAGATGCGATCGCAAGAAGAAGAAGAAGAAGAAGACAACGACAATTATTTCCGAACATTCTAAAACAATTTGTGTGTGACGTAATTTTGGACTTGAAAGAAGCCTAGAAATTCAATTATTCACCAGTTCCTTGATTCCAGGCAGATGACTAGAGTGTCTACTTTCAGGTAGTTCCTAGATGCCGTGCGAATTTAGAAAACAGAGTTTTTCATCAGTAAAAATAGTTAGGCAGGCAGGGCGACGGTCTCTCAAGGGCTGGATAACTGCCACTTTACTGTAAGTGCTTTAGAGAATAAAACAATGAGTAATTTTCCCACTTCTGACCTCGTATTGTTGAAGTGGAATCATAAGGTGGTTAGATCGCTTGCTTTTCCAGACAAAGCTACCCGGTACGAAACCTAATAGCGCAACGTTCCAGTCTACCCAGCGGTAAATGGGTACCTGCTCCTGTTCTTGAATACAACGGGTAGTCATATAGCAGATACTGCCGTGAAATGTTAAGAGACTTCACTATACTAGGTCCAGATTTGGGAGATGGGGTGATCAGTTCTCTTACTCACTGTTTTTGCCTTTCCTAGCTCGGGAGCAGAATCACGTAGTCACTTACAGCTGGGTAGACTGCAGCGTGCCGCCATCGTGTTTCGAACCCAGAAATTTTGCCGCGAGAGGCCAACGCTCCAATCACTCTGCCAATCGGACGTTCTTAAGTTAGGGTAGACAAAAGCAGCAAGGAAGTGAACCCTGTCACCCCCACGTCATAAAGTGAACTCCTAGTATACTGAAGTCTATTCACACCCCTATATCAGTACCTCCTCAAATGTGAATAACTTTCCACTTTAGAAGCAAGCCCATGTCATTTCATTTATTTCCCTCTACTGCTTTCTTAATATCTAAACTAAGGCAGATTAAAACACAGAGGCGTCACTACTGCCCTGCTGTACCGGGTACACCCCTGCGGCCCCATCATCGAGTGGGCCGCGGAAAGTAGTGGTTAGAAGGGACCCTAGCACCTGGTTATGTGTTATACGTCAGATTATGACCCAATTTCTCATACACCCCGTTGGTTGCTTCCCTTGGTGCGTCCGAACTTTTAAGTTCTGACATGTCGATTCCCCCCCCCCCCCCCCCCGATTTAACCCTTTGACAGGGTCATATGCCCGGGGACCCTTTACGTTGTAGTTATGCCACTGATTAAAACACACCAATTAAACAATTAATAAGGACAGGGATCAAGTATTTCTGCAACAGAACAGAATACTGTAGCATCAAACCACTGAAATCAATTTTGCAGACTGGGTTGTAAATTAATTTACGCCCGTGGTTCTCAGCCGGGGTTGCGCGAACCCCACGGGGTACCTTGGGCCACGCGTCCACAATGGCGGATTTTCATGTGGTTAGTTGTTAGTAAAATATTTACTGACTAATCGCGAAATCATTTAGATTCTAAATTATATATTCATATTTACGACTTTCCTATTTCTGTTGTTATCAGGATTTTAATTTAAAAATGAGGAAACCTACCCACCACAAAAATATTTATAGAATGTGTGATTCCTGTATACACACATTGGGATCCTCGCCGGTGCTACGGAGTTCATGCACTGTGCTGAGATCTTCTGTGTGTAATCTAAGGGATGAGATCGGAGCACTGATGGAGTTGTCCGTCTGCAATGAAGAAGGTCTTTAAAAACCAGACCAAATCATTGTTATCAGGGGAGACGGGGTTGTAGCTTCAGACGGCACGGGGGTTGTAGCTTCAGACGGCACGGGGGTTGTAGCTTCAGACGGCACGGGGGTTGTAGCTTCAGACGGCACGGGGGTTGTAGCTTCAGACGGCACGGGGTTGTAGCTTCAGACGGCACTGGGTTGTAGCTTCAGACGGCACTGGGTTGTAGCTTCAGAAGGAATCCGCTCTCAATTATCAGATTTGACCACTAATTTGGGCAAATACGCTGAGACTCTGTCTCTCAATAAATTCACAGTTTAAGTCCATTTATTTATTTATTAAATTTGGAGTCTTAACACTACTTACACTTTTTTGTTTAAGTTCAAAATTTTAAGGACATTGCTTATTTTTATTATTTTTTTTCCACTTATTTTTTCCTTTTTACTTTTTCGTTCCACTGATGCTGTAGTGTTGAGCTGTTCAGTGCGTAATTGAGTCAAGTGTGTTGCACTAACTGCTGTGAGATCATGTTGCTGTAGGATTTCTGTGATGTTGTCTATACATCTGCCTCTTGGTTTTCCCCGTGCCCTGAAACCAGATCTGCTGTTGTAGGCGTGTAGTGATAATTTATCGGGCTCCATTCTCATTGGTTCTACTATGATACATTATTATCCTATATATAATATTCCAGCTTTTTCTGTCTGTATGTAACGCTCCCTAAAATAGTAACACGCAACAAAGAAAAGTGCGCAAAACACGGTGTGCATACGCCATGTTAACAGCGTGCGTGTTCAGACTTTTTTTTTTAAACCTCTGATGTAAAACAAATATTTTGGTTTTTTAATATTCTCCAGCCTGCAAGTCTGGAAGGAAGAGCTGGAGAAGAGAGGGATGGTCATAAGCAGCTCTAAAACAAAATCCATGGTGATATCACGAGAAGAAAGAAAACATCAGATTAAGTTGGGAGAACAGGTCCTGGAGCAGGTCGACCACTTTAAATATCTCGGAGCTATTATAGACCGAAAGGGAGGCATCAAAGAAGAGTTGGCCACTCGAAAAGCAGCGGCTGGGAGACTTTTTCAGGCCATAAATCGTGGATTCCTCAGCAAGAAAGAGGTTGGTAAGAAAACGAAGATGGCTGTATACCGCTCCACCTATGTCCCAGTCTTGACATATGGATGCGAGTCGTGGGCAATGACTACAACCCACAAAAGCCAGATCCAAACCTCAGAAATGAGGTATCTGAGGAAAGTGGTTGAAGTAACAAGAAGAGACATGGTCCGCAACCAGACGATCCGTCAAGGCCTAAAATCCCATCCGCTGCAGACCCAAATAGAACAGTCCCAACTAAGATGGTTTGGCCATGTCTGCAGAATGGGAGAAGATCGGATACCACGACAAGCATGGGAAACAAAGAGCCAGGGATCCAGACCTCCAGGACGACCCAGAGTCCGCTGGGAGGACAACATTAGACAATCTTTGAAGGACCGAGGACTAGAATGGAACCAGGCCAGGAAGAAGACAGCTGATAGAATGGTCTGGCGCTCTCTCTTCCAAACCTCTACACCTCACGGTAGAAGGGGAACGACTAAGTAAGTAAGTAAGTATATTCTCCAGAAAATAGTAACGCTCGACAAAGAAAAAGTGCGCAAAGGTTGGTGTGCATGCGCAATGTGAACGGCTTGCATGTTCAGACTTTGTACAAAATTATTTTACTACTAGCAATAACCCGTCAACATTGACAGGTTATTAATTATAGTGTGTTGTTTCTGTTACATGTATTACAGACGGTATTATCACTACTGTGGTCATTTCATTGCAGGCGACCATCATTAGATATTTGTAGTGAAAATTATCTGGATGTATTAAATATGAAGACATGGAGTAACCTTACCTAAATAACATGTGGAGCAGTGATAATGATCTAATGGATCGTAAATTGACTAAATAACTAACATTTCTTTTATAACACCATGTCTCGTAATTGTTCGTACATCTTTTAAAATCTTGCCCTGGTCGACTTACTGCCTCTGAGAAGCCATGGTCGACTTACTGCCTCTGAGAACAACGTTTGAAGTTTGACGAAACTCCAGTTCATGTACTGTTTATCAGTTGTGTTGTTGGCTTCTTTCCATAATCAAACTGTTCACGCACACCTTCATTTGCGCACTTTTTCTATTTTCGGGAGAGTAGATATAAGGGGAAACAATACAGTCATTGTCTAACTTTCAATCACAGTTGCACCCCCTTAGCTGTGGTTGAAAGTTAATGTACTCTCTCGAAAATAGAAAAAAGTGCGCAAATGACGGCGTGCAAAATGTGACTGACCGACCGACCGACCGAAGTACTGACGGCGGGTATTATGGTACTGACTATAATTAACAGGAATGCGCGTACAATGATCTAAGTTTCACGCTTTTGTTAGAATAAAATCAACTGGTATTTTCCTAATGATCGGCTACTACGACAAGTATGGGGGGGGGGGGGGGAATTAAGAGACTTCACTATACTAGGTCCAGCATCGAGAGGTGTGGTCATCAGTTCCCCTCTTCGCTGCCTTTTCCTTCCCTAACTCAATAGCAAAGTCCTGTGCCCATTTACAGCTGAGTAAACTGAACCGTAATACTGTGAATCGAACCCGCACCTTTACCGCGAGAGATCAGCGCTCTAACCACTCTGTCAATCGGACGCTCCAGAACTAACGTAGCGACTTTTAATAGCTGGCAAACAGTCGTGTTCTATATCACTTAGAGTTTAACAATATTTTCTTGATCGAGCCAGTTGTCTCTCACGGACAGCTGTACGTCGCATTGTCTCGATCAAGAAATCACAACAAAGTATAATTAGAAATTAAAACAACAGAAAATCTGTGTACTCTTCTGATTTACAATCGGATATTCACTTACTTACTTACTTATTCGTTCTTCTTCTACCGTGAGGTGTAGAGGTTTGTAAGAGAGAGCGCCATACTATTCTATCGGCTGTCTTCCTCCTGGCTTGGTTCCATTCTAGTCCTCGGTCCTTCAAAGATTGTCTAATGTTGTCCTCCCAGCGGATTTTGGGTCGTCCTGGAGGTCTGGATCTCTGGCTCTTAGTTTCCAATGCTTGTCGTGGTAGCCGATCTTCTCCCATTCTGCAGACATGGCCAAACCATCTCAGTTGGGACTGTTCTACTTGGGTCTGCAAGGGTTGGGTTTTTAGGCCTTGACGTATCGTCTGGTTGCGGACCATGTCTCTTCTTGTTACTTCAACCACCTTCCTCACACCTAACATTATTTTTCACAAGTATTTGAATAAGTAAAATTGCCGTTAAGTATTGGTGCTTTTGGATTTAATCCCGTCTTATGACAGGCTTTTACACTAGTCCTATATATAAAATCCCAGCTTTTTCTGTCTGTGCGTAACGCTAAGGGATGCAACTTTGGTTGAAAGTTAGACATTAATTGTATTGCTTCTCTTATATGTACTCTCCCGAAAATAGTAACACTTACCAAAGAACAATGCGCAAATGACGGTGTGCACAAAAATATATTTATAGAATGTGTGATCCCGTATACACACATTGGGATCCTCGCTGCTGCTACGTAGTTCGTGTACTGTGGTGATGCATAGTGGTTTTTTAAAATACTTTTGAATAAGTAAAATTGCCGTTAGGTACTGGTGCGTTTGAATTTAATTCCCGTCTTATGACGGGCTTTTACACTAGTTTATATAGAAAACCGAAGGGCACCCCTTTCTTAGCGTTCTTTGCCTACGATAATCATAGAGGTACCAGAGTTCCGAGCCGACCCTCCAAGGGGTACCTCGGCCAACAAGGTTGAGAACCACATATTTATGCCATAACCTGAAATAGTTGAAAGAGAATGTCAGATCAGGCTGACCTGTCTGTGGCAAAAGCTATTTATGCTTCATGAGTGAAGCCACCCTAGCTAACGAAAAGGCTGGGATAAAAGGTTCGCTCGAGTAGTGTCATGTACAATTAAATCCAACATCTGGCTGCAACAGCGTCCGACTGGCAGAGTGGTTAGAGCAGTGGGCTCTCGAGGCAAAGAGTACCGAGTTCGAAACACGGTGGCGTCACGCTCCAGTCTACCCAGCAGTTTTTCTTCACCTTCTTCCGAACCCCAGTTCGCCACTCTTTTATCATTGCGGCAAATAGGGTGAGGTTTTGAGCTTCCTTGCAACTCCACAGCACTTCCTAAACTCAGCGGGGCACAGATGGTGGAGGTCACACCAGACCCACTAATTGGCACGTGTGATGCAATGTCGCGAGAAGGTTGGTCCTTTACCCTGATAGCGGGTCATACCCAGCTATAAATGGTTACCTGACTCCGTTTCAGAGTTAGGGAAGGTTAAGGCAGCGAGAAAAGGAACTGGCCATCCTACCTCATAAAGCTGCGACCTAGTATAATGAAGTCTCTAACACTTCACTCCACCACGGCAGTATCTGCTGTGAGACTACCTTTACCGTTAACAGGATGCTAATGAAACAGAAGCTAGCGTCAAGAACCTGTCGAGGTAAGCTGTTCTTTGCACACTTCAGCGCCGCGGGCATCGAAGGAAGCAGAGGTGGTTCGTGAGGTTGGGTAGTATGAACCGCGCATGGGGCGAGAAATGAAAATAATGATTAAAAAAAAATAATAAGAAGAAAGTGCCATAACAGAAATTTCCGTGGGGCAGTGGAGTGTTAAAGATTTCACCATACTTCGTCTTCTTCTTTGATCCTTAGCCACCGCATGTCAAAGCAGGCAGTGGACATCACGCCTGGTGGCGTCTTATAGAGCAGCAACAAACTGTTTCCACTTTGCGCGGTCGGCGGCCATCCTTCGTGCAGTGCCTTAGCTCTGGTTCATTCTTTGCATCTCGACCTCCACAGTTCTCTGCCAAATTGTTTGTTGGCTGGCCTCTCTTTAGCTTTCCTTCGGGGGTCCATAACATAGCTGTTCTTGTGACGGCACCGGGGTCTCTTCTGGGGACGTGGCCAACCCAACTCCAGCGTCTGCCAGCTATGATGGTGTGCATGTCGTCTTGGTTACTCCGAGTAAGCAGTTCTTGGTTGCTGATGGCATTCGGCCAAAAGATTTACCGTTCTAGGTACAGTTTTATAAGGTGGGGGTGACCAGTTCCCTTCCATACTGCCTTTGCCGTCCCTAATTGAAGATCAGAGTTAGGTACCCATTTATAGATGGGTAAACTGGAGTGTAACTCTATCACGATTTGATTTTGAACCCAGTAACTTCGCCGCGAGAGGCAAGCGTCTTAACCGCTTAGCCAATCGGAGGTAACAAATAATCATATAACAAGTCAAACAAACTGCTACAGACAAAAAAACTGCACTAGTACATGAATGCTTCAGTGCTAACTTCCAACAAGGTGACCGGCTGCTGTGATGACACCACTGCTTCAAATAGAGCGAAAAGGGACATAATGATGAAAATAACATGTATTATTCTACATAAAATAGGGGAACAATATTATTTAACACAAGGGACTACATAAGTGCAGTAACTGCACACGGCCAAACAACTGTGATGATTCGGTTGACTCCCCTTACATAATGACAATTAAGTGGGAAATAGTGGGAGGTAACTAAATCACTTGCTAGTGGTTAATCAAATTTGCAGATAGTGCGAAAACATCTCTACGGTTTTAAATTACACACTAGTTATGACATCCGAAACATAGTGTAAAGGTTGAGTGAGGCGAATTTGGAAGTCAGGATTATGTTCCCAGATAGAACCCCCAAGGATTCAGTTCACCGTGATTACCCCTACTAAGCTACCTCCCCTCTCTTATAGCTTACGAGCCCCCTTAACTCCCTCTCCTCACCCACAGTGAGAAGAAGCGATAGAAATATAGCTTACGTCTTTCACACTCTTTCGATCCTCGCTGCTGATATGATAACACTGACAAACAACATTTTTCTTTCTTATATAAGAATAAGTGTTCTTATGTCAGTTTCTTGCGCTGATTTCAAATTTGAAATCCGTTTATCTCTATCACGTCGGGTTCTTAAGATATTTGTGAATAAATATATTTTTGGGAAACCGTTATTTGCTCTGTTTCATTTTTACTATATAACTTTTTAAAAATTAATAAAATGCAAAATAATTCTACTTTTTATACTGCTAAAAGATGCATAACATATGTTACGTTATATTTCAAATAGTTACTGTATTTTGAAATAATTCCGAGTGAAATATGGCTTCTAGAAGTTGTAGAAATTCGCTGATCTGTTCTGTTACGTGTGCGGATATTTTACCGATCGTGTTCACCAGAAAAACTGTACACCATTGCTAAAGAAAGCATATGAACTTTATTTCGATTCGAAAGTTGATGATGCAAATAAATCTTGGAAGCCAAATACAGTTTGTTCGACTTGTGCAAATACATTGGCAGGTTGGTTACGAAAATCGCCGAAGCATAAGTCGATGCCTTTTGGAGTGCCAGTAATATGGCGTGAACCGACAAATCACGCTACTGATTGTTACTTATGCTTGACAAATATCTATGGTTTCACTTTTAAAACTAGAAAGTCTGTGGTTTATCCAAATATTGAATCGGTTTCGAAACCAGTGCCTCATGATCCAATCACGTGTCCGATCCCAGTTCTACCAGAACAATATCCGTTGGACGTAAATGAACCATCAGAAAGTGATAGTTTATCTGCTTTAGAAACTAATTCTGACTCGGATTATATACTGGTGAATGATGGTGTTCACTTAATTAACCATTCAGAACTTTCAGATCTAATACGTGATCTCGCTCTCACCAAAGGACAAGCGGAATTACTCGGTTCGCGACTCAAAGAATGGAATCTTTTAGCGCCCAATACTCCGATATCTAAATTTCGTCATAGACACAGAGAACTTGTTCAATATTTTGAGATGGATGATGACATTTGCTATTGCAAAGATGTAAAAGGTCTAATGGTGCACCTCGGTCATGAGCACATAGTCAACGAATGGCGACTTTTCATCGACTCTTCCAAGACTAGTCTAAAAGCCGTGTTATTGCATAATGGAAATTTATTTTCATCAATTCCAGTCGCCTACTCTGTTCATATGAAAGAAACTTATGACAATATGGCTAAACTTTTGGCAAAAATAAAGTACAATGACTACCAATGGCGGATTTGTGGAGACCTAAAGGTCATTGCAATTCTCACGGGCATGCAGACTGGGTATACTAAATTTTGCTGCTTCCTATGTGAATGGGACAGCCGCAACAGACAGGAACATTATGCAAAAAAGGTGTGGCCTATCAGGGATCGTATGCAGCTCGGGCATAAAAATGTAATACACGAGCCATTAGTTAACAAAGACAGCATCATTTTACCACCGTTACATATAAAGTTGGGGCTCATGAAGAATTTTGTAAAAGCGTTAGATAAAACGAGCAAAGCTTTCACTTATCTTCGAGAAAAGTTTCCGCAAATTAGCGATGCAAAGATAAAGGAAGGTATCTTTGTAGGACCTCAGATTAGGAAAGTTATTGCAGACAAACAATTCGAGAACTTGTTACATGGTAGTGAACTTCGCGCATGGATGGCATTTAAATCGATCGTCGATAACTTTCTGGGAAATCACAAATCTGTCGACTATGTGCATATTGTTAAGCAGTGCATAGATGCATACAGAATTATGGGCTGTAACATGTCCCTCAAAATCCATTTGCTCGATTCGCATCTTGACTTTTTCCCTGACAACCTTGGCGAAGTCAGCGATGAACATGGAGAACGATTCCATCAAGATATCGCCGTAATGGAGTCACGTTATCAAGGACGGTGGAGTGTGACCATGCTTGCCAATTATTGTTGGATGCTTCATCCCGAAGTACCCCATGCCATTCACCGACGAAAGTCGACTGCAAAAAAATTCAAGCCTACATAACTGTTATACTTCTTGTACAAATGATGTTGTAATACTGTATGCGTTGTTAAAAAACTTCAATTGCGTATTTCTAGAGATCCCGACCTGATAGAGAAAAACGGTTTGCAGATTTAAAAACAGCGCATTAAAATTGACCAGAAAAACATAGAAATGTTAGAGAAAGAAAAAAAAAGTTTTTTTTTGTTAGTCAGTGTAACTTGTAGTATCTGAGAAACACACCAAAAATACGCTTTATTAAGCTATATAAAGAACAATTTAAATTTATCTTTGTCTTGTGTGGACTGACATATACTGTATAATAGGGGAACGACAGAAGTGATTGCGTCATTAATAGGCTGAGGTGCCCATTGTAAACTTCCGGTGTTGTCTTGCGTTTCGCACTGATGACCGGTCAGTAAAGCATCATTTTTTGATGATGCCTAGCTGGCCGGGAGGATAGTGTGATTCGCTTGTATAGCTAGGCGGTGTTGTCGTACGGGGTTCGAACCCTGGGTAAGCCACTCACGTCTGTTGTTTTTCTGTTGTCTAGTGTTCTACTTCTTTATTTCTTACGAGTGCCTGAAAACATACCTTTATGTTTGTCTAATATTTATTTACAGGTTTAGGGTTGGGGTTAGCTTATATATATTTTTTTGGGTTCGGTTTTTTTGCCTTCTTCTGGCGAAGCGCGTTCCTTTCAACCTATTTGGTTATATCAGAGCGCATTTACCATCCAAAAAATGTCAACTCTGTGACTGTTAACCTGGTCAGCGTTGATAGATACTAAGTCCTGAAAAGGACCAACATTATCTATCTGCTAGCATAAAGCCCTAAAAAGGACTCGCCAGCTATGCCAACGCCCGAGCTAGTCTATTATATATATATAATAAAAAAAAATAAAAACTAATTTAACCCAGTTACTGGTTATAACAATTATTCAATATTTCAGCCGAGATTATAATATTAATGTAAGTCGTCCACGAGGGTGTTGTTAACTATTACGAATGAAAGTAGACTATGAAAATGAAGGTTACACAATCTATTTTGTTCGGAAATCATTTATGAAATATGGAATCCTCACTCGTATGTTTTGTGTGACATCTAATTAAATTCTTTCAACCTCCCCTCCCTCTATCGTCATAAAATTTTAACCACCCCCCTTCTCTCTCTCTCTCTCTCTCTCTCTCTCTCTCTCTCTCTCTCTCTCTCTCTCTCTCTCTCTCTCTCTCTCTCTCTCTCTCTCTCTCTCTCTCTCTCTCTCTCGCCATGACATGGGAAAACATCATACTATCTTACAACCTAAAACAAATAGTCAACCAGCCTACCAGGGTAACAAATGCATCATCCACAACAATTGACCACATCTACGTCACCTGTGCAGAAAACATTATAGAATGCTCTGTTCCTACTGTCGCGATGAGTGACCACTATCCTATATGTTGCACGTGGTCAAAGAATAAATATAAAGCTCCAAGAAATAAACATATCAGTATTAAATTTAGAAGTTTTAAAAATTTCAACCGTGAACTATTTTTATATGATTTGCGAACCGCACCTCTTGCCAGTGTTTACCAGCTTTCTGATCCCGATGACGCCATTGCCCATTGGATACGTATCTTTCTTTGTGTGTTTGATAACCACGCACCAACTAAAGAAGTTCGTGTGAAACGACAGGTCAAATCTCCATGGATCACACAAGCAGTGCTAGACGCCATGAGGCAGAGAGATCAAGCTCACAAAAACAAGGACTTTAACATATACAGAGCACAGAGGAACAACGTGCAATATTTAATTCGTAGAGAAAAAAAAATTAATTTAAAAATTTGGTTCAGAACAAAACAAACAGTAAAGATATATGGAAAGCAATCAATACCTTAGCGAACAAGCGAAATCTGTCAGTCTCGTCAACTCCTAATACTTCATTTACTTCCACAGACTTCAGCAATTATCTTCAGGCAGAAATAAACAGTCTTAAATCTACAATACCAAATTCACCTTGTGACTTAGGCAGGCTGTCAGTATTTTGTGAGAACAAATGTACCAACACAATCCCATCCAACATTCCGTTTATGACAGTTAATGAAGTGTATAACTATCTTCTAGGACTTAAAGATAATAACTCATCAGGACTTGACGGAGTCAGTAATCGAATACTGCGTTATGCGGCTCCAGCTATTAGTGATTCGCTTACATACATATACAATCAATGTATCGCACGGAGTTACTTTCCGTGGCACTTTAAAGTCGCTAAGGTCTATCCTCTCTTAAAACCTGGCTCTTCCGACAATAATAACCTTGGTAACTATAGGCCAATCTCCTTAATATCATCGCTATCCAAACCACTAGAAAAACACATACATAAAATAACACTACAACACCTAGTTAACAATGGCTTGCTAATTGATAGTCAGTCAGGGTTTAGACCTAAACATTCATGTCACACAGTTCTAACTAAGATGATTGACAACTGGCACTTAAATATTAATAACGATAACATATGTGGGGCAGTTTTTGTAGACTTTAAAAAAGCATTTGATATGATAGATCACGCTATTTTAATCAGAAAACTAGAAACATCAAAAGTAAACCTTCAACTAGTGACGATAATTAAATCATTCCTGTCAGACAGAAAACATGTAGTTTCTTACAATAACTCTTGCTCAAACCCAACCGTAATAAATACCGGCGTTCCTCAGGGCTCTATTCTTGGGCCTCTACTTTTTGCCATATACATTAATGACCTTCCACTACACGTCGAGTACGCATCCTGTGACCTATTTGCTGATGACTGTACTATCTACACAAGTGATACAAGTTGCAACACACTCGAACTATCGTTACAAAAAGATACAGACAATCTGATTAAGTGGAGCATCGGAAATCGCATGCTAATTAATATAATTAAAACAAAGTGCATGTTAATATCAACTAGACAAAAATTACAAAATTCTGAGAAAACAACACTTCAGATCTATATTGGTACCTCACCAATTGGAAACGTTAATGAACATAAAACTCTAGGAATAGTCGTTGACCAGCATCTAAATTGGAACTCACATGTTCATGCACTGACCAAGCAAACGGCACAGAAAGTTTACCAGTTAGCTAAAATCAAACATTTC
Source organism: Oreohelix idahoensis (assembly GCA_024509875.1). Classification (NCBI taxonomy): domain Eukaryota; kingdom Metazoa; phylum Mollusca; class Gastropoda; order Stylommatophora; family Oreohelicidae; genus Oreohelix; species Oreohelix idahoensis. The sequence continues at coordinate 214,613 of JAMPIV010006803.1, read as the reverse complement.
CTAGATGAAGATGCACGAAAATTGTTCTATATATCTCACATACAAACAAACCTTGACTATTGCTCCACAATCTGGGATGGTTGTTCTATGTCCAACACAAAAAGACTCCATTCACTACAAAAGCGTGCAGTGCGTCTAGTTTCTGACAACTGCCAAACACAGTGTGTAGATATATAAAGATCTCAAAATACTGCCTCTAAGAAAGCGCTTTCTGTTCAACAAAGCTAAATTTGTTCACAAAATCCTGTCACAGAATGCTCCAACATATCTGTGGCCAATGTTCAAATACAATGAAAGACGCAGTCAACGCCTTAACAAAATACAAGTGCCCAAGCCTAGGCTTGACTTATTCAAGAAAAGCTTAGCTTACTCTGCTGCTCATCTTTGGAACTATCTTCCACATTATCTAAAACATAACAACCTCAGTCCCTATTCATACAATCGTAAACTTTTCGAATACTTTATGAGTTCTGATTATCTGCCCCCCTAATGTGATTATTTTTCCGAACAAATGGTATAATATCGAGTGTAGGTTTAATGATGATGTTAGTGCTTTTCAACATATTTTGTTTCATGGTAATACTTAGTTTGTACTTTTCAACATATTCTATTTCATGTTTATAATTAGATACTGTGAATGTGAGTATGCTATTATTTTACCTTTACAACGTTGAATTCCTTGAATTGATGGGTAAAATATATGTGAGAATAAATGAAATCAGTATAAAAGACGAGAGAAAGGAAGGTCAGAATGTCAGACGGGCCTGTGAGCCCAATTCTCAACCATTTGAAAATAAAGTTCGTTCGTTCGTTCTCTCTTAGACGAAACTATGTTCCTATTTCTCAACACTTTGAAAACAAAGTTCGTTCGCTCTCTCGCTGGCTCTCTTTCTCTCTCGCTTTCTCTCTCTCTCTTTCTCTCTCTCTCTTAGACGGGCCTAAGTTCCTTTCCGTCAACACTTTGAAAATAAAGTTCGTTCGCTTTCTTTCAGTCCCTATTCATACAATCGTAGACTTTTCGAATACTTTATTAGTTTGATTACATGCCCCCCCTAATCAGATTATCTTTTCTTATAATATCAATTGTAAGTTCTAATGACGATGTTTGTACTTTTCTACATATTTTATGTCATGTTTATAAGTAGTTAATGTTAATATGAGTGTGCTATTTTATTTTACTTTGCAACGTTGAATTCCTTGACATTGATATGTAAAATGCATATGGGAATAAATGAATTCAGTATGAAAGGTGAGAGAAAGGAAGGGCAGAATGTCAGACGGGCCTGCGTGCCCAATTCTCAACCCTTTGAAAATAAAGTTCGTTCGTTCGTTCGTTCTCTCTCTCTCTCTCTCTCTCTCTCTCTCTCTCTCATTGCGTCACGTCATGTGTGCAGATCGCCCCTTATATCAGTCGGAGATTCCCCCTTCACCAAACCGATTTCAGAGATGGATAACAAAGTATCCAACGGATAAGCTTGACTGAAAGTATGTATTAGAATTTCTGATATATTTGTACCAGTCGGGCTTGAAGAAAAAATGGTTTCTAGACCAAACACTGGGAACTACTGACAGGTTACGTGCATCTTGTCTTCAATGATAATATTCATTGTTTGGTCTGCGAGGGTTCTTAGAAGCACGCAGACAACACGTGACAACGCCTGCAATCTTTCTTTGGTCATGACGACAGTTGGGCGTGGTTTTCGTTGGCTCGTGATATTTCATCACCTTTATATTATGCAATGGTGGCGTACGGCCGTGCCGATTCTAAACAGTCGCTTCGCATTTTGTCTAAACTATTTATAAACAGGATGATCCACTTTCGCTGTCCATTTCTACATCATTATCATCACCTTATTACTTTTCGCCCCCTATGGTGCAAGGGGACCCCACTGAGCTTGCCCCCCTTGAAGGAAGTCTTCGTAAAGCATTCCCATGAGCTTGCGAAGGCTGTTTCTGTACCAAATTGTTTTACATGATCAGGTTGTCAGGCCCCATACACAAGCTCATGCCTATTAACAGGAGCGTACTTTAAGTATCTGGCACCCAGGGAGGATACTACTTTTGGCACTACTAGCGCCCCGCCCCGCGAAAACTATTACGAGGGAAGGTAAAAAAGTAATGCCTCCTATTTGTTATGTATGTAAATACTGCATCGGTGTAATAATAATAATAATAAATTCTTTAAGCGCCAAACACGGCGCATAAGGCAGAAACCAGTGCTCTCCAGGTTGTTCGTTGTGACGCCACTCCTCTTAGCTCTTGCACATTATTTAAGCCCAACGTTCTTCCTTCTCTTATTATTGTTCTTCTGAGTGTTTCTTTTGGTCTTCCTTTTTTCCGCTTACCCTCAGGAACCCAAGTGAGCGCCTGTAGTGGTATTCTGTTGTTTTGCATTCGTAGGACATGACCGATATATGACCATCGTCTTTTCCTTATATAGTCGGAGACATATTTCTGCTAGAGTCTTCTCTTATTTGTCGATTAGTCTTGAATTCTTTCCAACTGATGTTCATGAGTTTTCTAAGACATTTGTTCTCGAATGTATTCAGCTTGTTCTCCAATGATTTTGTTATTTTCCAACTCTCACAGCCGTATGTTAACACTGAGATAACATTTGAATTAAACAGACGAAGCTTGGTATGTATATTCAATGATCGTAATTTCCAAATGTTAGATAACACTGACTAACAAAAAAAAACTTTTTTTTTTTCTTTCTCTAACATTTCTATGTTTTTCTGGTCAATTTTAATGCGCTGTTTTTAAATCTGCAAACCGTTTTTCTCTATCAGGTCGGGATCTCTAGAAATATGCAATTGAAGTTTTTTAACAACGCATACAGTATTACAACATCATTCGTACAAGAAGTATAACAGTTATGTAGGCTTGAATTTCTTTGCAGTCGACTTTCGTCGGTGAATGGCATGTGGTACATCGCGATGAAGCATCCAACAATAATCGGCAAGCATGGTCACACTCCACCGTCCTTGATAACGTGACTCCATTACGGCGATATCTTGATGGAATCGTTCTCCATGTTCATCGCTGACTTCGCCAAGGTTGTCAGGGAAAAAGTCAAGATGCGAATCGAGCAAATGGATTTTGAGGGACATGTTACAGCCCATAATTATGTATGCATCTATGCACTGCTTAACAATATGCAACACAGTCGACAGATTTGTGATTTCCCAGAAAGTTATCAACGATCGATTTGAATGCCATCCATGCGCGAAGTTCCCTACCATGTAACAAGTTCTCGAATTGTTTGTCTGCAATAACTTTCCTAATCTGAGGTCCTACAAAGATACCTTCCTTTATCTTTGCATCGCTAACTTGCGGAAACTTTTCTCGAAGATAAGTGAAAGCTTTGCTCGTTTTATCTAACGCTTTTACAAAATTCTTCATGAGCCCCAACTTTATATGTAACAGTGGTAAAATGAAGGTGTCTTTGTTAACTAATGGCTCGCGTATTACATTTTTATGCCCGAGCTGCATACGATCCCGGATAGGCCACACCTTTCTTGCATAATGTTCCTGTCTGTTGCGGCTGTCCCATTCACATCGGAAGCAACAAAATTTTGTATACCCAGTCTGCATGCCCGTGAGAATTGCAATGACCTTTAGGTCTCCACAAATCCGCCATTGGTAGTCATTGTACTTTATTTTTTCCAAACGTATAGCCATATTGTCATAAGTTTCTTTCATATGAACAGAGTAGGCGACTGGAATTGATGAAAAAAATTTTCTGTTATGCAATAACACGGCTTTTAGACTAGTCTTGGAAGAATCGATGAAAAATCGCCATTCGTTGACTATGTGCTCATGACCGTTTACATCTTTGCAATAGCAAATGTCATCATCCATCTCAAAGTATTGAACAAGTTCTCTGTGTCTATGACGAAATTTAGATATCGGAGTATTGGGCGCTAAAAGATTCCATTCTTTGAGTCGCGAACCGAGTAATTCCGCTTGTCCTTTGGTAGGAGCGAGATCACGTATTAGATCTGAAAGTTCTGAATGGTTAATTAAGTAAACACCATCATTCACTGGTATGTAATCTGAGTCAGAATTAGTTTCTAAAGCAGGTAAACTATCACTTTCTGATGGTTCATTTACGTCCAACGGATATTGTTCTGGTGGTACTTGGATCGGACACGTGATTGGATCATGGGGCACTGGTTTCGAAACCGATTCAATATTTGGATAAACCACAGACTTTCTAGATTTAAAAGTGAAACCATGGATATTTGTCAAGCAGAAGTAACAATCAGTAGTGTGATTTGTATGTTCACGCCATATTACTGGCACGCCAAAAGGCATCGACTTTTGCTTCGGCGATTTTCGTAACCAACCTGCCAATGTATCGAACAAACCGCATTTGGCTTCCAAGATTTATTTGCATCATCAACTTTCGAATCGAAATAAAGTTCATATGCTATCTTTAATAATGGTGTAAAGTTTTTCTGGTCAACACGATCGGTAAAATATCCGCACACGTAACAGAACAGATCAGCCGAATTTCTACAACTTCTAGAAGCCATATGTTGCTCAGAATTATTTCAAAATACAGTAACTATTTGAAAAATCGCGTAACATATGTCATGCATCTTTTAGCAGTATAAAAAGTAGAGTTATGTTGCTTTTTATTAATTTTTAATAAGTTATATAGTAAAAATGAAACGGAGCAAATAACGGTTTCCCAAAAATATATTTATTCACAAATATCTTAAGAACCCGACGTGATAGAGATAAACGGATTTCAGATTTGAAATCAGCGCAAGAAATTGACCTAAGAACACTTATTCTTATATAAGAAAGAAAAATGTTGTTTGTCAGTGTAATCTATTGAAGGCGCTAGCTGCCAAAGCAATTCTAGTATGGATTTCTCTTGTTGTGTCACCATCCTGAGTCATTTTACTGCCTAAATAATTGAAACTTTCAACTTTCTGTAGTTTTTTCCCCGTTCAAGATGATATCAAAGGTCTCGTTAGAAAAGTTCATAGCTTTAGTTTTAGAGGCATTTATTTGGAGACCAATTTTAACCGAGAGATGACACAAATTATTTATTGCTACTTGGGATTGTCTTGGTGTTGAACTTAAGAATGCTACATCATCTGCGAAATCCAGGTCCCCCAGGAATTTTCCATTTGTCCATTTTATACCCAATTGTTCATTGTGGGTATAGTTTCTCATAACCCAATCAATAGCTATTCCAAAAAGTAGTGGTGACATAATACAGCCTTGTTTCACCCCTGTTTCTACTGTAAACCATTCTGTATTCCCTTTATTTGTTCTAACACAACATCATGCATTGTCATATAGCGCTTTGATTATATTCACATATTTTGTTGGAAAACCATAGATTGTAAGTATCTTCCACAATGATGGGCGGTGTAGACTATCAAAGGCTTTTTGAAAATCGACGTAGGTGATAATAAGTGGCGATTGCCTTTCCACTGATTCTTCTATAATTGTTCTTAGTGTGAATATTTTATCAATACATGATCGTTTCGGCCTGAAACCCGCTTGTTCTTCTCTGATCTTTTCGTCAGCATGCAATTTAAGTCTTTCTAACATCATGCAACATAATAATTTTCCAGGTACTGATAATAGAGATATACCACGCCAGTTATTACAGTCTGATAGATCACCTTTCTTCGGTAACTTTACAATAATACTGTCTTTCCATTGTTGTGGTGGTTGTTCTTCTCTCCATACTTCATTTATAATATCTAAAATTCTCAAGAGGTTGTTGTCATTAACTGCTTTAATCATTTCCCCTGAAATTTCGTCAACTCCAGCAGCTTTAAAATTTTTTAATCTTTTAACGGCTTGTTTGATCTCGTCCAGCGTGAATTCATCGCAAGTTATTGGCAAGGTGGTTGTGGATGTTTCATTATTAAAATCAGGTGTTACTGTTGGTGGTGGTCTGTTTAGCACCTCCATGAAGTGCTCAGCCCATCTCTTCATTTGTTCTTTTTCTGTTGGTATTGAATTCCCTAATTTACCTTTAACAGGTGTTTCCATAGCAGTAGGCTGGTGACATAGTTGTTTTGTAATTTGATAAAGGCACCTACTATTACCAGTTCTTGCAGCATTTTCAGCTTCTACGGCCAGTTCATTGATGAAATGTCTTTTATCTCTTCGAGTTTTTGTCTTCACTTCTTTATTTAACAAGTTATAAGTTAGTTTGCAAGATTCAACTGCATTATGTGTACTTGCCGCTAGTAGTTTAAGTTTTGCTGTTTTCCTTTCTTGTATTTTATCCCAAGTATCTTCTCTCATCCATTTTTTCTTTTTATGTACTAGGTATCCGGTGGTCGCTACAGCTGCTTCTGTCATTGCTGTTCTCAGTTGTTCCCATTTAGTATCGATTGTCTTGGTGGTGATATCGTTGTCAATTTTGCCTAAAGCATCGAAATAGTTGTTCATTTTGACATTATATTCCTTCTTTATATCATTTGATTGCAGTCTGTGTACATCTATTCTTCTATTTTTATTCGGTTGGTATAACTTCTTCAGTTTAATTCTCATTTTAGCTATGCAGAGGTTATGATCTCTTCCGATCTCTGCACCTCTGTATGCTCTGACGTCTTGAACTGATGAGCGAAATTTAGCGCTTATGCAGAAGTGATCTATCTGGTTCTTAGTTCTGCCATCAGGTGAATTCCATGTTATCTTGTGGATATTCTTATGTGGAAAGATGGTGTCTGCCACAACGAGGTTTGATATTTCACAAAGTTCTAGAAGTCTTTCGCCATTTTGATTCATACAGCCTATGCCATGAGTACCGAGATATCTTTGTACTTCATCGTTGTTGTCACCTACTTTGGCGTTAAAATCACCCATGACTGCTATTATGTCATGCTTGGGTATTGTGTTGATGGTACTTAGAAGTGCTTCATAGAAGTCATCTTTTGTGGTATCAAGAGCGTCGTTAGTTGGTGCATAACATTGTACAATTGAGAGCTTGAAAAATCGTGTCTGAAATCTAGCATCGGTGTGCACTTTGTAAATTTAGCAGGATTCCTCAAACACTCTTCTGCACTGTATAGCATTACCAACCTGTTTCAGTAACAGGTGGCACCACTGTAACAGTTTAAAAATGGCTGCCAAAGACGTTCGGTTAAAACAACGTTAAGTCATAGAATTCCTCAATGCTGAAGGCAAGACCCCAATTCGCACCCACGAACGTTTGAAGAATGTTTATGGAGATTCAACAGTGGATGTTAGCACTGTCCGACGTTGGGTACATCGTTGTGACGAAGCTAAAGTAGGTCAATCCTCAATGGCTGACGCAAAGCGGACTGGCCGTCCGTCTACCGCAGTGACTCCACACAACATTCATCGAGTTGATGGCATCATTCGTGGTGACCGTCGGGTAACACTGGATGAACTTTCTTCCATGTTGTCCATTAGTAAAGGCAGTGTCCAGAACATCATTAAAGACCTGGGTTATTCAAAAGTTTGTGCACGGTGGGTACCCAGAATGTTGACAGACAGACATAAAGAAACGAGGAAAACCATAGCCATCAACCTCCTGCACCGTTACGAAACTGAAGGAGAAGAGTTTTTATCGAATATTGTGACAGGTGGTGAGACTTGGGTTCATTTTTTTGAACCAGAATCCAAGAGGCAGTCAATGGAATGGCATCACACAACATCGCCGACAAGAAAGAAATTCTTCTTCTTCTTCGTACACTCTCAGACGTCCACTTGAATGTTCTCAAAGAAAGCAGTAGTCAGTTTGAGGCTATTTGAATCCCCGTAAAGCTTTTCCACGAAAGGAGCTGGCGTCGGCCATATGCACTTTCTCTGTACCACATATAAGGGGCAACTTTGAAGCAGATGTTCAGCAGTCATTTTATCAGTGCCACAGTTACACTGATCGGTAGTTCCTATCTTTAGCTTGTTGAATAGATGGTATCTCAATCTGTTGTGGCCAGTACGGAGTCTGAAGATTACCACTTGTTCTCTTCTGTGGAGCTGGTAGTAAGCATCATTCTGTGTGTGCCCTGGATGTTCTACATTCCATTTGTTTCTGTAACTGATTCTGATAAAACTCTTTGCCTCCTCAAAAGTTATGCTTGCATCAGGCTGAGGTAGATGTGAACCTTCTTCTGCCATTCTGTCAGCCTCTTCATTGCCGGCGATGTTACAATGAGATGGGATCCACTGGATCACAACACTTTTGAATCGTTGACAAAGTTTGTGGAGCACTACTCTGAGATCATCCAGGTCTGTATTATTTTGTCTTTTCAACGTTGCAATTACTGACTGTGCATCAGTAAAGAAAGCAACTTGTCTCTCTGCCGTTTCTTCTGTCAATATAACCTCTGCTGCAGTTTTCAAGGCCTCTGCCTCTGCTCTGAAGTTGCTGGAGAATCGTCCTGTCGCCACTGACAGCCTTTTTTCTGCACCAGTGCTTAAGGTCAGAAAGACACCCCCACCTCCATTTTCTGTTGCATTTGTTGCTGATCCATCTATGTATGCATGGGTCCAGGTGTTGCGTGGATAATATTTCTCTATGTATTTTGTCGCTATGGATTTTCTATCTGTTGCAGTTTGGCTCTTTTTACTTTCAATTCCAGGAATGTTTTCTATCATTTTAGGTAAACGATTTTGTTTCCAAACTGGAAGCTTGTGTGCAGTGTAGATGGGTTTAACAGTGGATATTTCATCTATGGATACTGCTCTCATTTGTGGTTTGGTTGATTCTACAAAATTACTTCGTTTGAGTCTTTGCCTTCTAAGAGCATTTATTCTATGGCACATTGGGTGGTCTGTTAGTCTTTTGAATTTTTCGGCCTGTTGTTGAGCCCTGCAGTCTCTTCTATCTGTCATTGGCTGGAGGCATGTAATCTTTTCGAGTTCTTTTATAGGTGTTGACTTCATGCCTCCCGTTATAATTCTCATTGCTTGATTTTGGAGTCTGCTAATTTTATCGAAGTTTGTCTTAGCTGCTGTTGCCCATGCTGCCATGCCATATTCAAGAACTGGCCTCACTCGCCCTGTGTACAACGTCTTAAGCACTTTCTCATCTGCACCCCAAGTTGTTCCAGCAAGTTTTTTCATAATTGCCATTCTTTGTCTTGCTCTCATTCGATTTCTGTCAACCTGTTTTTTCCAAGTCAGACGGTGTACGGTGAAAGAAGTTCAAAAGTTCACCATCTGTTGGGAAAGTTATGGCCTCCGTGTTTTGGGATGAGAAGGGTGTGATTCTTCTCGACTTCTTGGAACAGGGAAACACGGTGAATGCAGACCGTTACATTGAAACTTTGAAGAAGCTTATAGGTCGTCTTCGGCGACTTTACCCATTAAAAGATCAGAGAACTGCACTACTGTTGCACGATAATGCCACGCCACACACCGCTAAACGCACCATTGATGCGATTGCATAATTTGGCTGGACATTATTACCACATCCCCCTTACAGTCCCAATCTTGCACCTTCTGACTTCCATCTGTTTGGACCACTGAAAGAAGATCTTCGCGGACATCACTTTGAGGACACCGAGACCCTTAAACGCGCCGTACACCAGTGGTTTAGGAAAAAGGACACACATTTTTACCGTGCGGGGATACATGCCCTTGTGAGAAGATGGACAAAAACTGTAACAAATAACGGAGACTACATTGAGAAATAAATTTTTGAAGTTCAGACTTGGGGCTACATTTCAATGTTAATTTTATCTGTTTTCTTGCCTATTGAATGAAATTAAAAATTACGAGGCATTACTTTTTAACCGTCCCTCGTATGTTTAACAATGAGTACTATCATAACAGAGTGCGATGGCAAAACAACCCCCCCCCCCCCCTTCCGGTTGTCACTTGGGGCTGACACCCCCCCTCCCCCCCCCTGCGCCACTGCCTATAAATAATGCCTCATATTTTACACGTGGCGACCTACTTCTGCACCTTGCTAAACCTGAAAGTGACCTCTTCTGCAGTTATTTTACGTATGCAGGTGTCTCATCATAAAATGCTTTACTGTCAAAACTAATAATTACACCACATATAAAAAAAATATCTGCATTCCAGTGTCATGAAGTGCTAACACGCATCTACTCCCTGTTTCATTTTGTCGCATATTTCTATCAGTATTTACTTGTACAGTAAATGGTATAACTTTGATTTTTATGCAAATATCTAATTGCTTTATTGTTTTTTTTCTCTCTCTCTCTCTCTCTCTCTCTCTCTCTCTCTCTCTCTCTCTCTCTCTCTCTCTCTCCTCCCCCCTCTCTCTCTCTCGCTCGCTATATATATATATATATATATATATATATATATATATATATATATATATATATATATATATATATATATATATGAGGGGCGTTCAGAAAGTAATGCACCACATCGTTTTTCTCAGGAGCTGTTTTTTCAAAAAGCATGAAATTTATACACAATATACATGGATATGTCATGTAAACATCGGTATTATTCAACATAATCCCCATCAACTTGTACGGCTTTATGCCAGCGCGAAACAAGTGCATGTATTCCTAGCCCGTACCAGATTTTGTCTTGATCATGTAGCCGTTTCTTCGCTGCATGAATCACTCCTTCATCATCTTCAAACCTTGTCCCACGGAGTGCATCTTTAAGTGGACCAAATAGATGAAAATCAGAGGGTGCCAAATCGGGACTATAGGGTGGATGGGGTAGTACAGTCCAACCCAATTTGGTGATTGCTTCCCGTGTTGCCAGACTTGTGTGAGGGCGCGCATTGTCGTGAAGGAGAAGCAGGTCTGCTGGATTCTTGTGCAGCCAAACTCTGCGAAAACGTTGATTGAGTTTTTTCAATGTCTTAATGTAAGCTTGCGAATTGATTGTCTCTCCTCTTGGCATAACGTCCACAAGAATCACACCTTCAATGTCCCAAAAGACAGTGATAATGACTTTTCCAGCTGAAGGAATTGTCTTGAATGTCTTTCTTCTTGGTGATTGCGGATGATGCCACTCCATTGACTGTCTTTTTGTCTCAGGTTCAAAATGATGTGCCCAGGTTTCGTCACCTGTAACGATCTTAGCCAAAAGTTCTCTCCATCAGCATTGAAACGCTCCAACAATTCAGAAGAAATTGCTTTCCTTTGCAATCGGTGGTCATTTGTGAGACTTCGAGGAACCCATCTTGCGCAAACCTTAGAAAATCCGAGAGTTTTTATAACTGCATTTGCACTACCAATGCTGACTGACAGCTGTAAGGCCAACTGTTGAGTAGTGATTCGCCTATCAGTAAGAATAATGCCCTCAGCGCATTTCAACATTTCTGCGTTGGTGGCTGTGGCAGGACGTCTACAGCGCGGCCGATCAAGCAGCTCCGTATCTCCACTTCCTGATTCTTCGATTCTCTGAACCCAGCGACTGACTGTACTACTGTCGACTGCAAAACTTCCATACACATCACATAGACGCTTGTGAATATTCACAACAGTTTCCTTCTCTGCAACGAGAAATTCTATCACAATTCGCTGTTTATAACGCAAATTGCTAACACGCTCCATTTCAACGGTTTAGGGCAGCCGTATTATTTGGCCGGTTGCAGTGCAATTTAGAGCACACAATTGGCACATGCCATATTTGAAGTGTGCAAAATTTCATGCTTCTATCTTCATTATTAGCTGAGAAAAACGATGTGGTGCATTACTTTCTGAACGCCCCTCGTATATACAAGGGGATTGACATAAGTCTTGGGCCTGACCATGAAGGACATGTCACAGAGAGCTGAAATTTTGTATAGTGTTTATTCCTTTTCAATATAGCCAGCGTCTGAATTGACACACTTCTGCCATCTCTGCTTGACCTTGAAAAGACCTTGGGAGTAGAACACCCTATTTTTCAAACTAAACCAGTCATCACATGCCAGTATAACCTCTTCAACGCCGTCAAAATGATTTCCTTTTAGCTGTTTTTTAAGATTTGGGAATAGAAAAAAGTCTGATGGAGCCAAATCTGGAGAATATGGTGGGTGTGGAAGAATTTCAATATTCAAATTGTTGGCTGCTAGCTGCACAAGCCGTGCTTTGTGAGAGGGCGCGTTGTCTTGAAGCAAAGGAAGATTTTGAGTGCGCGTTATCCCTCGTTTCCTGGTCACAACCTTTCTTAGTTTGGTGAGAAGATCTGCATAGTACTGTCCATTAACTGTGTTTCCACGAGGCAGATAATCTTTCAAAAGGACACCTTTGCCGTCCCAAAAAACAGTCAGCATCACTGTTCCTGCAGATTTATGCGCTCTCGGCTTGACAGGTGTTGGGGAGCCCGGGGTTTTCCATTGCATGCTGGCAATTTTGGATTCGGGGTCATAATCGTGTACCCAAGTATCATCTACTGTTACCATGGTCTCCAAACATTTTTTTGACTGACACTTTTTGAGCAACTGTTGACAGCAGTTTACCCTCGTTTGCTTCTGTTCACGTGTCAACAGTTGCGGAACCCAGCGTGCACACACTTTTCTCATGTTCAGTCTGTTGTGTAAAATTCTATAAACTGTTCTTTCATTTAGTTTTACTCTACTAGCTATCTCCACAATTGTCATTTTTCGATCCTGGTCAATGATTTGCTTCACTCTTGTTGCATTTTCATCGTTGCACTCTGAGGCTGGTCTACCAGATCTTGGCAGATCAGCAACATTTGAGCGGCCGCACTTAAACTGTTGACACCAGTTTTTTACCGAAGTATATGAAGGACAAGAATCCCGAAACACTGGTTCCATCTCCCTGTGTATTTCTGTAGGTGTTTTTCCCTGAAACATCATACATTTTATCACAGCTCTGGCCTCCTTCTTTTCGATTGTTTTGTCAAATCTTTGGAGCAGCAGATCCGGTCAATATGGTACATTGCGCCGTGCACCGTTGCGGGAAAACCCATTGAAGAAACAAACGCGTACTTCACACATTCAGTGCAAATATGATGAACTTTAAATGTGCCAAGTTTCATCTTCCTCCTGTGACTCCTTCATGGTCAGGCCCAAGACTTATGTCAATCCCCTTGTATATATATATATATATATATATATATATATATATATATATATATATATATATATATATATATATATATATATATATATATATATATATATATATATATATATATATATATATATATATATATATATATGATGATAGGAAACTCTTTACAGAGCGATACAACAGGAAGCAATCTGATCATCAGAAGTAGTCCCCCCGTCCGACAAGTGTTTCAGCCCTATATACTCCTTTACACTCTAAGGGGGGCGGGCCCACTTGGGTCATGACTCCCAAGCGTCTCAGCTTCCTGTTGTCTTGCATCGAAAATGAACCCATTTCACTTATAGTAGCAACTTTAAATTCCACAACTCCGCCAGCCGTGGAGGCAATTGTGAAAGTAACAAAGAGAAGACAAATTATTCCGTTCGTTCCGTCGCACACACTGAGACACCAGCGCGAAGTCAACGAGTCGCCACTGCGCGTTCCCCACTGGACTTTTGATACTGACACCCCTTATAGTATACACCGCTTGTCACCCCTGAGTCGCAGCCCGTTCACTAGTCCACCACAAACCTCAGCGTATTGTGGACTTAGAAAAATTCCTGGTGTTTTCTGTACCGCAGCGTTTATTGTTACGATCTCCATTCCCCATTGCGGTTGTTCCACAGCCAGCCTGATGCCTTTTCGGCAGTTTCACTAAGCCTCTTCAGGGCCCTTGTTCTCGACTGTCCCCTCAGCCCCAACAGTTTCAATAGATCATACACTGATGCAGCCACAAGCCCTCTTGCGCCCACTTCAACAGCCATGACCCTTGCAGTGAACCCATCGTGTCTCAGATCCGCGGCCAGATCACTATACTTGGCCGCTTTGAACGAATGTTGCTCATCTAATCTGGATTCAAATGGCACGGTCAGTTCAATCAGTATGACCTGAAGCGTTGCTGCAGAATGAAGCACTATATCCGGCCGTCTCCGCGATTTTCGGATACTCTCTGGATATGCCCCTCGTCCAGGTAGGTCTACCGCCATCTCCCAATCATTTGCACAATCAAGAAGAGATGGTAAACTGCTACCAGGTTTATTCGGTTTGGGGTGTGCTGACTTTCCTGCCCTCAGAAAGTATGTGTTTGCGGTGTCTGGCCGGACTTTGCTATTCGCCTTCATTCTTGCCAGATCTATTGTCGCAGCAAGCTCATTTAGCACTTTGTTATGGCGCCAAGTGTATCGCCCTTGCCCTAATGACACCTTACACGCTGAGAGCACGTGTTCAAGTGTCTGCCTCCCCTGGCACAGGGGGCACTGCTCATCATCCGACTTTCCCCATTTCACAAGGTTGGTGGCCGATGGCAGCAGGTCATACAGTGATCTGACAACGAAGCTGAGCCTAAGAGGTGCCATATGCCATATATCATTCCATGTCAAGGACCTCTGCAGGGCTCCTTCCCATGTAGTCCATTGGCCTTGTTGGACCTGCTGCACTGCTTTTTGCAACCTCTTATCATTCTCAGCTTCTCGTATCTCCTGAACTACCATGTCTCTGCGCTCCCTGCTTGATGCCTTGGACCACCAGCGGATGTCTCCATGACCAAATCCCCGTCTATTCGTTTGTGTGTATCCGATTACCTCCCTCAGTTTGAGTGACTCTTGGGCAGCATCACAGCTTCTTCCACTTTCCACTTCCTTCCCGTTTTCAGTGTGGGCTGAATGGACTTAACCACGTCATCAGCTGACTCGCGTAGCATCATTGCAAGCCTTGCCTTTCCAACTTTGTACTCTTCAACAACTGACTTGAAAGGAAGCAGAAGTTTTGACTTTTTGCAGTACAGTGCTACATCTGACAGACCTGGTGGTACTCCTAGCCATTTTCTCATGAACTTGTTGACCTTCTGCTCTATGGCTTCCACTGTACTTGTGCTTATTTCATATATAAGCAGTGGCCACAGCAACTTTGGTATCAACATGAACTGGAGGCACCACAGTTTGAACTTCCCCAGGAGTCTGCTTTGGTCTATGATCTGTAGCCCTCTGTCTGCCATTTCTATTGTCTGTTGCACTGCCTTTGAGTCTTTTAATGAGGCATCGTACACCCTGCCAAGACTTTTAACAGGTTCCTCAATGACAGTAGGGATTCTTTGGTTGGAAACCGTGAATATGACCTCTGCTATCTTCCCTTTCCTGACTGATAGGCTTCTCGACTTCTTGGGTTTGAAGCTCATTCTGCACCAGCTGACTAGTTCATCCAGGCGTGCTAACATCCTCCGGGCCTGATGTTCATCTGATGTCAGAATTGTTGTGTCATCCATGAATGCTTTGAGCGGTGGCATGAGACACATTCCACCGAGCTTTGGACCTATAGCCATTCCTTCAGCCGCATTGAGGATTACCTGCATAGCCATCACGAATAGTATCGGAGAGATGGTACATCCCATCGCAATTCCAACTTCAAGGCCAATCCACTTCGTTGTGTACTCTCTGGTTGAAAATCTGACAGCAAACCCTGCGAAATACAGCTTCAGCATTGCTGCAATCTCTTGTGGAACATGATACATTTCTAGGGCCTGCCACAACATCTGGTGTGGAACGGATCCATAAGCATTCGCTAAATCCAACCAGATTACATGGAGGTTTGTTCTGTCAGACTTTGCCTTTTGGATTGCTTCCCATATCATTGTGGCATGCTCTAGACATCCTGGTGTACCTGGGATACCTCCTTTCTGAATGGTAGTGTCAATGTACCCATTTGCCAGGAGGTATGTAGTGAGTCTTTTCGCCATCACTGAGAAGAATATCTTCCCTTCCACATTGAGTAGTGAGATTGGCCTGAACTGACTGATGTCTGTGGAATTTTGCTCCTTCGGGATGTAGACTCCGTTCGCCTTTCTCCATTCCTTGCTTACAAGCTGGGTTTTCCACGCACTCTTCAGTAAACGAAGCAGTCGTTTGAGCACCTCAGGGCATCTCTTATACACCACATATGGAACACCATTAGGACCTGGAGCTGACTTGCATCGAGCTTTCTGGACAATGCTTTCTACCTCTTGCACCGTTGGGGGCTTGGTGTTAAATTCAGCTCCTGGCTTACTCGGCCATTTAAGGCCTGCCATGCTGCTGAGCGGCTCATCTTTGCGACCATCTGAATATGTCATTCCAAGGTGTTCTTCCAGGTCTTCTTTCCTGATGTTTAGCGTACCCGACCGTGGCTGCTCAAACAGTTCTTTGGCAAACTTGAAGGGCTCCCTGAAGAATCTTTCCCTATCCATTCGAGTCTTCCTTTTCTTCCTGCACAACCTTTCTGCTCTACAAAGGGCATTATGTTGGCCTTTCAGGTGCTCCCAAACCTGTCGTAACCCTTCCTTCTCTGCGGCAACTGCGTTTTTGAACAGTTTTCGGGCATGCTTCTTCTGTTTTCTGATTTCTTCTATTTTAATTTGTCTTCTGCTTTTTTCGTGGTGGGTTACTTTCCCTTGCCTCCCTCACTCCGAACACTTTGCGACAGTGCAGATATATTATGTCGCCGAAGATTTCCAGCTTCTTCTCCAAAGTTATCTGCTTCAGGTTGTTATCCAACTCTTTTGCCAAGGCTTCGTCCAGCTGTTCCCAAAGCCCTTTTGCACTGGCGGGTGGAAACTTGATTGCATCTCTCTTCCCGTCCAAGAAGTGTGTGAGATCATCATCAGGCAGATCAACTTGAATGTACTCAGCACTGTGGATTGACTCCTGGCTGCGTTCTTCTAACGTCTTATCCGTCGAGACAGAGCGCTGTTGATCTCCCCCTGATGACCTCCCACACCCCTTTTTCGTTCTGTGGATTTTCATTCCTCTCTGAGTAGAGAATTCCCTACCACAGGCACATGGAAACTCCAGCCGTTGTTCAGAGCTCGAAGTCCGTGTAACGGGTCTGGTCGATTCCAATGAGGCGCCTGTGGATTCATCATTCTCCCCCCCCTTTCGGTGAATCCTGGGGGCATCTATCGTTTTTGGGTTCTATAGCAATTGAATACAGCTTACGGGGTGCTAACCCGGTCAGCCGGTTTCTAGTCTTTCCCAGTGTCATCTGTCTTTCCAGAAGTCAATCGGTCTTTTCCCGATTGTCACTGGTTTGACCATGTAACTATGATAGGAAACTCTTTACAGAGCGATACAACAGGAAGCAATCTGATCATCAGAAGTAGTCCCCCCGTCCGACAAGTGTTTCAGCCCTATATACTCCTTTACACTCTAAGGGGGGCGGGCCCACTTGGGTCATGACTCCCAAGCGTCTCAGCTTCCTGTTGTCTTGCATCGAAAATGAACCCATTTCACTTATGGTAGCAATTTTAAATTCCACAACTCCGCCAGCCGTGGAGGCAATTGTGAAAGTAACAAAGAGAAGACAAATTATTCCGTTCGTTCCGTCGCACACACTGAGACACCAGCGCGAAGTCAACGAGTCGCCTTAAATTAATATTAGACAAACATAAAGGTATGTTTTCAGGCACTCGTAAGAAATAAAGAAGTAGAACACTTGGACAACAGAAAAACAACAGACGTGAGTGGATTACCCAGGGTTCGAACCCCGTACCTTCCGTACGACAACTCCGCCTAGCTATCAAGCGAATCACACTGACCCCACGTCTGTTCTATACTACTGTCCTTAAGTCTTCTACTATTTACTGGACCCAGTATCAAGGTCTTTGTCTTGTTTGGACTGACACATACTGTTAATAGGGGAACAACAGAAGTGATTGCGTCATTAAAGGGCTGAGTTGCCCACTGTATACTTCCGGTGTTATCTTGTGTGTTTCGTACTGATAAATAGTCAGCAAAGCATCCTTTTTTGGGGATGCCTAGCTGGCCGTGGGGTCAGTGTGATTCGCTTGATAGCTAGGCGGAGTTGTCGTACGGAAGGTACGGGGTTCGAACCCTGGGTAAGCCACTCACATCTGTTGTTTTTCTGTTGTCCAAGTGTTGGGTACTTCTTTAAATTCTTACGAGTGGCAATGTGAAACATACCTTTAGAAGACAATATTAATTTACTGTTTCGACACGCACTGAGTTTCACCTTCGCGAAGTCATTTATGTTTATACAACGAGTCGCCACTGCGCGTTCCCCACTGGACTTTTGATACTGACACCCCTTATAGTATACAACGCTTGTCACCCCTGAGTCGCAGCCCGTTCACTAGTCCACCACAAACCTCAGCGTATTGTGGACTTAGAAAAATTCCTGGTGTTTTCTGTACCGCAGCGTTTATTGTTACGATCTCCATTCCCCATTGCGGTTGTTCCACAGCCAGCCTGATGCCTTTTCGGCAGTTTCACTAAGCCTCTTCAGGGCCCTTGTTCTCGACTGTCCCCTCAGCCCCAACAGTTTCAATAGATCATACACTGATGCAGCCACAAGCCCTCTTGCGCCCACTTCAACAGCCATGACCCTTGCAGTGAACCCATCGTGTCTCAGATCCGCGGCCAGATCACTATACTTGGCCGCTTTGAACGAATGTTGCTCATCTAATCTGGGTTCAAATGGCACGGTCAGTTCAATCAGTATGACCTGAAGCGTTGCTGCAGAATGAAGCACTATATCCGGCCGTCTCCGCGATTTTCGGATACTCTCTGGATATGCCCCTCGTCCAGGTAGGTCTACCGCCATCTCCCAATCATTTGCACAATCAAGAAGAGATGGTAAACTGCTACCAGGTTTATTCGGTTTGGGGTGTGCTGACTTTCCTGCCCTCAGAAAGTATGTGTTTGCGGTGTCTGGCCGGACTTTGCTATTCGCCTTCATTCTTGCCAGATCTATTGTCGCAGCAAGCTCATTTAGCACTTTGTTATGGCGCCAAGTGTATCGCCCTTGCCCTAATGACACCTTACACGCTGAGAGCACGTGTTCAAGTGTCTGCCTCCCCTGGCACAGGGGGCACTGCTCATCATCCGACTTTCCCCATTTCACAAGGTTGGTGGCCGATGGCAGCAGGTCATACAGTGATCTGACAACGAAGCTGAGCCTAAGAGGTGCCATATGCCATATATCATTCCATGTCAAGGACCTCTGCAGGGCTCCTTCCCATGTAGTCCATTGGCCTTGTTGGACCTGCTGCACTGCTTTTTGCAACCTCTTATCATTCTCAGCTTCTCGTATCTCCTGAACTACCATGTCTCTGCGCTCCCTGCTTGATGCCTTGGACCACCAGCGGATGTCTCCATGACCAAATCCCCGTCTATTCGTTTGTGTGTATCCGATTACCTCCCTCAGTTTGAGTGACTCTTGGGCAGCATCAACAGCTTCTTCCACTTTCCACTTCCTTCCCGTTTTCAGTGTGGGCTGAATGGACTTAACCACGTCATCAGCTGACTCGCGTAGCATCATTGCAAGCCTTGCCTTTCCAACTTTGTACTCTTCAACAACTGACTTGAAAGGAAGCAGAAGTTTTGACTTTTTGCAGTACAGTGCTACATCTGACAGACCTGGTGGTACTCCTAGCCATTTTCTCATGAACTTGTTGACCTTCTGCTCTATGGCTTCCAATGTACTTGTGCTTATTTCATATATAAGCAGTGGCCACAGCAACTTTGGTATCAACATGAACTGGAGGCACCACAGTTTGAACTTCCCCAGGAGTCTGCTTTGGTCTATGATCTGTAGCCCTCTGTCTGCCATTTCTATTGTCTGTTGCACTGCCTTTGAGTCTTTTAATGAGGCATCGTACACCCTGCCAAGACTTTTAACAGGTTCCTCAATGACAGTAGGGATTCTTTGGTTGGAAACCGTGAATATATATATATATATATTTTTTTTTTTTCTATAACCAGCGGCACTCGAGCTTTCCAGCTCTTTCGGCCCAATGACATGTCATTGCGAGGCTGGGGGGTCAGTGGACGTTCCTTCCAACCCGGTCAGGAGCTTCGCTCCTCCCCATCCACACGGGATTTATGTGCAGGAGCCGTTCAGGTTATTCAGTCAAATTTCCGGTCGTAAACATTTCTTCAAACGCCGACGGCCGGGTTTGAACCATGAACACCTGGTCGCCAGTACAACGTTATAGCCATTACACCAGCGCGGCTCCCATATATATATATATATATATATATATATATATATATATATATATATATATATATATATATATATATATATATTTATTTTGTGAGTGTGTGATTTATGTGTGTGCACAACTGCTAAATGCAATGGTATTATTGATTGCATATTACTGAAGTTAAGAATGTTTTAATTTAAAAATATTCTTCTTCTTTAAGTACCATGCCTAGTGGTGTGGGAGATCATGTCTCTCCACAACTTCCTCTCTTTAGTACAATTTATCAATTCTGCTGTTGACCTTTCCATGCAACGATGTCAAACTGTGCAGTATTTGCTCCCTTTTTCCTTCAATCTTACCTGTTGTTACGATATATTCCAGCTTTCCACTTCTCATAACATGCCCCCAAAAAGTGGATTCCTTCTTTCTAACTCGTGAAATAAGTTTCCTTTGCGGGGCAGTAATCAATTTGCCTTGCTTGTCCTTTATAAATTTGAGAGGGCATTGTTCTTCCTTCCTCATGTTCTTTAGGGTCTTATAGAACAATTTATGGTTTTCTTGCGCATCTTTTTCTAGCTTTTCTCCAAATTCTTCCCAGGACTTCTGTTTTGCTGCTAGCACCTTGTTCTTTGCTTCTGTTCTGAGTGTCACATATTCTCTATATTTCTCCATTTGACCTGTTGTGTTTTTAGCTCCTAAGTATTGTTTCCATGCCATTTTCTTCTCTCTTATTTTCTCTTTGACTTCCTCTGTCCACCAAGGTGTCCTCTTTCTCTTGTTCCCAAGTCGGACTTCAACACATGCTTCTGCAGCAGCTGTCTTTATGATGTCCTTGAATTTAAGCCAGAAGGGTTTCCAAGTCATCAGGTCGTTCTTCTGTGTTGCTCACCGCTGCAGCAATAAGCCCCTGATATCTGGTTTTAATTTCTGGCTCTCTCAGCATGTAGGTCTTAATGCTCATTTCTCCCGTTCGTTTACTTAGTTTCTTGCGTGATGTTGGGCAGTTCCTAGGCTGAGCAACTCTTTCAGTTGTTTTTTTTTTATTGTAAGCAGGTAGTGATCACTTCCAATCTCTGGCCCCCTACAGACTCTAGCATCCCGGACATATTTGAATGAGCTCCTCCTAACAATGGCATAGTCGATCACTGACTTCTCATTCTTTGTTGGTGGAGAAATGAAACTTTATTTTAACACTAGTTGTTTATTGGCACGCGTTGCCGAGCAACCTAATTCATTATTTTTTTTGTCATCGTTTGCCGGTTCTCTTGCAATTCCACCCCGTGCATTATTTTCTGCATGAAACCTACGCCAAAGCGGCTTATCGGTTCTGGCAGCGATGTTCTTCAGCCCACTGCACCCATATGTTGTGTTTCCTAGTAGTAAACAGTGATTTAAAAAAATAGGTAGTGCCATAGCAGATACTGCCGTAGGGAAGTGTTTGAGACTTCACTATACCCCTCCACATGTAAGCCTACCTTGCCGTTGGTTGGAGAGCTTGAGTGCCCCAATGATCCCGGGAGCTATGCCGACAGGAGTTTTACTCCTGGCAGGGTCACCCAAGCCGGACAGTTCCTTGGTGAGGGGCCAGACTAAATGGGATGAGGAGTAGGTGGAATCCTATAGGTGTAGATTCAGAACCCACCGGCGAGTGGTACATGCTCTGGTCTGCACCAATCCACTCCCACTTCATGGGTTAAATGCTTTCTTGCCTCATTCTTCACTGTTTGTCGTCTATCGGGAGTAGTTTGGGACCCCATACAGTGTAGGCGCAGTACCCACCAGCAAGTGGACTATGCTCTGGCCAGCATCAACCCAAACCCCAGGCATGGGTTAAATCCCGGGTAGTTGAAGCTTGTAAGCCTTGGAAGGCAGTTCGTCTAGGAGAAGGAAAACTCTGATTTTAAACCACCTGCTGCCTTGCAGGTAGGCTGGGGACAGTCAAGGGCTGAGGAACGCAACCCTACAGAAACGCCTGTTGAAATCGGATGCACTGGGCTACAAGCTTAACGAAACAGTGCAACGTACTTCGCCTAATGACGATGTCACGAATACAATTTAAACATTGTGGTGCTCGTCCCGTGGAGTCCCGCCAAGCGGCGAGAGTGCCGGACCCCCCCCCCCCCCCCCCCCCCCCCCCCCCCCCCCCCCCACCCCCCACCCCCCCCCCCCCACACCCCCCCCCCCCCCCCCCCCCCCCCCCCCGCTCCCCCCCTCCCCCCCCCCCCCCCCCCCCCCCCCCCCCCCCCCCCCCCCCCCCCCCCCCCCCCCCCCCCCCCCTCCCCCCCCCCCCCCCCACCCGCCCCCCCCCGACCCCGCCTCGAATGGGTCAAACCAATACTACTGGTGGTCACCTTCACCTGAATTGTGGAGTAAAGGTACAGAGGGAAAGGGCAAAAGCTATTGACCAAACACCAAGAACACTCAACATTCTGCAGTGGAATGCAG
Source organism: Oreohelix idahoensis (assembly GCA_024509875.1). Lineage (NCBI taxonomy): Eukaryota > Metazoa > Mollusca > Gastropoda > Stylommatophora > Oreohelicidae > Oreohelix > Oreohelix idahoensis. The sequence goes on along the minus strand of JAMPIV010006803.1, from coordinate 192,185 downwards.
AAGGAGTTCTCAACAAAAAAGCCCCCCTAAAAAACCGCCTTTATGAGAATCAAATAGATGTGGCTTGCATCCAAGAAACACATCTCAACAGCAACCACAGATTCTCAATAAGAGGATACCAGGCTTTCCGACTCGATCGAGAAGGACACAAAGGAGGTGTGCTATTACTTACCCGAAACTCAATACCAAGTATCGAGGTATCCGTGAACTTCAACGACCAGTCGGAAATTTTAGAGGTTGACATTAAAATAAAGGACACGAACATGCGTATCTACAATTTGTATGGCCCACCGAGCAAAGACCTGTCACTTGCAAGTATGGAAATAAAGAGCTCAAACTGCATAGTGGTCGGAGACTTCAACAGCTACTGGGAAAGATGGGGATATTCGGTTACAGACAGTAGAGGAGAGGAAGTGGAGAACTGGGAGATAGACACACACCTTCACCTTATCAATAGGGATCCCGTTACACGCCCATTGAGGCATAGTGGGAACATGATGTTAGGCCCATATTTTCTTGACCATCGGCACACTAGGGGTGATGTGGTCAGCATTCCGCCGGCCGCCTTAACCTTCCCAGAGTTGCTCTGGTACACAGTTGGGGCTGGGTCGACCCAGGAGCCGTTTGCAGCCTAAAAAATACAAGTGCCGTCCTCCGAACATCTTCTGGCGGTAGCCATAGCAACCGAAGATGACGATAGTTGCATGGAATATCCATTGCAACAAACGGAATCTTTCAAAGATGTAAAATTCGGTGACAATCTCTCTGAAACACAACAGATTGGAGCAGTGAGGAAGAAAGGGAAAGTGAAGATAGCAATCACTCGCAAGATACGGATAACAGCAGCGCTATTTTCATAGAGGAGACATAAAAAGGTTTCATGTCTTCAAGCCCGGACGAAATGTCACATATGGAAATAGTGAAATAGTCGCAGCAATGACGTAGTCTATTCGCAAGCTTTTGCCTGCCCCCCCCCCCCCCGTTATCTTCAAAAAATAGCCCTGTCCCCGTGGCTTTCTGCAATCCTGCAACCCAATCTAGGTTTATATTTTTTTGCTACACGAACGCCTGATTCACTATTGCAATTAACACGTGAGCCGTTTGGCAATTAAACACGGTGGAACAGAGCGTAGTGCGCAGCATGGTGAAATCGTTCTTTGATCAGGGAAACACGCGGGCCAGGCCAGGCGTTAACAAGAGGCCAAGTGTTAGTAGTTTCTTTGAAAAATCAAGGGGTGATCAGTCTGAGACGTACCTGGAATTGTTACATGTTCAGGGGGAATTAACTTACGTAGCTGATATTCGGCAAGGCGGAGATAATCAAAGACAAACTAGAGATCGTCGGTCGGCAGAGGTGGCAGAATAACCTTTGATTCAGGAATTGAACGGCAAATTTGCCCGGCCCTGGACGTAGGTGTGACTTTCGCACTAAGAAGCGAAAAGAACGGAATCAATGAATATATACCTTGTCTTTCCTATAGTCTTTATCAGTTGCTCACAGATTTTTCTGAATTCACTAGCTCGTTATCCTAGATCTCTCGTACAAGAGTGAATTATTCGATTTCGTGGAGTGTTTCATTTTTCTGTTGCGGTAATTTATATACTAGCCTTTAAGTGATTTGGTGTGTTTAAAGTTTTCATTTATATTTCACTGGGATTTTCTGTGTTAAATGAATAGCATAATTAAATAACTTTTAGCAAATTTTTCCATGTGTAAAGTAAATTTAATTACTCGCTATTTCCCAGTAAGAGATGTTTTAAATTGACTAGTACATACATTAAATAACTGTCACTGACGGTATACATTATTTACTTCTATCCATTTTTATGTAATTTTATAAATGACTAGTGTTCATATCACGCGTTAAAAACGATAGGATAAGCTAAACATTTGTGTTTTAAATCTAATTTATAACGGAATGGTGAAGAGGTCTTACCTTAACACGTGTTAGATCCATTATTGTTATTATGGTTAAATGTTTATATTTCTTTCCTAAAATATAGGCTGGTCAAAACCTGCGAACTAGCGGTCTAATGGTTTTATGGCCATATGAACTTACGTTCTTAGAGTCTTATAATCTATAAGCATCCAGGGATATTTAATATTGATGAGCTTCTTCCTGTGACTTGTGCGGTCCCTTGTCCTCATTTCATGAGAGAAGCCAGAATAGAACCATTAAATTATAATATTAACTGGACCAGAACTATTACCAGATTTCATTTATATCAATCTCATCGGCCACTGTGGCAAAATATATTGTCAGCAACATTTGTGTAACTTAACACAGTGTCTCAGCAGCCAGAGGCTAGACAATCCAGAATATATATGTATTATTCATCCTATGTCGGCGATCACCACGTATGAACCTTACTCCAACCAACTGAAGGCAGAGATACCGTATTTTATCCAGGAAAAAAATTGAATCACCAACTCCAGCAACTCCCGTGCAATTTGCAGTCCGCAACTACGGCGAGTCTGGGGCTGGATTTGGCAAAACTTAATATGACACTGAGTAGTCTTATTACTTATTAGTGTTTATTTCCACGGAATGCCTGCGACAACTATTGGGTAAGCGAATATGAATGTGGCCACAAGTATGAAGGATTGAATGAACTGTAAGAGAGTAACATAATTTTCTGTTGTTACCCCTATCATACAAATCTTTTCTTTTGTTCTCATTAACCTGAGTATTTACGGGATAGATTAATTAGGAACTTGTTCTTTGTTTCTTTAATGACTATTCCATACACTTATTGTTAACTTTTGATCTTTCGGGTTAATTAACTTCTGTTGGAATCTTCTTTTTTCTTTTCCTTTACCAGAGGGGAAAACCTATTTGATTAATTTTCATTTTGTCTGTAAACCATGATCTATTGATGTATATGATTTATGTTGTAAAGTTCTAGTGATAAATAAACTTAATAAACCTTAAGTTATTGTGTTGGTCAACCCCTGTCCATATATGTTATCCATAGTTTGTTTTCACGTTTGTGCGTATTTGTCACAGAATTGTGTGCATGTGGGTGCAGTGTAACTTGTATTTTGTACAAGGTGAGAAAGTGCGTCTGATTTAAATTTAGTCGTACAGGTAGGCTGGATTAGAGAAATTACTCAACCCAGAGCCGGATTAACGTAGTAGCAAAAGTAGCATATGCTACGGGCCACGCGCTTTTAGGGGCCCCGCGCCAATAAATATGTACATAATTTTTTGGTCCTCTTCTAATACGAGCGTTAAACCAATGATCTTGTGATTTATGCAATCTTTAGCGCCTTTTCATTTTCGTGTCACGAAATTGTGAGAGAGAGAGAGCATAAGAGGGTGACTTAGTGTGACTCTTCATTATTTTTATCTTAACTGTTTGCGGACGGAAGCCATTTAAATGGCGTTGAAAATTTGGTCACGTTAGGACGGAAGCTACTTTTTCGGCTCTAGGCGACTGCCCCTCTAATTTTGTTTCGTTCTTTGTGAAATGAATTTGCATTAACAATAAAAACTAGAATTTAGGAAACGGAAACTTCCTGTTTTAATTGAGGTATACGGCGTGCTCGCACTCTCTTTCGATCTTGATTAAAATTTCTTGATTTGTAAGGTTAGAAAACTCAAAAAATGAGCAGTAGTCACAGAGATATTGGACGTAATTATCCTTCTGGAAGTGAAAAACGTAAAGCGAAGGAAGAAAAAGAAAGAACAACTTGTGATATCAAAAACACCTAAGCTGACAGAATATTTTGATGTTCATGGTGGTGGTACTCTAACCGCTGAAGCTGGAAGTACAGGAACAACTAGTACTAGTGCAGGCTGTGCAGCAGAAAACATACAGCAAAACTCAGTATACACTGAGTCTGAATGTGAAAGAATAAGTGAAACGAAGAAGTACTCTAATGATATTGGTGACTGGCCGAACAATATAGATGACTGTGAGCGTGAATATTGGATATCCAAGGGAAGTGAAAAATGTCAACATGTTGATAGTGCCTTATCTTCATCCGTGCGATTGTATGACACTGAAAAGAAAACTCGATACTGTCAGAAGTCATATTTTACACATATTCATAAACTTACAAACAAGCAACATGCAAGAAAATGGTTATGCTATTCAGAAAGTAAAGGGCGCCTATTCTGTTTCCTATGCAAGCTTATGAGTTCAGAATGTTCATCAAAGTTTACTGTGGAAGGGTTTAATGACTGGAAAAATGCAAGCAATCTATTGCGACGACATGAAGAAAGCTCCTCACATAGAGAAGCTTTAATTTCACTGTTGATGCATAAAAACAAAGGTGAACGTGTCGATTCCTAACTTGTGAAACAAATGGACATTCAAGAAAAGTACTGACACAAACTTCGAGAGCGAATAATTGATGTTGTGAAGTTTTTAGCAGAACGAGGCCTTTCATTTCGTGGCAGTGATGAAATTGTTGGGTTCCCTTATAACGGGAATTACTTAGGGTTGTTAGAATTACTGGCCAAGTTTGACCCTTTTCTGGCAGAGCATATAAGTACTCATGAAAACAAAGGATTTGGACATACATCATATCTATCTAAAACAACGTGTGAGGAATTCATCAATCTGATTGGATCCAGCATACTGGATCACATTCTCTGTGAAGTGAAGAAATACAAGTATTATTCCGTTTCATTGGATTCTACTCCAGATATATCTAATATGGACCAGCTGACTTTGACTCTGCGCTATGTTTTGCCATCTGGACCAGTTGAAAGATTTATGACATTTTTGGATATGGAAGGTCATAGTGCTGAACAGCTTACTAAAAGTCTACTTAATTTTTTAAAGGCAAATGACTGATATTAAAGACTGCCGTGGTCAAAGTTATGACAACGCCAGCAACATGAGTGGCAAGTTTATAGGATTACAAGCACGAATTAAAGAGATGAATAAGTTTGCGCATTACATTCCGTGTTTTGCACATTCACTAAATTTGGTTGGAAAATGTGCTGCTGAAGGTTGTCAAGAAGCAGTCATTTTCTTTGGATTTGTTGAAAGTCTGTACATCTTCTTTTCTGCTTCTACCTACCGGTGGGGTCTCCTACTGCATTATGTGTTGGCGGTACTCATAATAAGTCCCATTTGTCCTTTGTGAAAAGACTATCAGATACCAGGTGATCCGCTCGGGCAGATGCAACAAAAGCACTTTTACACAGCTTTTCTGCAATAAAACAAGTCTTGGGTGATATTTCAGATAACAATGATCAGAAGGCAGAGTGTCGTCAGCAGGCTCGTGGTCTACTTTCAACCATGATGAAGTTAGAAACAGGAATAATGATCATACTGTGGGATCAAGTATTACAGCGTTTTCAAATGACCAGTGCCTCTTTGCAATCTTCTGACCAAGATTTGAATACGTCTTGTGCACTCTATGAATCCATGCGGGGGTATATTCAAGCTATGCGGTCTACTTATGCAGACATAGAGCAAAAGGCCAAGGATCTGACTGAGTGTGAACATTATCAAGAACAAACTCGAAGAAAACACAAACGAAATCGAGAGTATGATGATTTCAGTGGTTCCAGCACACTTGATCCACTTGTTGAATCTCAAACGCCTTCTCAGCAGTTCAAAAGCCGAACATTTCTTGTCCTTATTGATAGCTTGCTCTCTGCCTTGTCAAAATGCCAGAAAGCTTATCAAAAGTTGAATGATGTATTTGGATTCCTTCGTCAGTTACAGTCGTTTACACCTGAAGAAGTGGTAACGAAATCATCGAATCTTATTAAATCATATCCGGAAGATCTGGAAGAAAGTCTTTGTGAAGAGCTTGTGCAGTTTACAGAACTGTTGAAAACTGATCTTGCTTCTCATATTGGCACTACTCTAGACCTTGTAGAGTTACAGTTTTACCGTTTGATAATTGACAATTCTTTGGAGTCTTGTTTTCCAAATGTAGAAATCGCCTTGCGCATCTATTTGTCACTAATGGTAACCAACTGCAGTGGAGAACGATCATTTTCAAAACTGAAACTTATTAAAAATGAACCAAGGAGCACCATGGGTCAAAAGAGATTGAACAATCTCCCACTAATGAGCATTGAACATAAACTTCTGTGTGAAATTGATACATTGTAACTGTCTTTTTTCGTTCTTGAGGTGATCACTTGCATAAGACAGTAAACATCATGTTGTTAGATGTGTGGTACTTGTAAGGTGATGTGCTGAGTGTGGGAGCGGATGGAGGCGCGAATGTGTTTAGGCTCGTATATATGTAGACAATGCAACCCATACACTCACATGCAGTAGTCAAGGATGCTTGGACACTGCTGGCAAGTTTCAAAACATTTATTGACGGAAACACACAGTAGCATCAACACAGGAACAGTAAATGTAAACAAGTTCATGTACATCATGTCAATGGAAATCGCTTGGTACATATCAGTCATTTGGCTGGTGAACATTCATATATGGATGCATGTCAATAGTGTTATGTTCTTTTCATGTACTGTTCATAATGCCGCTTTTGGTATCTCTGACTGAACGCGTCAGATACCTTATTAACTCCGTCATACAAAAGACGAGCCCTTCACTCAAGTAGTCCTATTACTAGGGCCGTCATACACCTTGGCATAACACGCCAATCAAGTCGGTACATGCCGTAGAATAGTTGCCATTACACAGACCCGACGATGACGTCAGCTGTGCATTCTTCATTAAGCAGGTTGCATGAATCATGCTTTAATGTTTGTGTAGATATACCGCCAACCTGCAGTTTCCACCATATATAACTTCATCACTGGACTTCTGATCATATAAGACAAATAGTCTTGAATAGCTACTTTGAGCGCAAATATAAGTTCTGCTTTACAGGAATCGTGAACTGTTCTCACAGCTAGGTAAGCCTTTACCAAATTCTGTCACCGAATACATAATAATGGCAAAGTTGGTGTTACCTTGAAACGAATCCTCAGAACACAATAATAACACTGTCGTCCTTCCTGACGCACAGAAAATCACTGGGAGGAAAACTGCCAACGCAGTCACTTCGAAGATTTTCCTTCCCCAGAGTACAATGGACATACATCGTCCCACAAAAGCCAGAAAGCAACTCAACAAGCCGGAAGTCTAATGTCGCGCTCTCCACTGCGCATCGCATATAGCCCAGAACTGTTTTACCTTTGACCCAAAAGGTCAAACACAATGAATGAACAAACAAGGGAGATAACCCCTAATCAACCTGACACAGCAAAGTCAAGACATAGTTACTAAACTTTGACCAGGGTGAAAAACCTACAACCAATAGATCGATGTTTGAAACTCCATCAAACATGACCGCAACATACATCCTATATCATCAACAAATTTGCTCATGCTAAATGTAGATACATTAATATTTAAACAATAATGTTGATTGTGTTGTTACTTTTGATAATGATAATTACTATGCAAATTAAAAATGTATGTGTTCAAATATATTTGTGTTTTATTGTTTAAAAAAAAATATAGGGCCCCTTTCTTAACATATGCTACAGGCCCCGAACTAGCTTAATCCGGCCCAACCCAGAGACTGTTCTTTCTCTTACACTATCACCTCGTGATAAAAACTATTTCTTCCACCTTACTTTCACATAGTTATCACTATCCCCTCTGCTAAGACAGGACTATAAACATCTATTACCTATGTGATGGGGTCACTCCGTATTACCCCTCCCGCTCAATTCGAAATCTAGTAACGTAGTTTTACAACTTTTAACCCCACTATTATATTTGAAAATGTTAAGGACAAAGGTCAAACTTTCAGCTTAGAATTGGACACTCCTTGATTTTTTTTTACCATAAGTTGGAAGAGGGTACCTATCCCCCAGAAACCGCATAGACACCCGCCCTACTATTTAGAGACAGGTTGTAACTATAAATAACTACAACATGTTTGAAATTTTTTTGCCCAAGACCATCGCTTGTCGAAGATTTGAATTAACTAATTAGCATGGAAAAAATCTAACCTAACTTGTGCATTGTGAAACTGAAACTAACAAACCAATTGTGTGCAGGGCAGAGAAAGTGGGCAAGAAAAACGTAGATAATGTATTGCATTCTAATAGAAGAAATAAATAAAAGGAAAGGACAGAAACGATAATATTGTTTATTGGAATACCATATTAACTCTTAGTATACGAGCTAATTTCATGACTACCATTACAGATTTTGCAATAAATAATTGATTTATAAAGATAACATAAAGTGTTATATATCAAAATGTGAAGAAATGAAACCCCTATATCATGCACGTAACTAAATTGTTCAGTGGTTTTAAACATGCATTCAGCTATAAATTTTCGCTATTGACGGGGATCGATCATCGGCCTCTCTAGAAGGCCGCTCGTATACTAAGAGTTAATCCTTATAATATGTTAGCTTACCTTAGAGTAAAAGTCAGTTGTTCTGAATAAATAAAGAAGAAAAGTACAAAGATGAAAACTAGGATAAAGAAGTAAATGAAAACATACTGGCTAGATAAAGGACAAGTGTCCGGTTAATAATCACTTTCAATCTTTAAAATCGCTTCAATAACAACGGAGAGATCGTAGAAAATAAAAATTGAAGACAGACAGACATACACAGTGGTAACCGCTCAACTTTGAAAATCTTTGGATGTTACATTTTCTAAACGCTTTTTTTGAAAGAAAGTCAAATTGGCTTAACTTAATTTGATTGGTTGAGGTTAGTCTAGGAAGAGAGGGGATAAACGAACGCTTTGCTAAGCATAAGTGCCACTTGAAAAAATATTTCCTCCAAGAAGGGTTAAGAGCAGAAGCAGAGCAATTTGTGACCAATTGCCTTTGCGGTTTGGGAGTCGGCGATCTGAACTTGTGCCATTGATCGCTAGTTAACCTTATACTTGTGAAATATTTCATTGATTGCGGGTTGAGTCATATATTACCCAGTGAGCCAAAACCTGGAGCTGCAGAGATTCGAGGCACCATGCTGGTTGTTTGAATGGTGAAGTCTTATCTGCCTCCAGAGAACACTGTAGTGAACGAGTGTGTATTTTCCAGCAAGTCATCTATCTTCAAAGAAACCACAAGATAAGCCATAAGATTGCGGGCTTATGTCAATTCATCACGTTGTATTCTCCACACGCTACTATAAACTGTTTTGTGAAATGATGAGACACCCAGTCCTTCCAAGTAGTGACACTTCATAAGACAGTATTGTTTCAGCAGTGAATAAAATTCTATAAACATTGTAGTAGTGACATTTATGGACAAGATGCCTGTTGCACAAGAATGTCGCAACGTATTCTGAGTACTATATATTTTTCTTATGCAAGGGAAATAACTCGTGTAATTGTAGTCACTTTTATTTAAAGCAGTTTTCGTTTCTTGTTGGCTTCGGTTGCCGATAAGTTTGTTTGAGCGATCTTAAGTCATGTCCATGTATGGAGCGCTCAGGCCCACTTTTCTTGGAAGCATTTGGCAACTTGCAATGTTTCGGATTCCTATCCTGAGTGGATTTGATCTCCTATTGATATCTTCCGGCTATTATGGAAAGGGATGGAGGTTTCCCCCTGACTACATTTACAGCTGGTTATGATGTACTGATATTCATATGATTCACCATTATTATGATGCTGTCTGCTGTCCAGTGTTGTGCTGACTATGTCGATATAATGATGACTGTTCTACCGTACATGTGATGTATCTGCATATTAATGTCTATGCACCTCGCCATTGTGGCGTCCACAATACATGATAGAAACGTCACTTGCTGTTTGAAGATTCCTTGACTTTCTACGTTATAAGTTGATGTGACGTCCCTGTTTGGAACTGTAGCTGTTTAACTCCACACTTACATCATACATACAAACCAGACCACAGACACCATATTATTTCGCCTTTATCATCCCTGGTGTCTGAGGGTGATACACCACGCTTCAAGTGCCAGCATTATCTTACCTTTGGCAAGAAGAAGAAATATAACACCCTCCACATTGAGTGGCAAATAAAAATCATCCACGCAACATTTGCCCCGCAACAATGTCCTGCATATTTATTTAATGCTGTACATAAAACACACTTCATTTTAAGTTTTAAACATTCCTGTCCCGAAAGATTTGCGGTGCAGGAAATTAAAATTGTAAGATAATATTATAACTTTAACCCCAGTCTTGTTGATTCAATTTTCATTGTGTAGAAGTTGTGTTTATTTTCAGGCATTTATCACTACATTTGCATTACCCTAGACACGTAGCCATATAACAAACATCCCACAATAGATATAAAAATATTGCACAGCGTTTTAAGTGTTTGACTTGGAGACTTCTTTTGATCTCCATAAATTTCCCAAAAGCAACGAAAACACTGCTCGTCTTTTGATTTCTTTTTTTTTTCTAAACATCATTAAAACATCATTAACATCATTTTTAACATCATATCTGTGCGTCCAACCGAGAAGCAAGCGCTCTAATCACTCTACCACTTGACCTTATTTTAGAAACTTAAAGCTATGAGTGATTATAGACATGAGTCCACGGGGAACTGAAGTAATGATGATGATGATGATGATGATAATGATCAAATAAAAAAGCAAATAACTGGATATGAAGAAATCAGACACACATAACATCAAAACCCCGGCTGGCAACATTCCGAGTAGGCGGTTGTAAGCAACCACTTGCACGAAAATATTTCTTATTTACTTAGTCGTTCCCCTTCTACCGTGAGGTGTAGAGGTTTGGAAGAGAGAGCGCCAGACTATCTTATCGGCTGTCTTCCTCCTGGCCTGGTTCCATTCTAGTCCTCGGTCAATATCAACCAGACAAAAACTACAAAACTCGCAGAAAACAACACTTCAGCTCTACATTGGAACATCACTAATTGAAAACGTAAATGAACATGAAACTCTAGGTCTAACTGTTGACCAACACCTAAGTTGGAACTCACATGTAAGTGCACTCACAAAGCTAACGGCACAAAACGTTTACCAATTAGCCAAAATCAAACACTTCCTGGATGAGGGGGGCAAGGAAAATGTTCTACACATCTCATATACAAACATACCTAGACTATTGTTCCACAATCTGGGATGGTTGTTCCATATCCAACACAAAAAGGCTCCATTCACTTCAAAAACGTGCAGTGCGCCTAGTTGCTGATAAACACCTAACACATTGTATAGATCTATATAACTATCTTAAAATATTACCCCTTAGAAAGCGCTTCCTATTGAACAAAGCTAAATTCACTCACACAATCTTGTCACAGAATGCTCCAGCGTATCTGTGGCCACTTTTAAAATTCAATGAAAAACGTAGTCAGCGCTTAAACCAGTTACAGTACCCAAGCCCAGGCTAGATGTGTACAAGAAGTGCTTGGCTAACTCAGCTGATCATCTTTGGAACAATCTTCCACATGACCTGAAAAACATGCACAGTCCCTACTCATATAATCGTAGACTGTTCAAATACATTATGAGTGCGGAATATATGCCGCCCTAAGGAATTATGTTTCGAATTATTATCTAATATACTGTATGAAGGGTCTGATGATCTAGTTTTTCATTTTAATATACCTTACTTCTTAATTGTAATCAGGTACTGTAAATGTATGCTTTTATACTACTTATAATGTTGCATCGCCATTAAATTAATACCTTAAGTATGTTGGAGAATGTCTGGATAACTAGCAATAAAAGATGAGTAAGAGGAAGGGCAAAATGCAAGACGGGCCTATATACACGATTCTCGTCTATCAGTCAACACCCTTTACCTCCCTAAGGAGCATAGGTCATAAAGCTGGATCTCGTATAGTGGAGGCGTCAACAATTCACTCCCTGTGGCAGTATCTGCTTGGGACTCAAAGCTGCTCACCTGTGGGAACATTTTCCGCATGCGCTGACAACACACGAAGTCCCAGGTCATTCAGCAGCAGATTTCTAATATGTCACGAGTTCGTATTATATGCCACCATAATCTGATTACGTTTCAAATTATGTCTAATTTACTGTATGAATGGTTTAGATTTTGTTTGTTTGTATCTCTTCTTCTTCGATCCTTAACCACCGACCGTCAAAGCAGTCAGTGGCCATCACGCCTAGTGGCGTCTTGTAGGGCAACAACAAATTGATTCCACTTTGCACGGTCGGTGGCCATCCTTCGTACAGTGCCCCAACTCTGGTTCATTCTTTGCATCTCAGCCTCCACAGTCCTCCGCCAAGTTGTTTTTGGTCGGCCTCTCTTTCGCTTTCCTTCAGGGGTCCAAAGCATAGCTGTTCTTGTGATGGCATCGGGGTCTCTTCTGAGGACATGACCAACCCAGCTCCAGCGTCTGCCAGCTATGATGGTATGCATGTCCTCTTGCTTGCTACGAGTAAGCAGATCTTGGTTGGTGATGGTATTCGGCCAAAAGATTCGGTGAATTTTTCTTAGGCATGTTGTGTGAAAAGAGGACAATTTTGACATTTCCTTCTCTGTGACTCTCCAGCATTCCGCACCATAGAGAAGCACAGAAACTTACAACACACTGTACCCGACATAAAAGGACAGATGGGTTGCACCGTATCTTGAGTTATGACCACTCGACGGGCAAGGTACACAAGATACGTAATAAAGACAAACAATGGCCAACTTTGATCCGTCGTCGGATTCAAAGATTGTTTAGCAGAAGAAAGAAGTGGGGAAACATTGTTTATGTGGACAGAACGAAGAAAGGCACCCAGAAATTTGATGTCTATCAGAATGGGTCACGCAAGAGAAAGAAGGGGTTTAAACCTGGCACAGAATGTTACCAGGACGCTAAGGCCAAAGGGTGTAGAAGGAAAGGTGAACTTTCATGGACGGCAGCTAGCGTCAGAATTCCCACGGGACGCAAAGTTGTCAATAGAGAAAGAGTTGAAGAGATGTTCGATTCCGGGCTGGAATTCGATTCGAAAATCAGTTCAAGACTGGTTAGACCAGAACAATTGACTGAGGAAACTGTGGAAATTCAGTTCACAGTTAACGGCGATCCTCCAATGATGGCGGCTATCGCCCGGACTCCCATTGAAGGCAGATATGTCAAGGGAGAACTAAGAACGGCAGTTTTAAATGATCATTTGTATGTATGAATTCATTATAGGTTACAAATATGTGGTTTTGGTAGACACTCGTCAATCAAGAGTCACAGCTGCAGGGCAGTCACGTGAACAAGCGAGGGAGAAGAGACAAGGAGACGAGTTTGACTTCCATCCGCAAGAGCTGAGACAAGCTCACAAGAACGACAAATCGGTAGAACCTTGTTGTAAGAAGAGACTGAAGGGGGACAATCCAGCGCAACCAGGAGACTGCTTTAAACAGCAAGGACAACTCCTTAGGAAAGTAGGAAAGCGCGGACATGAGTATACTCAACGAATAATACCAGCGCGATATATATTTTATAACGTAGGAATGGGACATGCTAGTAAATCTAGTTGTCATGTCGTACAATGCATCACAACGCAAAGAATCACCCACCATTATTATTGGCAGGGAATCGCAAGGGACATGGATCAAGGTATAAGATTATTCCTCGAATGCCAGAGAGGGGCATTAAATCATGGGAAAAGTGAGGAAGCCACTGTTAAGGGAAAGAGACCACGTATGAGGAAGAGGAGGCGTCAACATGACAGAGAATATACTACGACTGGTCCCAGATGTGAGCTAGAGATAGGCAAACAAGTTTTACTGTTTATACATAGCAAACAGAACAGGTTACAGATTGGATGGCAAGGGCCATACGCAATGGTCGAGAACGCATCTCGAACCAATTATAGGATTCCAGTAGAGAATCAGCTGGAAATATATAATATTAGTCTATTAAAGAGATATTTAGACAGACACTTAACTGCGCGGCCAACTAAGTGCCAGTTAGCATATTCAGAACTGGATTTTTTGGGGAATACTATAGGGCAGGGAACAATGGTACCTGAAGGCAAGAACATAGAGAAAATGAAAAGGGCACCCAGACCGTCCACGAAAAAGGACGTAAGATCTTTTGTATCTCTTTGTGGGTTCTATCAAAGATTTTAACAGCATTTGCACACCACTGACAGAACTAAGAAGAAAGGGAACCCAGATAAAGTAAGATGGAATGCTGAATGTGAGCAGGCCTACACCCTGTTAAGGAGAAACTCACGGCAAAACCAATCTTACAGTTACCAGACACTACGAAGGAGTTAACCCTGAGAACGGATGCGAGTAATGTCGGTCTAGGAGCGACGCTACTACAAGCGCACAGCGAGACGGACGCCTCGCTCTTCCCAATCGCCTACGCCAGCAGAAAACTGAATAAAGCGGAGAAAAATTACTCGACAATTGAGAAAGAGTGCCTGGCGTTAGTATGGGCCGTGAGGAAATTTCAAACCTACTTATATGGCAGGAAATTCAACCTACAATGCGACCACCAGCCTTTAACGTTTTTGGCTGCCTCGAAAAACTTAAACTCCAGACTTATGAGGTGGTCGCTGGTCTTACAGCCCTACACCTTTCACATCGATTATATCCCAGGGAAAGAAAACGTGGGAGCGGACTTCCTAAGCCGCCACCCGACCTCCACCTCAGACAGAATAAATAAGGAAGAAGGTGAGGAGAACGAGGGGGTGAACCAGGAAGAGGAGGAGGAAAGAGATAGTGAGAAGATACCAATAGGTGGCAATAGGGAAAGCGAAATACCTCCTAATTCGCAATAGTCCTCCCATGCTCGAACTTGTGGGGCGGGGGGGGGGGGGAGGGGGGGGCTATGTCACGAGGAGCGAATGAGTTTCTATTTCGACTTTCTATACCCATAGTTCATACCAGACATCGTCTTCATCAGTCGTGGGAAATCGACCAGTTGTACAGGGAATGTTTACATAACAATAGACAGCGCTCTGAGTAATCCCTGTAGAAAGCCACAAATGCCACATGGAATGTTTTCACAACAAGGAGACATTAGGTAAACAGACTATCGAGGTACAATTAGGAGTAATCGACACTTAGTCTCGGTTGTGTTTACACAAAGGCAGGAATACCCATGGATTATTTTGGCTAGCAATCAAACATAATGTGCAGTCGGCGACAGAAGGCCAGGTAATTTTACAATGAGTATTGTGTTCAGTCAGATCTCACAGGACTTCACGGAACAATATTGGGATTAACGGCGACACAGAGTCCGAGCGTAGATCCACATAAAGGAGTAAAGAATACGGCATTAGAGAAAGACGAGCACAGACAGATTGTTTGGGAGATGAAAAACAAGAAAGCGACCATATCAAAACTTCCCACGATATCGGAAGCGAACACGAGAAATAGCCAGGGTCCATGGGAACACTATATAACCCAACTAAATTGATCGCTCAGTATTGCAAGAGCCAGCATTTCGCCAACATACTTGGCGTCTAGATTTCAGGACGTGTGTCAATGAATTATTTATATGGACACCAAGTGGTAGAGACAGGGACCATTTGAGATAATTCAGCCTTCGTCTTACTACTTTGTTGGCGTTAATTACGGGACAAGCTAAAACAGTAGGTCCGACCAGAGATACTGCGACGACACGCATCTCACAGATAATTAACGGCACCAAACCTAACAATACTCCACGGGGGTTAGAAAGGAATTTGCCAGGCGGTGAAGGAGCTTTCTGTCATCGACCACCCACACAGAAAAGTAAGCAGAAAATACCCAGAAGGATTGCTGCATTACTAAGAGCTGTCCACGTGAATTTAATGATCAGAAGTTGCAGGAGCAAACGGACGATCTTTACAACAAGTGTCTTTGAGAAATCTGGATCAAACGTTGCAAGAGCAGACGGACGATCTTGTAAACCCAGTGCCTACAAAATTTATCGAGATCCTAAATTACCTGCAGTAATGGACAGATTCTCCCCGTAAAACTGATGCGCAAACAAATTCAACTATCTACCATATTTCACCATCATCACCACCTGAGAAAACTATCGTCACCACAAAGGGACATCTGGACACCCGACGAAGACTATAGAGAAAAACGTTGCGGTCTACATAACCTAAGAATAAGCCACCTCAGACGCTCGTGACAATGTCAACACTCGCATTGTGAAGAACAAAAGAACAAGCCATCGACACCTGTCGAGATTAAGTGGACCGTCCAGTGTTATTGAATGCAGACAAAGACTTGTTCAGTGTATACAACTACCCAGAGTTTTATTGACAGTCAGTCAGAGACCCGAAACAAGATATCCTTTTGTTAGTATTTAGGACTCGCTTACATCCATCATCATCATCGCCTAGTATAGTCTTAAGATTCATTTGTGTAATTTGCATTAACTAATATCTTTCTTCACAGGGATAGTTAATGTCATTCCTAGTTGCATTTGTATCAGTGTAATTGAATGTTGTTATATTTCAGTAATTCAATAAATGTTGTAGTTGTGTTTGCATTACCAACACACGTTATTACATGTATAGAGAAGGAAAGAAAGTGTGCGAAAGAGACATACTGTTCTTCCTTTCTTCCTCTTCTGTTCACTCAGTGTAACAGGGGAGGTGGGGTCTCGTTAACATTATAAGTTAGAAAGGGGGAATAGAGTGGTAGGAGTGACAGTGTCACGAGATTCCGAATCACTGGGACTACCTGCTGGGAACTTATCACAGTCTTAAAATTCACCTTCTCCACTCCTGCTGCCTGTCCTCAAACGGTTGCCAGGCAAATCTGAGCCACTGACAAAGCCGGCACCACACAGATAACTCTCCCTCCTTAAGTTTCGGGTTAACCCTGTGACAGCAGTAAGCAATTTGCCTTGCTGTCCTTTATAAATTTGAGAGGGCACTGTTTTTCCTTCCTCATGTTCTTTAGGGTCTTATAGAACAATTTCTGGTTTTCTTGCGCATCTTTTTCTAGCTTTTCTCCAAATTCTTCCCAGGACTTCTGTTTTGCTGCTAGCACCTTGTTCTTTGCTTCTGTTCTGAGTATCACATATTCTCTATATTTCTCTATTTGTCCTGTTGTGTTTTTAGCTCCTAAGTATTGTTTCCATGCCATTTTCTTCTCTCTTATTTTCTCTTTTGACTTCCTCTGTCCATCAAGGTGTCCTCTTTCTCTTGTTCCCAAGTCGGACTTCACCACATGCTTCTGCAGCAGCTGTCTTTATGATGTCCTTGAATTTAAGCCAGAGGGTTTCCACGTCATCAGGTTGTTCTTCTGTGTTTCTCATCGTTGTAGCAATAAGCCCCTGATATCTGGTCTTAATTTCTGGCTCTCTCAGCTTGTAGGTCTTAATGCTCATTTCTCCTGCTCGTTTACTTGGTTTCATGCGTGATGTTGGGCAGCTCCTAGGCTGAGCAACTCTTTCAGTCGTTTTTTTGATTGTATGCAGGTAGTGATCACTTCCAATCTCTGGCCCCCTCCAGACTCTAGCATCCCCTCCTAACAATGGCATAGTCGATCACTGACTTCTAATTCTTTGTTGGTTCACATCTAGTGTATGCATGTATGCGCTTAGGGGGGAACTTTGTGTTTGTAATGATCAGATTCTGCTCACTGCAGAGTCTAAGGAGTCGCTTTCCATTGTCATTGAGAGTATCTTCTCCATATCTTCCGATAACTCCACCGCATCTAGCATGGTCATTTCCAACTCTTGCACTGAAATCTCCCAGCATGATAATTTCATCTTGGGAAAATATTTCACAGGAAAATAATTGTTTCAAGTATTACGTAAAGAATGTTAAGATTGCCAACTACTAGTAGGCGGGTATATTATGCCAAGAAATGAGTGTCTACAAAATACCCGTCTGATCCGTGTATCTGTGACGTGATTGGTCAGTCCTACTGAAAAACCGCCTGACAATGAAAAGACACGTAGTGTAGACACCTGACAAGTGACCATCGACAGCCAAATATAGACTCATCATTATTTTCCTTTTTGCCCCTTACGAAGCATGGAGCTACCACTGTAGCTGGTCCCCTTGCTGAATGCCTGCACAAAGAAGTCAAACGCTCTTGCAGTGATGGTGTCTTGTGCAAGTTGTTTTACGTGATGAGGCAACCAGGCTATGCATAACCTCATTTTAGTCGCCGTATATGACAAGACTGCCATAAATGGTACCTATACCTTGTAGCGGTATGGAAGCTTGAGTACTCTGACAATCCCCAGGGCTATCCCAGTGGGAGTTTTACTCCTGGTAGGTTCAACCAAGCTGGACTGGTCTGCGTGGGTAGGGGTCAGACAAAAGCTGGTACCCTGGTCCTCCAGACTGGGGGTTTTAGCACAGGGCCGACACCCTTGTCTATGTAAAAAAATCGCACATGTTACGGAAACGGCAGCAAATGGAAAAACTTTGATGCTTAACGGACATCTGGAGTCTCAGGCTCGTATGACTGTCAGTGGTGAAAGCCGAAAGGAAGCCATTGGCATGAAAACGGATGCACTGACCGCAAAACACGAAACCAGAATTGGATTTTGGAACGTCAGAACTATGAATGAGGCAGGAAAGCTGAGACAAATCACAGCAGAGATGAGGAACTACAAATTACATATCCTGGGAATAAGCGAGAGCAGATGGACAGGGACGGGGAGAATAAAAACAGCTACAGGGGAACAGTACTTTATTCTGGTAGAGAGGATGGTCAGGACAACGAAGGTGTAGCCATTATCCCGAAGAAAGGAATGGAAAGGTCTTTACTGGAATGGAAACCCATCAACAACAGACTGATAAGAACAAGACTGAGAGTGTCGTGAAATTCTACATCCACATATATAAATTACAAAGTACATTGTAAAACCTAACGCATTAATTCAATAAAAGGAAAGAAGAATGGTAAAGAACAGTGCGGTCACAATGGCGTACAAAAATCCCCCTTGTTTTCTACTTCGTCTGCAAATTGTAACGTTTCACGTTGATAGTAAAAGCCTACTGCATCAATACACGCTTTCTACAATAAAACGTGAACTGCATTTCTAAGAAAAACCTTGAGATACGCAAGCTGATTAATGACCTAAATTAATACTAGCATTAATTACACTACGTTACCATAAACGAAAAGACAGATGGAATTAGGATAGAGAGAGGTAGGGCTGAAAGCAGGAACGCATGCAACCCTAACACGCGTCTCGCGATATACAATTAATGCCACCCTCCCCAAGCGAAAGGCCAGAAGCAATACTTTTTTTTCAGATGGACAGTGATAAAAAACACTACCCATACGAGAGTTAGGTTTAAAAACTTACAAAACGCTTATTAGGAAACATGACATTCTACTGTTTTATGTCTAAAATCCTGACATTAGTCTGACAGTACAGCAGGACAGGTGGCGGTTCTAAACATAAAAAAAAAAACTAATACACGACTATCCTAGAAAATACATATTTTGAACGCAGCCACTTAGCTCCCTTAAATTTGTATATTTGGGTTCCTTAGGACTTGCTGACAAATAATATGTTAAGTGTTACGCAAATAGTCTAGGAATTAACAAATTATAGCCAAAAGAAATAGTGAGGGTGTCAGACAACACCAAAATCAGAATCGCTCAGTGGCAGATTTTGAAACCACCATTGTACGGGAAATAGGTCCCCATGTTAAATCCTATTTGATTGGAGCGCAGTAAATGTAAGGCGAAACACGATTAGTCGGACTACCAATACTAATTTTTTTTTTGTTAGGGGAAACAGTAGTAGAGGTACTTTTTTGAAAAGCTGTGTAAACATGGCACGATTGGTTAGACCCGCAAATATAGTCAATTAGAAGCGTCAGTTCAGCACCACATTTTCAAATAAACTTTCTAAAGCAACAGTGCGTTGAGATTCAGCTTATATTTTTCTAAATAAAAGCCTGAGACAGCGGCAGGTCGGATTTTGTGCCATATTCATTGCCAGTCAACGTAATTGTGTATTATTTCCATGAATTGTGGTAGGCTTGAAATATTTGATATCTTTTTAATGAAAATTGAATGTAAATTGATAATTTATGTCTGTATATGTGTGTGGTTCAGTAGCGAACATGAGGCAAAGCCTATATAGTGCTCCAACCTGAACAGAAGGTGTCGGAGAAAAGTAAAACTGCATGGAATTGCCAAACAGTACACTGACACCTATCTTATTGACTAGAAAGAACTAATGCTGGAATTGCAGAGGCGTGGTAACCATTAGGGAGGAGTATACTGGTGTAAATTGTTTCAGATGAAGATAGCAGTTGGCCTACCGCTCTGAACTCAGTGTTTGTTATGTATTGTGTTCAGTCTGGAAATAGATTATAGATTAGTTCTGAAATAGGAGGTACAACCTTCTTGTTTCAGGGACCGTGGTCCTAAAGTTATTCAGCAGCACCTGGTCTGAGCTTTGTTGAATCTAGAGGCTGACAGCATACTCCTGGGTCCAGATAGCGACCAGTGAGGTGTCTCCAGAACACAGGAAGCAATCGAGCAGAGGAGTCTTTTCCTGCCGCCATCACGAAAGATAAGCTTCTGTGGCCAGAGGAGCTCAACATTATGTGTCCCCCTCTAAAATTGACATTATAGTAAAACAGAGGGACAATACCTTGTTTAAATTGATAGGAACTGGGAACTTTTCCCCATACTATTTCCAAGATAAACAAACACTTGAAGTCATGATGACAAATAACAACATAGCTTGAAAAACAAAACCAGTATTACCTCATAGTACTACTACACAACTGACACACATAGGATAATACTAATAAAATATGTCACTACAAGGTTCATATTTATAAATTATGTACATATAAATTGTGATTACATTTGAATGTGATTCCTGGTTCACTGTGTAGTTGAATCAGGATATATATTAGTGAAAGTAATTAATACATATATATTTGAAACTTTACCAGTGACTCATTTAAGATAGTCTTATAGAGTGTTAAATGTGTGTGAGTGTCACAGTGTTGTCAAGTGTGGTGGAATAAATTAAAATGTTTATCTGTCTGTTGTTGTTGTGACTTACACTTCATCATTTACATAACCCTAGACATTTAACGTAGTCATCACAATATTCCAGAATAATTCTGACTGAGGTATAAATGTGGTAGCAAGTAAGGTTATCTGTAAAACACTACACCTATTAGATACAGATACCTTCACAGCTGATCTCAGTCAATACACTAAGTCCCCTATAAGTATTTATATCATCCCACTTTACCACAGTTCTCCTCATCATTTTCCCCTCTGTTTCCAGCTCTCTTCTCCATGTGCTTCTTGGTCTACCTCTGCCTCTCTTGCCCTGGGGGTTCCAGAACAAGGACTGCCTTGTAATGCTATTAACAGGTTTTCACAGTGTGCGTCCTATCCATCACCATCATCCTCTTCTCATCTCTTGTTCAACTGGCACTTGTCTAGTTCTTGTCCTCAGTTCCACGTTGGTAACCTTGTCATACCATTTTAATTCCTCTATTCTACGCATAATTATCTTATAAATAAGATTCTTTTTTTCGTGTTGGATCCGATTTCTCTTGATCTCCATATATTTCCCAATGCAATGAAAGCTCCTCTTGCTTTTTGTTTTCTTATTTTGATATCACTGTCTGTCCCTCCGACTTTGTCTATTTTGCTGCCAAGATATGTGTACGATTCTACATCTTGTATTGGTGTTTCTTCAAGTTCAACCCTGTTATCATTACCTGCATTTATTATCATTATCTTTGTCTTTTCCCTGTGTATTTTCAGACGCAATTGCTGTGACCTCTCATCGAGTGTTTTCAATTTGTACTGCATCTGATTACGGTTATGGGACAGAAGAGCCAAGTCATCAGCAAAATCCAGATCATCCAACTGCTTAGTCAGAGTCCACTGGATTCCATTTCTGTTGTGTGTTGTCGATGATCTCATAACCCGGTCTATTGCTAGTAAGAAAAGAAATGGAGACAAGAGGCATCCCTGTCGCACTCCTGTTCTTATCCCAAACGGTTCTGTAAGCTGTCCTTCGTGAAGAACTCTGCATGTCATGTCTTCATATGTTTTCTTTATTACATTAATGATCTTCAGGGGAACTTGTTACGGTGTTATTTTAAATGACGGCGTCTGCTGGGGTTTAGCCGTGAGCAACGTTTAGGGGTCATTAACATTTATAGAATATGTCGATATTTTACGGTATACTGAACGCGAAATATATGCGGAGATTATGACGCATTCGCGTTGGGAAGGTCACGCTGGGTGACTTGGTTACATTGCCCTTGTTACGCTATCCGTCAAGCAAGAAAGTCGTGTCTTGTATTTCTTCCAAGGAAAAAGGCTTAGTATATAGCCTATATTATATATATGAATCGATGTAGAACTCAGGGTCAGTTCGGATATTAATCTAAGTATGAGATTAATTAAATTAATTTAAATGATGGAAGGAGAATCGCATTATGATTCAAATTGTAGCTGTCAAGAACTCATGCGCTCATTTCTGGCTCTTGACTACAACAGCGCACGTATATAGCCACGATGTTCATCTGACATATTGTTTTGACACGGACGGATACTTACTGATATTATTTGGAATTCATTGTTATGCTGAACTGTACATGAAGTTTTGTGAATGTCGGATATCGTCTTTTGTATGAATACATGTGGACTCAGAACAGAAGGCTTGATCCTTTATTTACGTTTCGGGTTTGGTTCACAGCTGTTAATGTTTACGTTTTCCAGCACGATAGCTCTCCCACAAGGGAAATCAGTTAATACATAATATGCAAATCAGAACGTCGAAAGGATGTTCTGATGGTCAGAGCTAACCATCAACACCAAAACATTAACTACATCTAGAGAGTGACTTTACTCTTCAATCAATAATAGAAGAACGAAGGAACAGCAGCAAACAACACCAACCCCAACCCGTCACAACTGGTGGCCATTAGTGGTTTTGGAAATTTTCAAAAGAGCGAACCTCAAAAAAATAAGACATTTTTCCTTTCGAGCCGAAAGGGACATTAATATGCAAAAACACCAGTGACGTCATGCCCTTGACAACAGTACGAACGGTTGCAAAAGTCAGCAACATTCAATGTCCTTCAACAAAATTTATTTGGAGCTCTCAAACAGCAAATGAAACGTATTACTAATGCCTTCAATGTTTCAATCAAGCTCTCGAGTCTGTTGGCGAAGCAGATAATGTACTGTATTACTGCCAAAAAAAAGATAAGTAACTGATTTTAAACGTTACCATATTTCGTCCTGTTTGTCCGATAACGCCATGTTCTTTTTTTTTGTAGCCATGTTAAATATTGTTTCTGTCCTTTTACATGTAGCTGGTATGGATGGGCGGCGAATTATAATCAGTTCTATGGCTCCTTCGATGCTACGAATTGATTGTAATTGTTCCTAAGGCCGTGAATTAATAGCATTTCGCGAAGAACGCGTCGAATACATTATCGGTGATCGTGTCGTTCGGACTTGCATTAATTCACCTTGCATGTTAGGTGTATAGTCGTGTTATAACTGTGGTATTCTAGTGTATTTGGTTCTAATTTTTATTCAGTTCTTTAACAATGTTCGTAATCTATCGTGTTTTTTCTGACCTTACTATCTTTCAGTTTATATTTTTGTTGTACAACCGTTAATGAGTCCATGTATACGTCACTAATTGTTGTGTACGCAGGTTAATTATCTATTCATTTCATTCTTTAATTCTCACTTCCGGTCTAGTCAACTTAGTTGTAAATGCATTTTTATTGTGAAAATGTCTTTGTTGTATGTTAATAATATTCTGTTATCCTTGGTTAACCCATTGTATTGGTTGTCTTCATTTCATCCCTTTATAATTTAATATTAATGCTATAATTTATTCTTTAATAAGAGTATAGATTAATATGATTAAATTTTTATGAGTTTTAAAGAGGAATTAGGGACTTTGCACCAATTTGCAGTGATGGTCCAAGAAATGGGCAATGCACTTTATTGCTCATGATTATGACATAATATACTATGATTAATTATTATAACTTTATAACATATTAAGACATATTAAATATTAATTAGTACACTTTCTCATTACTACAGTGGGAACTTGGTGACAATTAAGATTAAATAACCTAATTATTTAGGAATAATACCCATAATTATTGAATATTAATATTAAGTGCATGATATAATTTCAGCACCTTATATAACTAACTATCATAACCATTTATAATAGATATTAGCGGGTATATATATATATAATATTTTTACAAAATATTATAGATTTGTGTAACTTATAAATAACACTGCGGGAATACTGCAATTTCTTATATTAATTATATTCGTTGAGTAATTATAATTATCGACATAGATTCTAGTGGTGATTACAAGACATAAGTAATTGAATACTTAAATAAATTAACTTCAAGATGCTTAACTTAGACTATTTTATTAAAAATGGTAAGGATTTTGGAAAAAAAGGAGAACTTCTCGAGGCTTATGCATTGGCTGAATTTACAAAATATAAGGCAGAAGAGGAGGAAAGGAAAGCTATTGCTAAGGCAGAAATGAAAGAACTTGAAAGAAAAGAGGCTGAAAAGAAAGCTATTGCTAAAGCAGAGAGAGAAGAATTAAGACAAGAGGAAGAAAGAAAGATGGCAAGAGATGAAATCCTACGGATTGAAGAAGAGAATAAATTGAAACGACAGGAAATCATATTGCAGCAAGAAATGGAATTGCAACGGCTTAAATTGGAAACAGCACAACTTAATTCACAGGGTGCTGCAGCAAGCCAAAATGATAATGCTCAATCGGGATCTTCATCTAACCGACTTAAAGGCAATTATTACTTTAAGCTACCACCTTTCAAATTACACGTGGACGACCTATCATCATGGCTGGCGCGCTTTGAGGATATATGCAAGGTCAATAACCTTGACAAAACTGCATGGGCACTTAAACTTAAGGAATTTCTGGATGGCGAACCTGCAAGTGCAGCACAAAATATTGATCCTACATTAGCAACAGACTATGAGGCCATTAAGACTTTGTTATTACGTCGTTTCCACTTGAACGAAGAGGCATGTAGATTACGTTTCAAAAGTTTGTTGCCAGATAATAATAAAGATTTTACAGGATTTATTGCTAACATACGCAATACTTTTAACAGATGGGTTGAACTGGCAGGTGTCAACAAATCTTACGACAAGTTAGTCGATTTGTTATTGAGGGATAAAGTATTATCTTCTGTCAGCCCACCATTCTTTGCTTATCTGCAAGAAAGAAAACCAGAAACTATTGATGAGTTAGAAAAAATTTCTTTAAATTACTGCACAGCTCATCCGAATGCTAATATTTCTGGCTCGTTGATAAGAGAACCTCTTCCTGTAGCCTCCAATATGGCATATCATAGTAATAACAAACCAAGAACACACAGTGTAGACAGAGGTAGGTTCAAAGGAAACTATGACATTAATTTTTCATAAGGGACAGAATAACTTTAACAATAACTTTAATAGAGGAAGACAACAAAACAGAAATTATTCACCTCAGTCAAGATACAACAGTAATCCACGTAACTCAAGTTATAATCGGTCATATCAATATAATAATGGTAACAATTGGAAGAATAGCGATAATTATAACTCGAGACATCGAGATAACAATTACAATAGACGACAACGGGATAATTCAACTAATTATTCTCGTAATCGTTCTCCTTCTCGTGGATCTTCACATTATAACCATAATACCGGGGCAGCAGTTACAAATGATATCACCCCTAAGGTTCAGGTTCCACCTAACGATAATACAATGCATTCTTCTGCTGCATGCTTTGCTATAAATTATAACGTGGCGAATAGTTGCCCACAATGCAATCTTATTTTTCAGAAGGCAAAGGAGACAGTGCTAAACTGCGGACACATTCCACCAAAGTAGGTCTTGCAGCCAATGATGGAACAGGCTCTCTGATTTTTAACAGAGGGATAGTTAACGGTTCTATAATTTCTGTATTGAGAGATTCGGGTCCACAACCATTGGAGTGCGACAGTCGCTGGTACATCCTAGCTGTGCAACGGGGGGAATATGTCCGTTGCATGACTTTTGGGGGAACTATTGAGTTTTACCCCACAGCTATTATCCATGTTAAAACACCTTTTTTTCACAGGGAACGTGAAGGTATGCATGCTGAAAAAGCCGATTGCAGACCTTATGGTGGGTCGCATACACGGCAGCAAGGATTGTTCACCAGAAGATATTATTGAATGGGAGAGACACAATCTATGCACTGGAAACGCCGTGACGACTAGAGCTCAGACTATGCTCATGGAAAGTGTCAATGATAATAAGATAGATGCAGAGAAACAGGAGGATATTGAGGTCAATTCACCTATTGACAGGGAATCATTTGCAAACAAACAAAAAAATGACAAATCTTTAAATAAATTTTTTAACCTAGTTAATAAGGTTGATAATTTAACATCAGGTAATAATAACAAACATTGGTTTATTGTTAAAAATGATATACTGATTAGATGTTTTAGTGATAAATCACAGGTAAAACAACAAGTGATGGTACCGGCTGCTTTTAGACGGTACATTCTTCAACACGCGCATGATTCGCAGTGTGCAGGACATATGGGATATACTCGAACACGATCTCGAGTATTGTCTTCATTCTTTTGGCCAGGAGTATCACGGGATATTTCGCAGTATGTACGTTCTTGTACTACTTGCCAGGAAGTGAAAGCACGTGGAGCTTTTCACACGCCGCCTATTCAGGCTTGTGATATCTCAGTACGACCTTTTGACAAGATGGCCATAGATATAATTGGTCCACTTCTACCATCTGCGAGAGGACATAGATTTGTTCTCACGTGCATTGATTTATGCACACGATGGCCAGAAGCCATTCCATTAAAGACCACCACTACCACAGATGTAGCTGATGCATTACATCCAATTTTTTCTAGAATAGGGTTTCCTAGAAAATTATTATCTGACCATGGGTCGCAGTTTATATCCGATACCATGAAGGAGATAATGAAAACCTGGAACATTGATAGGAATTTGAGTAGCATTTATCATCCCATGAGTAACGGTGCAGTTGAAAGACTTAACCGTACGCTTAAGCAACTTTTACATAAGGTTACTGTTAAACACCCTCAGGACTGGGACAGAGCACTCCCAGCTGTCCTGTTTGCTTACCGAGAGGTGCCACATGAACAAACTGGCTTCTCTCCCTTTGAGTTAGTTTTTGGTGCCCCTCCGAGAGGTCCTATGGGACTGATAAAAGATTTATTAATTGATGCAGAGATGACTCAGGACACTCAGTCATCTTATGAGTATGTGATTAATCTTCGGAATAATATTATTGAGTCTTGCCAATTGGCAACAGCTTCTTCTGAGGCTGCAAAAGCTAAGGCTCGATCTATACAAAATCGATCTAGACGATTACGCCAATTATTCCCAGGCGATGAGGCTTATGTATTACTCCCTCACAATAACAATAAGTTATTGATCTCATGGACTGGTCCTTATAAGGTTACTGATAAAATTTCAGACGTTGATTACGTCTTAGATATCAAGGGACACAGAAAGATATTCCATATTAATATGCTCAAGCAATTTCATACACGTCCTATACACTTACAGTCAATTTTTTCATGAACTAGATGACAATACTGTATCTACTTGTCATTATTCTAATCTATCTGTTATACAGGAGGAAGAATCTTCTTTCCTGAAGTGCAGATGCCTTTACCTGTACTTATTGTCCAATCTACTGAATCTTGGCGTGATGTGACCATTTCTTCTACGGTTACACCGCAACAGCATCAACGCGTTGCTGATCTTCTACAATCTTTCCCAGATGTGTTAACGGATGTACCGGGTTGCACATCTGTAATTAGTCACGATATTATTCTTAACGATGATACACCAATTCGTGTTCATCCTTATTCTGTACCTCTACATTTTCTGAGTAAGACATCTCAGGAACTCGAACAGATGATATCATTAGGTATTATTGAGACTAGTACATCTCCATTTTCTTCTCCTTTAGTCATTGTCCGGAAAAAGGACAACAACATATGTTTATGTGTTGACTATAGGAAACTTAATGCGCAGACAGTACCTGATAGCAAACCACATCCTATCCTTGACGATTTACTTCCTCGTCTATCCAATGCTACACTTTTCACTAAAATTGACTTAACCAAAGGTTATTGGCAGATTCCACTAACCGAAAGAGCCAAATACTACACAGCATTCTCAACTCCACAAGGTCTTTACCAGTGGAACGTGATGCCTTTTGGGCTAATGAATGCTCCAGCTACCTTTATTCGCATGATGCGAAAATTTTTAGCAGGTAGATCAGATATAATTACCTACATTGACGACATATGTTTGTTTAGTTCATCATTTGAGGAACATTTTTTGGGTCTTAAATCAGTTTTGGAAATATTGCGGGATAACCATTTAACCGCTAAACCAACTAAAATTCAAATAGCGTGTAATGAGATAACATTCCTGAGACACATTATTGGATCAGGACGTATCCAAACAATTCCCAGTACGGTTTCTAAAATATTAAATTTATCTGTTCCTCAAACGAAGAAACAGGTTAGGAGTCTGTTAGGGTTAATCCAATACTATAGCAGATTTGTACCTCACTTATCGTCCATCACGGCTGTCCTGTCATCGTTACTAAAGAAGAACATGCCATTAAGGATAAATTGGACAGACGAATGTGACAAAACTTTTCGCACTATCTTAAACATTTTTTCATGCCCACCTGTTTTTGATTATCAGATGCCTCTAAAAAGTTTGTTCTACGTACAGATGCGAGTAATTACGGACTCGGGGCGTGTCTACTCCAATATCATGATGATGTTCTTCACCCTGTACTTTATATCTCACGCAAGCTGAAACCTCCGGAGACTAAATATTCGACTGTAGACCGAGAATTGCTCGCCGTAATCTGGGGCAATTACCAAACTAAAAAATTTTTGCTGGGATCTCCATTTCTGATCCAGACTGATCAGAAATCTGTGGCAGCATTACGTCCTTCAAACCATAAAAGTGCAAAACTTGCACGATTTGCTATTGCGTTGCAACCATATGAGTTTCGAAATACAGTCGATAACCAGAACTGAGAACGTCAAGCCGATACGTTTGTCCAGACATCCTACGGATTCTGAATGAATATTACTATTTCAAGAAAATTTTCTGACTAATCAAGCATTACATTTGCAATGAACGGTATTAATGCCACGTCCCAGAATATACAACACTTCAGTTTGGACTTCCTACTTAAATAAGGACATTTCGAAATAAACTATTGTGATCAAAATATCAAGTTTTACGGATCGTTTGAAAATTTGGACTTCACTTCCACTTTGCGTATCACTCATTTTCGATTGAAAACTGTTAAAAAGGAACAATCTCTGATGTAGAAGGGACATATACGGTGATGACTTATTCAATTTACGTTCAAAGTTTAATAAAGGAACTAACGATGTTTGGATAATCATATCATAATTCGATAATATGAACCTTGTTCAAATGAACTTTCATACAAGTCAACAGGATGTAACAACGATTGGATCTTCATGTCCGATATTGTTTTAAATTTTCTATTTATTAAATTAATATATAATAAAATAAAGTCAAAGTGTGATTGAAATAAAAAAAATAAAATTCTACTAAGAAAAGATGAAACAAAATAATATCACACACCAATTAAACCTTTTAATTGGTGTGATTATTAAGGTAATAGATATTACATTATGACATTTCATATTTATAGTTAAAATGTATGAACTTTTTTTGTTCTTTTCTTCTGATTGCGTTAATTTAATTAGGTATCTATCCTTACACTTCATTTTCACACGCATTATAATTTAATGTATACTTTAATATTTGGTTTAATTGTCCGTACTTCTCAATTTTTATTTCTTTTACTCTCTTATACTATTTCTCATTTTCTTCAATTAGATATTAATTAGCATACCATACGGTTACATATTATAATTAATTATTTTAATTTTAATTAGTTAGAATATTTTAATAACACCTCACAACTTATTAGTCGATACATACATCAAATTAATTAGTTGTTAGTTGTGATGATGACATTTCCCTTGTCTATAATATAAGTTTATAATGTAATGATATGACGTTGATTTTATTTATAAGATATTACTGACTATGACCACGACACTGTTCTAGATAGAACACTCGTAGTATCATAACGTCGGTTTTTGTTAAAATTTTGATAAATTCTGATTAATATTGTTCAAAAAAAAATCTATTTAATTAGATTTTTGATCCCCCCCCCCCCCCCCCCCCCCCCCCCGTCTGGGGAAATCTGTTACGTGTTATTTTAAATGACGGCGTCTGCTGGGGTTTAGCCGTGCGCAACGTTTAGGGGTCATTAACATTTATAGAATATGTCGATATTTTTACGGTATACTGAACGCGAAATATATGCGGAGATTATGACGCATTCGCGTTGGGAAGGTCACGCTGGGTGACTTGGTTACATTGCCCTTGTTACGCTATCCGTCAAGCAAGAAAGGCGTGTCTTGTATTTCTTCCAAGGAAAAAGGCTTAGTATATAGCCTATATTATATATATGAATCGATGTAGAACTCAGGGTCAGTTCGGATATTAATCTAAGTATGAGATTAATTAAATTAATTTAAATGATGGAAGAAGAATCGCATTATGATTCAAATTGTAGCTGTCAAGAACTCATGCGCTCATTTCTGGCTGTTGACTACAACAGCGCACGTATATAGCCACGATGTTCATCTGACATATTGTTTTGACACGGACGGATACTTACTGATATTATTTGGAATTCATTGTTATGCTGAACTGTACATGAAGTTTTGTGAATGTCGGATATCGTCTTTTGTATGAATACATGTGGACTCAGAACAGAAGGCTTGATCCTTTATTTACGTTTCGGGTTTGGTTCACAGCTGTTAACGTTTACGTTTTCCAGCACGATAGCTCTCCCACAAGGGAAATCAGTTAATATGTAATATGCAAATCAGAACGTCGAAAGGATGTTCTGATGGTCAGAGCTAACCATCAACACCAAAACATTAACTACATCTAGAGAGTGACTTTACTCTTCAATCAATAATAGAAGAACGAAGGAACAGCAGCAAACACACCAACCACAACCCGTCACAGAACTCCATAATGCTTCATCAATTTCCAAAGTGATTCTCTGTCTACACTGTCAAATGCCTTTTCGTAGTCCACAAATCCGATGTATAATAAAGAATTCCATTCCAGACTTTGTTCAACTATTATTCTCAAAGTGGCTATCTGGTCTGTACATGATCTGTTTTGTCGGAAACATGCCTGTTCATCTCTCAGTTTCTTGTCTATGGACTCTTTTAATCTCTCAAGGATAATCCTGTTTAATACTTTTCCTGGCACTGATAGTAACATTATTCCTCTATAATTTGTGCACTCTTGTAAATTTCCCTTCTTAGGCAACTTAAGCAGATAAGTAACTTTTTCCGTTACATTCTGCTGTTTGTCCGATAACGCCATTTTTTTTTTTTGTGGAGACATGCATTACAAGACGTGAAAGTAAGAAGAGGCGCAAGTATGTGGGAAGTGGATTGGGCACCTAATATAGCAGAACTGAAGGTGACCTACTGTACCAGTTGCAGTCAAACAGAAAAGATATAACATCACGAAACTTAAGGACCCCCTCACCAGAAAAGCTTTCGTGGTCGACGTAAAGAGACGATATCAGTTTACCAAAAGCCAGGAAAGAACAGAGACCGATGATGTCGACCAGAAATTCAACACTATCTCAACAATATACAAGGAAAGCAGCAAGTCATGCTTGGGATTCCAGGAAAGAAAGAGCCAAGACTGGATAACACCAGATACGCTAAACACCATAGCGAAGAGAAAGGAAATGAAAAGGAAGAAAACAGAAGCTAAAGTTAAAGGCAATATATAGTGAACAGTACAGTCAGATGGACAAGGAAGTAAAACGTCAAACCCGTGCTAGCAAAAGGACATTTCTGGATGACATTGCAAGACAGGCAGAAGAGGCAGCACTGAGAAATGAACAAAGCACAGTTTATAAAATAACTAAAACTATCAGTGTGTCACGTAGGGTTTATATTCATTTAATTTCCTACAACTTCTTCCTATTCTTTCACCCGAAAATTCTCTCTTTTATTATCTCTGTATTTCATTTTTTCCTGTATTTTTTTCACCCATTCGTTTTGCGAATATTATTTTCATATAATTCGCAAACTTTACCTGTTTTCCTTTCTCTTAAACTGAGAATCGCGCTAGGACGATATTACGTAGATGTCAGGGCTGCAGGGCGTCAGAAGGCGTGATAAGTCGGTTCGCTGAACACAGGACGTAGCAAATCGTCTACATTCTCACCGAGCGCGCGAGCTTCTTCTCGGCATAAGTCCCGGTGAGGTGTGATACTTTACATCTGCACCGGTCAGTATCCAGACATTTGTCTGGAAATCCCAAACTGACACGGCGCTCACTTGGGCCATGGTCAGCTGTAGTGTGGAAACTGCCCTGCAATGGAGTCAGGCTGTCTGGGATTTGAAACTGACACGCGTACATCGTGGTCAGTAGGTGACAGTTACGACACGCGTTAAGCGGACGTAAATGTTGGGAGTAGGGGAGATAATTTCGCTTGGCGAAGTAAGTTTGGGCCCTTTGTCTGATTTTAAGATATTGGCCAAGTTTGAAACTTTAATTTCATTCTCGCTCATAGACTCCACAGTAGATAGGTCGCTCGAAAACAGAATAGCTGTTAGCGAAGATCTCAGTTTGTTTCGGCAATTTGTCGAACTTCTAGACTTCCAGAAATATTTTCAGCATTTTTATTCTTAAGTTGTGCGACTACCTGTAATTCTGTGGTTGAGGTAATTAATATGATAGATATATAGATTTTTGTGAGTGTTAAAGTGTTAAATCGCTTAATTCATTTTAATCTATTTCTTTAGCGCAGAAGAGAAATAAAGTGGTAGGCTATTATATTTTCTAGGGAAGCATTCAGTGGAAAGCAGAATAAAATTAAAATTTCTAGCTTATAACGGCAATTGTAGCTATTTATAAATTTAATTTAACTGCTAATACTCAGTCGAGTGTATTTTTCTAAACTAACGTATAAACTCTAGAATCCAGCCTCATGAATGGTGACGGAATACGCACGTGTTCTTAATTTATGAGGATTGCTGATTTTTAAATATAACTTACGTCACGGGAAGTTTAAATGATAAGCAAAGCTCTCTGCTTGCAAGTTTAAATGTAAGTTTTAACCAGTACAGATTCTGTTTATTATATTATATGTGTTATTTTTCCTCCACACAGTGAAAGTTTTGGGGTGACCCTAACTTTACCAGCACCTAGTAGTAGTTTCCATACTTGTGAAGAAATAGACAGTCCTTATTTTGAACCACGTGGGTTTTCTCAAGTAACACTGATCTGACGGTGCAAGTTAGACAGAAATACTAATATCCCTATAACGGGTTTTCAAAGACTGTAATGATAAATACTGGACCTTGGAGCCAGCACTTAATTTCTTCTAGAAACTCTATATTTGGTTCCAGTTATAATTTGCTGCCTGGTGGCGTGAATATTAACAATCATTTCCCGACTAGATTATATCTTGTGGACAAATCTGTGGTGTGACTAAAGTGAATCCTATACTGAGGGAAGGCACCGACCTGACATTCATCATTTTTTAGAAACCTACGCTATTGACACTGTGCTCTGCTAACTCCCGCGCCTGGAATAA
The DNA here is from genome assembly GCA_024509875.1 of Oreohelix idahoensis. Lineage (NCBI taxonomy): Eukaryota > Metazoa > Mollusca > Gastropoda > Stylommatophora > Oreohelicidae > Oreohelix > Oreohelix idahoensis. The sequence goes on along the minus strand of JAMPIV010006803.1, from coordinate 158,562 downwards.
TTGTTAGGTGACTTAATCAGACATTTGAACAAATTTGCATACCCAAGTAGTCGTTCCCGGAGACTCCAAGTTAAATACGTCTTTTGGAACTGGGGACTTCTTGGCAGAAGACTGCATTTTTTGAGTCTGTGTGAAAAATCTAAAATCAATGTGTTTTCCAAGAGGCAGCGAGCAAAGTCGTGAGTACAAGTATGAGAAGCCATGGCGGAATGAATGAGTGTACGCTGGTCTGAGTGATATTTTCACTATTATATCTTTGACACCCTGTTGCTGTCCTAATTTTTTTTTCCAATCTGCATAATTTGTTGCTAAGGCTAGAGTTCTTGTGTTTTTGTCTTAGGTTAAATCAGGTTTTTTTTTTCAAACTCTGTGCATATAATTACGAGATAAAACAAAGACAACTCTTAGAATCAAACTCTATGTATCTGTGACTCGGGCGCCATCATCTGTTCTCTTAACGGGGCCGGGCTAAACCTAGAGTTAACACTATAACGGGGCTATCATCCTTGCAACATTTCCTTGATTTTTTTATGACTATGTGTATATGTATTTTCCTTGATGTACTTTCTTTGATGTTGTGAGCCGATTTTTTCCTGATAATAAAATCGCTCTTGAACTTAATAATCGTGTTTGGTCAGCTCGTTCTAGATAATATATATATCATTGTTATAGTTTCCCCACGTCTGTGTGTTTACCTGTCGTCACGTGTATGTGCGTGCCTGTGAGTGATAGAAATATACGTAATATGTATATTGGTGTAGTCTGTCTGACGCTGTAACAACTGTTGTAGAAGATAGGTGAGAGAGAGAAGAATTCTTTTCGCTTTCAGAGACAGCCACTATATCAAATCTATCATCTCACGTGTGTGGAAATTCTATTACCTTTCACTAACTCTCACTGAGTCTATCACCTATTCAAACCTATTCAGAAGGGACCAAACCTAGTCTTAATTCTCCTATCGAAAATCTACGACAAATGAGGGCTCGTTTCCGGTCTTTGAACTTAGAATAGGAAGACGAGTACGACAAACGTGGACTCGTCTATCTGGATTTTGAACTTAAGATTCTGTATTCTGATATAGAGTAAGAGTGTGATGTCTTGTGAGTTGTTATATCTTTTAAAAATAATTATCCCCTAGACTAGCGATCTGTTTACGGGCGTGCTGACCACACAAACTAATAAGTTTTTTTTTTTCCACAGCATCTTTGAATAATATACATTTTGGTTACAGGTTGATTTTGTCGGGATATATGTTAACTGCTGATTGTAATACTAAATGCTGGTAAAGTGGTGAGTGTATAACATTCACTGGGTACTGTTTGATAATTTAACTGAGGCAGAACGGCGTTTGAACTAAGTTAAGGAGTGTGTTTTCGGACTTTTTGTCCAGATTAATTCCCTCCCTTACCCGATCTGACTTCAGGGGCGAACTTATAGTGGATTTTTAAAAATTAAGGGATTATTTTTCTCTTTAATTTTTTGGCCAGCAATATTCTTTTGCTTTTCCACTGTAGCAACTTATTTTTCAGAAGTTATCTTAACTACCATTTAGTTGGCGTAGTCGTGTTTTGCATTAAGTGCTTTATTGCCGATAATAGCAGCGATAGTTAGATTTTACTTTGGAGGAGGTATCCCAGGGTTAAGGATATCATCTTTTGAATTTTTGGGTTTTTTTTCTCGTAAGTGGTAGGAACCAGTGTATCCTTTTTCCTAATTTCGTTCTCCACTAGTCTCAGTCACTGACATAATATGGCCGAGAGGGCAAAGCTTAGACAATTTCTCAGGGACGAAGCGAGAGAGGAGGGACTGGAAGGAGAGGAAGCGAAAGCTTTTGTCAGAGACGAACTTGAGAGATATGATGCGGAGAGGAAAGCAGCTGAAGCTAAAGAGGAAAAAGAAGAAGCTAGGAGGAAAGAAGAAGCAGCCGAAGCTTTACAGCAGAAGAAAATGGACGAGGAAATGGAAATTCGCAGGATGCAGCATGAGGAAAGAGAAGGAGAGACAGCATGAGAAGGAGAGCGAGGAGAGACAGCACGAAAGGAGAGACAGCACGAGTTGGCGCTTAAAACTCTTGAGTTCCAAAGTCGTGGTGCTGCCTCTACCTCCAGCAATGGAGAGTCTTCTCCTCATTCTTCCTTAACTGACCCTGCTAACACTCAATCCCTTCAACTAAATGCTATGTCTTTCACTCTTGAATCTTTTCCTTGTCCAAATGAGAAGATTGACACATGGTTAGAAAAATTTGAGAAAATTGCAACTCTGTACGGGTTAGAGAGGTCGCGTTGGAATATGAAACTTTCCCAGGCCCTAAAAGGTTCTGCTTATGATGTTTATTCTAAGCTGGAAAGTAGCCAACAAGACGACTACGATGTGTTGAAGAAAGCGTTACTGGAGCGCTTTGAAATGAACGCTCGCAAGTTTTTGCAACTGTTTCGCAACAGCCGGAAAGAGAATTCTGAAACTTTTCACCAGTTCTCATCTCGTCTTAAGGGATATCTAACAAAGTGCCTTGAGCTTTTCGCAGCTCCCCTCTACCTATGAAGGTCTTGAGGAACTTGTTCTAACTGAACAAATAAAGAACACTTTGTCTGCTGATACCCGGAGATTTCTCGCTGAGCAGGGGGCAGAAAAACTTGAAGACATTTTGGAAAAGTCTGAGCGTTATCACAATGCGCTGGCTGAACTACCGGCCACAAAGCGGAAACCGACAGAGGAGCATTTTCGAAAACATAACCTAGAGCAATCTTCTCAGGCTTCTAACCAAAACAACCACAGAGAAACTGGACCTCAAAACCCCCCTCCTGAAAAATCCAAGTTCTACAAGAACAAGTACCCCAACCACCCCAAACAGTCTGATCAACCCGACCGACCTACATGGCAGCGTAGCCAGAAAGGACAAGGTGGCAAAGGGAGAACCCCTGAGCACGGGACATATGATCAGACCGAGCACACCGAGCCGAAACGCATCGGATGCTTATTGACAGTCTCGCAAGGCGGAATTATTGACAGTGATTCCCAACCTGTTGGGGATAGACCCTCAACGCGAGGTACTGTTACTTTGAACGGTTCTCAAACTTCTTGCTTATTTGACACGGGGCTTTCTATGATTGCATTGTTGCCAGAAACCTGGTCAAACCCGGTCAAGAGACAGCAGAGACCGTCCAACTTTGTGGAGTTCGTAAGAGTGATGCACCTACAGCGCTTCCCATCGCATTGGTGGAGATACACTCTGACTTTGTCAGAGGTGTGATCAAAGCGGCTGTTATGGATGATCCCATCTACCCAGTCATACTTGGCGGGAGATACGTGTTATTGGGAAACCGGAAGAGCCGATTGTGGCAGCGGTAACTACAAGAAGGCAAACCAAGAAGGAACGGGAGCCTGCGCCTAATTTGTTACCTATGGAACTTAAAGAAGCGCAATACAAGGACCCTACTTTGGCACCCTGCTTTAGGAAACTGCCCATGGCTAAGGAACCCAAACAGCACGGGGACATTTTTTCTAAGGATGGCGTACTTTATCGGAGAACGGGCAAGCCTGACCAAGGTTACAACCAGCTCCTAGTACCGAAACAGTACAGAAGCCAAATCCTAGAAATGGGGCACTCTCTTCCCTTTAGCGGACATATGGGACAGAACGCCACAAACCAACGTATAACCACTCATTATTGGTGGCCAGGAGTAAATACTGATATTATCAGATATGTCAAATCCTGTGCCCAGTGCCAACGGTACCACCCAAGCAACGGACACCCCCAGTCCACATGGGTGAAATGCCAATAGTGGGTACACCATTCGAACGGGTTGTGATCGACATTTTAGGGCCTTTCGAAAGGACTAAAAGAAGGAACAGGTTCATCCTGACCTTAGTCGATACATGCACTTTATGGGCAGAAGCTATCCCGCTAACATGCGCAGATGCCAAGCATGTCGCAGAAGCCCTCGTGCAGATTTTCACTCGGTTGGGATTCCCTCAGCAAGTGTTGACGGATAATGGATCTCCATACCGAAACCTGTTGATGGATGAGATCGTTAAGATCTTGAGGACCCAACACATCCACACTAAGCCATATACTCCGGTGGGAAATGGGCTCGTGGAACGTGCTAATGGAAACCTCACCATGATGCTAAGTAAGCTGGCACAAGTGAAACCTGAAGATTGGGATCTCTGTATTCCTGCAGCATTATTTGGCTACAGAGAATCTCCTCATACTTCCACAGGATTTCCGCCAGCTACACTCTTATTCGGCAGACCCATTAAGGGCCCGCTTGAAGCCTTACTTCAGTCTCTGACAGACGAGAAGGCTGATGAGACAGTTGTCTCAGCCAGTAAATATGTGTCGGTTTTAAAGGAACGGTTGAAACTAGGCTGGGACCTAGCAACGACTAACTTTAAGCGAGCACGCACCAAGCACGCTAACCGATACAGGAAAGTCGCGGAAGAGAGAGAACTGGAAGCAGGAGAGAAAGTTTTGGTGTTGCTCCCTACCGAGAACAACCAACTGAAGATCGGATGGCAAGGGCCGTTTACCGTCCTGAAAAAGATTTCTAAGGCTAACTACCAGATCTCTATTGAAGGAAAGGAGAAGGTTTTCCATTTAAATCTCTTAAAGAGATACTTGGAAAAACCAGTGCCAACCTCCGACCATCTCCTGACGATCGCCAAAAATGACGAAGATGACGATAGTGGCAGGGATATTCCACCGCTATCACAGGAAATCTTTCAAAAATGTCAGAAGCGGCGACGCTCTTTCAAGCGCGCATATGAGACATTCCAGGGGAAGGAAACTTTGAGGAGTGGACTTGAGTAGGAATTGGACAGAGATGGAGGGGAATATGAGAGGGAAGAGGTGAGACAGACACCCCGAAGCTACGGTTATAGGAAATTAAACTCCATAACGTAGACATGGAGTGCTTCCATATCTTAAAGGGGGGAGGCTCTGTCACGTAGGGTTTATATTCATTTAATTTCCTACAACTTCTTCCTATTCTTTCACCCGAAAATTCTCTCTTTTATTATCTCTGTATTTCATTTTTTTTCCTGTATTTTTTTCACCCATTCGTTTTGCGAATATTATTTTCATATAATTCGCAAACTTTACCTGTTTTCCTTCTCTAAAACTGAGAATCGCGCTAGGACGATATTACGTAGATGTCAGGGCTGCAGGGCGTCAGAAGGCGTGATAAGTCGGTTCGCTGAACATAGGACGTAGCAAAATCGTCTACATTCTCACCGAGCGCGCGAGCTTCTTCTCGGCATTAGTCCCGGTGAGGTGTGATACTTTACATCTGCACCGGTCAGTATCCAGACATTTGTCTGGAAAATCCCAAACTGACACGGCGCTCACTTGGGCCATGGTCAGCTGTAGTGTGAAAACTGCCCTGCAATGGAGTCAGGCTGTCTGGGATTTGAAACTGACACGCGTACATCGTGGTCAGTAGGTGACAGTTACGACACGCGTTAAGCGGACGTAAATGTTGGGAGTAGGAGAGATAATTTCGCTTGGCGAAGTAAGTTTGGGCCCTTTGTCTGATTTTAAGATATTGGCCAAGTTTGAAACTTTAATTTCATTCTCGCTCATAGACTCACAGTAGATAGGTCGCTCGAAAACAGAATAGCTGTTAGCGAAGATCTCAGTTTGTTTCGGCAATTTGTCGAACTTCTAGACTTCCAGAAATATTTTCAGCATTTTTATTCTTAAGTTGTGCGACTACCTGTAATTCTGTGGTTGAGGTAATTAATATGATAGATATATAGATTTTGTGAGTGTTAAAGTGTTAAATCGCTTAATTCATTTTAATCTATTTCTTTAGCGCAGAAGAGAAATAAAGTGGTAGGCTATTATATTTTCTAGGGAAGCTTCAGTGGAAAGCAGAATAAAATTAAAATTTCTAGCTTATAACGGCAATTGTAGCTATTTATAAATTTAATTTAACTGCTAATACTCAGTCGAGTGTATTTTTCTAAACTAACGTATAAACTCTAGAATCGAGCCTCATGAATGGTGACGGAATACGCACGTGTTCTTAATTTATGAGGATTGCTGATTTTTAAATATAACTTACGTCACGGGAAGTTTAAATGATAAGCAAAGCTCTCTGCTTGCAAGTTTAAATGTAAGTTTTTTGACCAGTACAGATTCTGTTTATTATATTTATATGTGTTATTTTTCCTCCACACAGTGAAAGTTTTGGGGTGACCCTAACTTTACCAGCACCTAGTAGTAGTTTCCATACTTGTGAAGAAATAGACAGTCCTTATTTTGAACCACGTGGGTTTTCTCAAGTAACACTGATCTGACGGTGCAAGTTAGACAGAAATACTAATATCCCTATAACGGGTTTTCAAAGACTGTAATGCTAAATACTGGACCTTGGAGCCAGCACTTAATTTCTTCTAGAAACTCTATATAATTTGCTGCCTGGTGGCGTGAATATTTAACAATCATTTCCCGACTGGATTATATCTTGTGGACAAATCTGTGGTGTGACTAAAGTGAATCCTATACTGAGGGAAGGCACCGACCTGACATTCATCATTTTTTAGAAACCTACGCTATTGACACTGTGCTCTGCTAACTCCCGCGCCTGGAATAATTGTTAGGTGACTTAATCAGACATTTGAACAAATTTGCATACCCAAGTAGTCGTTCCCGGAGACTCCAAGTTAAATACGTCTTTTGGAACTGGGGACTTCTTGGCAGAAGACTGCATTTTTTGAGTCTGTGTGAAAATCTAAAATCAATGTGTTCCAAGAGGCAGCAAGCAAAGTCGTGAGTACAAGTATGAGAAGCCATGGCGGAATGAATGAGTGTACGCTGGTTTGAGTGATATTTTTCACTATTATATCTTTGACACCCTGTTGCTGTCCTAATTTTTTTTTTTTTCCAATCTGCATAATTTGTTGCTAAGGCTAGAGTTCTTGTGTTTTGTCTTAGGTTAAATCAGATTTTTTTTTTCAAACTCTGTGCATATAATTACGAGATAAAACAAAGACAACTCTTAGAATCAAACTCTATGTATCTGTGACTCGGGCGCCATCATCTGTTCTCTTAACGGGGCCGGGCTAAACCTAGAGTTAACACTATAACGGGGCTATCATCCTTGCAACATTTCCTTGATTTTTTATGACTATGTGTATATGTATTTTCCTTGATGTACTTTCTTTGATGTTGTGAGCCGATTTTTCCTGATAATAAAATCGCTCTTGAACTTAATAATCGTGTTTGGTCAGCTCGTTCTAGATAATATATATATATCATTGTTATAGTTTTCCCACGTCTGTGTGTTTACCTGTCGTCACGTGTATGTGCGTGCCTGTGAGTGATAGAAATATACGTAATATGTATATTGGTGTAGTCTGTCTGACGCTGTAACAACTGTTGTAGAAGATAGGTGAGAGAGAGAAGAATTCTTTTCGCTTTCAGAGACAGCCACTATATCAAATCTATCATCTCACGTGTGTGGAAATTCTATTACCTTTCACTAACTCTCACTGAGTCTATCACCTATTCAAACCTATTCAGAAGGGACCAAACCTAGTCTTAATTCTCCTATCGGAAATCTACGACACAGTGGAAAACGAGGTGCAAACCACATAAGAGACAAGCAAGGAAATCTCATCACCACAGCACAGGGGCAGGAAACAAGATGGGCAGAGCACTTCAGAGAAACACTGAATAAGGAACCACCAGAGACTCAGCTGAATGTTCCTGAGGCTGAAAGTGACTTAGACGTATATACACATTCCACGAAAAGAAGAAATCATCACAGCTATCAAAGGGTTAAAAAATGGAAAAGCGCCTGGTCACGACAATCTAAATGCTGAGTTATTCAAAGCAGACCCCGAACTAGCAGCAGAACTATTAGAACCACTAATTGCACAAGTCTGGAAAACTGAGACAACGCCAACAGAGTGGAGTAAAGGAATAATTGTCAAATTGCCCAAGAAGGGCGACCTTGCAGACTGCAACAACTGGAGAGGAATTACTCTCCTCTCAGTTCCAAGCAAAATACTAGGCAGGATAATCATCCAGAGAATTTCAAAAGCAGTTGACCATAAACTGAGGAAAGAACAAGCGGGTTTTAGAAAGAACAGAAGATGTGCAGATAATATATTCACCCTCAGGAACATTACAGAGCAGTGCTCAGAATGGCAGAGACAGCTATACATTAACTTTGTTGATTTTGAAAAGGTTTTTGACAGCATACACAGGGGCAGCCTATGGAAAATACTGAGGGCTTATGGAATTCCCAGCCGCATTGTTTCCATCATAAAAAGCCTCTATTCTAACTTTACATGCAGTGTTGGATTGAGTAATGTAACTTTCGAAGTGAAAACAGGAGTACGACAGGGATGCTTATTATCAACATTATTTTTGACAGCCATAGATTGAATGATGCGCCAGACAACAGAAGGCAGTCCAAGAGGAATTAGATGGACAACGTTTTCTACACTGGAAGACCTGGAATATGCAGATGACATTGCACTACTCGCGCATTCACATCAACACATCAAAGAAAAAACCGATAGACTGAATAAGTATGGCCAGCAGGTTGGCCTGAACATCAATCTGAAGAAGACAGAGGTCATGACACTAAATGTGGGCAATCCTGAGCCAACAACAGTAAGGAACCAGAAGTTAGAACAGTCAGACACATTTACCTACCTTGGATGCATAGTAACACATGACGGCGGAACAAGCAACGACATTAACAACAGAATGATTAAAGCGAGAACAGCCTTTGCTAGTCTTGTCACAGAGAGTTTTATGTTCTATAAATTTTCTCTATTCTCGTCTTTTTCTACCCGTGTCCTTTACTTTATTATCGCTCTTTTATCCTTTTCCTGTACTTTTCGCATTCGTTCGTTTGCGAAAAATATTTTCTTTCCCATTCTCACTTTACCGTTTTTCTTTCTCATACTGATACGCATTCTATTACGTAGATGTCAGTCAGACGAGAAACTGTGAATATTCATCTATCTCAGACATAGGAGCAGACTTTTGGCTAGCATTTTCACCTGACACGAACGTTTCTCCGGCGTGAGGTGTGATAACCGACATCTGCATGGCGCAGAATGAGACATTTGTCTGGTAATTTCCTCTGTCACGGCACTCTCGGCCAGCTTCGTTAGCAGTGAGGTGTCAAGATGCGAAGTGGCATTTTATGGTAGACGTCTAAGTTAACGTAAGTGTTAATGAGAAGGGGAGAGATCGGCGCTGTTTCGTGTTTCGAAATAACGTGGGACCTCTTTGTCTGTTGATAGATATAATCAGAGTTTTAAACTTGATTTCACTCATTCTCCATTTGCAGTAGACGTGGTCACTTCGTTCTAGATACTTAAACTTATAAGTGAAACTCTTAGTTTCGATGTGATACCGTAGTTCTGTGTTGAGGTAAATATTATATTAAGTCTCTAATATTTTGTGAGTGATTAAGTGTTGAATCGTCTATTTTTCACTAGTTCTTTTGTGCAGAGAGAATTAAAATATAGTCTGTATTATTTTCTAGTGACGTGTTTCAGTGGAAAGCAGAATAAATTATATTTCTAGCTTAAAATCATGCAGCTATAAATGAATTTGATTTTACTGCTAAATAATCAGACGAGAATATATTTTAAAATTAACTTATAACTGCACTGCTACATCTTGAGTATTGACGGAATACGTATGTATTCCTAATTCATGATGATTTATTTATGAATATAACTTATTTCACGGGAGTGTTAAATGTTAAGTTTATAATGTAAGTTATAAACGAGTACATAGTATGTATAAATATTTCATTTGTTGTTTTCTTACATTCAGTGAATACTGGAGTGACCCAACTTTGCCGGCGTTAAGTACAGAGTAAATATCTGTGAAGAACAAAAACATTCTTTCCTTAAAGACTTGGTCCATAACCTTTACTAGAACTTTAAAGATTTTAAAGAAGTAACGGGCCCATCGAGCCTGATTTGATTCTTCCAGATAAAAACCTCAAGTACATTTTAGCCCATGCGGCAAGTAACATATTAACGTCAGTAACACTCCGACACTGTTGAAAAGTTGTGTGGTGACCAAATAAAGTCCTAACCTGAAAGAAGACACCGATCTGACATTCCTCATTTCTAGAAACCTAAGCTATTGACACTGTGCTCGCTATTAACGTACGTGCCTGGACAATTTTAATGTGACTTAAACAGACATCCGAAAAATAAGAACACCCAAGGAATCGTTCCCTGAAGCAGAGAATTCAACCCCTCTTTTTGGAACTGGGGATTTCTTGGTCAAAGACTGCCATTGACGATTCTGTATGTGAATGTCATAAAAAAATTATGTTTGCAGGTGCTGCTAACAAAGCTGTAAGTATGCAAGAGAGCACGTGGCCACGGCTGAGTGAATGCAGGTCTGAGTGTTTCTTTATTGTTGTATTTTGGCACCCATTTTGCCGTCTTAACCTTCTTTATGCAAGATTTGGGTTGCTAACAATATTTTTCCTTAGAATAGATCAGAGTACCAAGTCTGTCCATATCTTAAAGAGGGGAAAAAAAAGAACTTAGACTCAATCATATGTATATGTGACTCTTTGGGGCTATCACTTTCTTCTAACGGGACTGTGAGCTATACATCGAGGGGAAGGATCATACCAACGGGTCTATCATTCTTGTAGCATTCCTTGATTTTTTATGACTATGTGTATATGCTTTCGATGAAATTTTATATGTTGTGACGTACGTTTACTATGATAATTAAACTACAACTAAACTTATTTTAGTATTGCGGTCAGTTCGTTCCCATAATATCTATATAACCATTGTTATAGTTTTCCCACGCCTGTACGTCTAACTGTCGTCTTATGTGTGTGTGTATGTGAGTGGAGATATATATATTTAATATATATGTGTTTAGACTGTCTGACTCCTCTAAATCTGTCGTAGAAGATAGGTGAAAGAGAGAAGATTTTCTCGATGTCAGAGACAGCCTCTATCACATTCTACCACCTCACTCGTGGAAATCTGTTTCTATTATCATCTCTCACTGTGGCTATCACTCATTCAAATCTATTCAGAAGGGACCAACCCAAGTCTTAATTCTCCTATAAAAAATCTACGACAAGTCTCAACAACATTTGGAAGTCTTCCCAGTACAGCACAAACACCAAATTAAGACTGTATGAGAGCTGTGTACTTTCTGTGCTTCTCTATGGTGCGGAATGCTGGAGAGTAACAGAGAAGGAAATGTCGAAACTGTCCTCCTTCCACACAATCTGCCTAAGGAATATTCTCCGAATCTTTTGGCCAAACAACTCCAGCAACCAAGAACTACTTATTCGGAGTAACCAGGAGAACATGCACACCATCATAGCTGGCAGACGCTGGAGTTGGGTTGGCTACGTCCTCAGAAGGGACCCTGATACCATCACAAGAACAGCTATGCTATGGACCCCGAGGGAAAGCGAAAGAGAGGCCAACCAAAAACAACTTGGCGGAGAACTGTGGAAGCCGAGATGCAAAGAATGAACCAGAGTTGGAGCACTGTACGAAGGATGGCCGCCGACCGAGCAAAGTGGAATCAATTTGTTGCTGACCTACAAGATGCCACCAGGCGTGATGGCCACTGACTGCTTTGGCGGTTATGGATCAAAGAAGAAGATATGACAAGAATGAGGGTGCAGTAATCATATTCTTTTTCTGTCTCTTCGGAGACCCACGGGAAATACACATGACCTATTTACTAGGGCTGCACTGAATAGTGGTTTTTACTATTCGGCCGAATACGATTTCGAATACGAACAGTGAGTGAATGTTGGGCATACAAAGTTGTGTTCAATAGGTCTACTGACATTTTTATTCATTTTACAGCGTTACAAAAAAATAGGGCAAATATCTTTGAACTATTTAATGCTACTAACTAGCCTTTAATAAGTTTTTTTTTTTTTTAAATTGCTGCATGAAATTTAAAAAAACAAAAACGAGTCTCTCAACATTCTCTGCCAAAAGACAACATCTGTTATCTGAAAACGTGTTGTCGGCAAGTGCTGGACAGAAATTTCCTTTTCGTTATTTAATGGCAGCGTACCATTCGACCGAATACGAATAGTTTATTGGTGTAGTGGTTTTTGATGTTATTATGTGATTGTTATGTTACCTAGTGTCCTGGATGAGGTCAGCTGTGAAGGCTCCTGATGATAACAGTCTATGTGAGTTACAGGAGGCCTTTCTGCTACCACTTATGACCTCAAACAGACCTATTCTACTATTATGTATGTTAGCTACGTTAAATGTCTAGGGTACTGAATTGTGATGTGTAAGTAATAAGATACACAGACACACACATGTAAATACTAAGTCTGATATTAAGAATAATAATCTCTATGATAAAATCAACTAACACTGTCTTTAAAAGTTTAGATTTTCAATCTTTTAAATTTATTTAGTCCTGAACCAAATGTTTCTTCTGGTCAGGACGTATGAAATAATATGTATTTATCAATAAAGGGCATATATATATGAACAATCAAATGAAAATTTTATGCATCAATATATTGTTACATTAGTTGATATTAAAATTGACTATAGTGTCTGTGGAAAAACTAGCACTGGATGTTTAGTTGGGGTGGTGTCATCATGCCCAATCTCTGTTTTATAAAGTTCATTGTCCTGGAAATATGGACTGAGTTATAGTGTGTATACAACAAGGTTTTATGTCTTTATTTATGGGGGACACCGTTGATGAATCCACAGCAGGCCAGATTTTCACTTATCTGCCTGTGTCGATGTATTACATAATTCTAATGGCCCACTCCTCTCAGTAGCTGGAGTAAATGTTAGGCTGCTTCTGCATCCACTCTTGTACTTCTACAAAAGCATCTGGCACTAGCGTAGTGTCAGACCAGAAACTCTGAAACCAAAATTTGTGCCATGTGTCACACACTGCTTAATGCACTAATTTTACACGCACAACAAAGAATACAGAACTTACAAAGATTGGGTCAGATCTCTCTGACCAACATATCACATCTCACCCAGGTGGTATCAAATAGTACCAGTTTCCAAAGACTGCATAACATCCGAAATATGTTCAATAGTTTCCTCTTCCATTCAATAAGGTGGGTGTTATGTTCCCACTGATCTCAAATATAGATCTGTCTTCTATAGTCCTTGATATGCTTTCTATTATTTTGTGTTTGTCTCTAGGCCCTGGCTGTCGCTGGGGACCTAGAATAAGCACTCACTTGTTGTAATCATTTTTCATTTTATGGCAGTATCAATCACTCAAATTATTAATTGTTAAATAAAAGGGTTAATGAATTTTTCTCCTTACCACAATTCAAAATGTGAAAACACAGTTACGTTGTACTAGCAAAACTCAGCTGAGCTGCTGGCTATAGTATGGCGTCCCACTGAGAATATATATATATCTTCTGGAAAACACTCATTTAGCAGTAACGAACTGTGTTAAAGGACAGTCTTACAAAAATGGCACAAGCGTGCGTCTCTCATTCAATAATATAAATGTTTTTATCCAATCAGCGGACTTCCCATCTATCCTTTTCAAATATTCAAACTAAAAGTCAAATTTCAGTCAAATCTCAGTCTAGTGTGTAGTATTTTTCCCAAAATTACACTTGTTTTTTGGACTAACTACATGAAAAAACTACACAAATCTGCCCCACTAAGTTATTTTTAGCTACTATCCTCCGACTTTGCCCCTCGTCCAACTGCAGTTTGATTTTTGCATTTTTAGGCTCAAGGACGCCAAAATGTAACTTTAGTGAAAATATGCACAAAAAACTGTTCGCTAGTCTGATTGGAACAATACGGTCTTTCGTCAATATCTTCCGTGTTATCTGTCCGTCTGTGTAATTAAAAGTATATTATTTCTCTGCTCAAGATGGGCTATCAAACTAGCTAGGTTTTATTTTCATAACTTTATTATTAAAGAAAAACCTACTTTTCTCAAGGTTAGTTTTTGAAATTTGTTTTTGAACCTTCGTCCACGGCGTTTGCCGCTATATTCAAACAAAACAACCAATTACAGTAAAACGTCCAAGATACGACTGTTTCTAAATAAGAGCTAAGGTCTTTTTTCTACCAATTCCTTACATTGTGTCAACTAGTGGCGTGATTTTTTTCCTTTAAAACTACAAATTGCGTCTTTTAGCATTTAGATTCAAACACGTGTTCCGATCGTCATATTTTTCTTTTCTTTTATCTCCGTTTCCCTCCCGTCTAAAAGGGTAAACCATTTCGTCTGCATGTTCTAACTAGTTAGTGTTCAATGACCCTAGAAAACGCTGGCGTAGGCGAGAATGTATCCTCGTATCTTACGTATAATTTTATCCCTACATGTTATCTTACCCGTTATCTTTATAATTGGAGATATTTTAACGTTGTATCACTGTATTTTTCACCACAATTGGGCACTCCTCCGAATAGCGGTCCCAAATGAATCGATACGTTTTGTGTTAGAAAATTTCCCTTTACAAGGCCTCATTTTGACATATAATTTAAAAAAAATATACGAGTAGAAATGAATGGGAAACTACTCTTGAATGTACTTTTCGCCACCGAATCGAATACGAATGGAATATTCGGTCCAGCCCTACTATTTACCTACACCATTTGTATTATTATTAATTTTAACTCAAAATAGTTTTCATATCTATTCAACAATTTAAAGGTAGAAACTACTATTGAGTGTGACTGTGGCACTGATAAAATGACTTAATATTAGACAAACATAAAGGTATGTTTTCAGGCACTCGTAAGAAATAAAGAAGTAGAACACTTGGACAACAGAAAAACAACAGACGTGAGTGGCTTACCCAGGGTTCGAACCCCGTACCTTCCGTACGACAACTCCGCCTAGCTACGGAAGGTACGGGGTTCGAACCCTGGGTAAGCCACTCACGTCTGTTGTTTTTCTGTTGTCCAAGTGTTCTACTTCTTTATTTCTTACGAGTGCCTGAAAACATACCTTTATGTTTGTCTAATATTAATTTACTGTTTACAGGCCTCGGGTTTCCCTTCCTTATGTGTTATTTATGATAAAATGACTGCTGAACATCTGCTTCAAAGGTGTCCAAAGTACGAGGAACAGAGAAAGCGTATATGGCCATCACCAGTACCATTCCTGAAACCATTCCTGAAACAAAAACAAAAACACAAAAAAACTACGGAGATATCAACAGCCTTAAGCTGATCAATGCTTTCTTTAAACACGATCAAACTGACTTATGAAAGTGAACGAAGAAGAAGAAGACAATATGACGGTCAAACTAGAATTCCATCATTCCAAATAAATATCATATTATTACAAGGACATCTAACAATGAAATATTACAAAAGTAATATATTGCTGGTGCAGAAAGTTTTGAACTGGAGGCAGAACAGCGAATCCTGTTCTCAATCAAATCCAAACTAAAAAAAAAAAAAAAAACAACTGAAGGTTGATTATGATATGAACGGTAATCCCTTTCAAAAACTGTACCAAGAATAAAAGTGTTAGTTGATAAGAAACAAAAGAAATGATCTCACTAATTTTGTTGACTGATAAAACATGTTACAATTAAATGACATTTACGAATGTTGTTATGTACCGAATACAGTTTTATTTATGAAAATGCAATTAACATGTTGGTTTATTTTCTTGTATACACATGCATGGTAAACTGTATATTATATTTCCTATATTAATGAAAAGAAGGTTCACAAAAAGACAACGGGGTACTGGGACAGAAAATGATTGGGAATCTGTGCTCTATAACAGACTTTCTCAACCTTTTCATCCTGGAGGAAGCCTTGAAATAATCTTCATGTCTCAGGGAACTCCTGCATAAACATTATTATATCTACAGCGCATGGTACCTTAACGTGATCAGTAAGTTGTAAATATAATAATCCAATAAAAACTGTCAAATGATCTTTTGAGTAGAGAATGATTTTGTTCTGTAGATCTGTTTATTTTGGCCAACTTATTAGCTTAATCTTTTTTGCGCGGTTTTCCCTCCCCCACAAAGGGCATGAACTCTAATGTAAGTCAGTATAGGTAGAAGAAACTTCAGTTTTTCCTGTTTTTAAAATTCCCTACTTGATTTTTTATTTTATTTTTTATCTTATCCAAGTATTCCTAAAACGTTGTATCATAAATTTCTTCTCCACAAGATGCTAATGAAATATAGTATGTGCAAGCGTCAACATAGTCATATTGCGCACCGCATACGGTGCTGCTCAGTCACTGCCCACCACTGCGAGTGATAACATCGCCCTGCGCGTGCAAAGTTAAAAACAAACGACGTTTATTTCCTCTTTTATTCACAGTATCTCACACAGCCCCTAGCGACCTCTGGTGGAACCCTACGTTCCTGTTGAACCCCGACTGAGAAACCCTGCTCTATAATATACTCTCTCTCACTGAAAAAAAGGGGGGGGGGGTAGGATCAGTTTACTAAAAGCCAACGGGGTAAGGTGGCCAAAATAGGTTGGGAAACTCTGGCCAGAGTAAGACCCGAAGATCAAGACAGAGAAAGCAGAAATACTAACAGTAAGTTGAATGTCAGTCAGTCAGTCTGGCCTGTCTGTCTGGTAAGTCTGCCGGGTAAGTCTGTCAGGACGGTAGTTCTGTCTGTCTGATCTGTCTATCTCGCCGTCTTGTCTGGTCTGTCTCTCTGTCGTGTCTGGTCTGTCTTGTCTGATCTGTCTGTCTGGTCCGTTTGTCTGTCTCTCTGTCTTGTCTGGTCTGTCACTCTGTCTTGTCTGATCTGTCTGTCTGGTCTGTATCTGCCTGCACGCACACATAAATTATCAATTCGCCACTCATAAATGTCTCTCTGAACAAAACAAAAGCGATTTCGTCATAAGTTTACTTCTAATCTTGAATCCCGAGAGAAATAGACACACATTATCATGACACGATAAGTGATCAGAAGAGAATGAAGGGAGACAGCCGAGGATAAATATAAAAGAATATGTCAAAAACTCTATGTATGAAAAAATGCGTAGTAGATTATTCTAATCATTTTTTCAAATACATCATGTCTACCTCTCCCAATCTATCCCTTTCCCTCCTCCCTTCGATCCTTTCTTTCTTATTTGCAGGATATTGTTCCGCCATTGTTAGAAATTTTCTAGATGAAAAGGGCCTTTACAGATGGATTGGAAGAAGGCATCCAATGGGCATGCAAGATCTTCTAATTTAACTCCGATATATTATTTTTTGTGGGGATATTTAAAGGACAAAGTATGTGTTTGGAAACCTAAAACCTTGGATAATCTCAAAATAGCAATAACAGAGGAGTTTCAAAGAACTGACCAAGAAAATGTCCAAGGAGTTTGTGGACATTTTCGGAAAAGGCCAACGTTATGCATAAAACTGTCACGGGCGCCATTCTGAATGATCAATAACTTTATAGTTATCAAAAAAAAAATAATTTTAGTGTTCTGTAATTGTTATAGGTGTATTTAATTTACACATACCATTACATATGAAAGCTGCACATTTTAAGCAAAACGGTCAGGGACTTATGGTTCACTCTGCTATTTTAAAATATAGCTATTCCGGGAAAAAATTCCTGGTCAGGATAATCTGACATCACTAATAGAGAGAAGTTCGTCTGGTACGCGGCCTGGCTTGCGCAAGCAAATTAAAAACAAAAAACCCAGAAGTCTTACTGCTGGACTTGCCAGTTTGTCAGTAGGTGTGCGCTTTCTGTGAGAGTACAGAAGGGAAATAAAGCATCAACAGAAAGAGACGAGAGTTAAGGGAGAAGATAATAATCATTATCACCATCTTCATTTTGCTTTACGTTCCTTACGGAGCATTGAGCCACCACTGTAGCTAGTCCCCTTGCAGGAAGTCGGCACCAATCATTCGCATGCTCCTACAACAGTAGTTAATGTGGCAATTTCTTTTACATGGTGAAGTTGCCAGCTTCCCTGCCCAACCTCATATTAGTCGCCTTCTACGACATGCCTGAGGGAGCACTATCCTATTCTTTTTTTTGACTCTTCATAGACCCCCCGGGAACTACAAGGGGCGAGGAGATAAAGAGAGATAAAAACAACGACGATGGGAGGTAAGACAGATTTTTAAAAAGACGATGGGAGGAAAGATAGATAAAAGAAGAGGAAGAGATAAAGAACAGAATACAGAAAGAATGCACGTGTGTATGTTATATATATTCCAGCTCTTGTAGTATCGTCTGCCTGACACCTGCTTGCTCGGTCTAGTTCTATCAACACGTCTGCTAAATAATCTATACATCTAGCGGTCGTTGCCTGAAACATTGTCTGCATGTCTGTGTTATTAAGGTCACTGTTTTTTTTTTTTCTTCTCCTGTGTTGCAGAATTAATGTAACTGCCGACTTGCGAACATCAATCAGTATGTAGGTGTAATGTGTGCAGATATGCCGGTTTCGCACAACAAATTTCAATATTTATCTGCTTTCATTATCTTTACCTGCATTCCCCTCTGTCTTGGGTTTGCGGAATCATGTTTCTCAAATGGAAAACTCTCGATGCCACAAGGAGTGTTTATATGGGTCGTCTGTGCTGTTACGGGAAACTCTTATAGCGAGGCGATAGGAAGGTGCCTGCATCGAAGCCCCGGAGAATCTATCATTTCTGGTAGTTTTCTGTTCTCTAGTATCCTCCTTTCTCTGTGTTTCTGTTTCTTTTTTTCTTTCTTTTGTTCGCTCTTTCGTTCGTCCTTTCGTTCTCTTCTTCTTCCCCTCTTTCTTCTGTTCTTCCTTTCTTTCTTTTTTCTTCTTTCCTTCCGTTCTTTCTTCTTTCCTTCCGTTCTTTCTTTCTTTCTTCCATGCTTCCTT
Source organism: Oreohelix idahoensis (assembly GCA_024509875.1). Classification (NCBI taxonomy): domain Eukaryota; kingdom Metazoa; phylum Mollusca; class Gastropoda; order Stylommatophora; family Oreohelicidae; genus Oreohelix; species Oreohelix idahoensis. The sequence continues at coordinate 139,752 of JAMPIV010006803.1, read as the reverse complement.
TTTATCTTCCGTTCTTTCTTTCTTATGTGCTGTCTTTCTTCTTTCCTTTTTTTCTGCCTCCCTATCATTCTTTCTTATTTTTCGTACGAGTGTTTACCAGTTTCTTATTTTTGCTACTTATCAAGGCAGGGAGAGTGTGACAAAACGTCTGAACATGCTCTTTTGTGTGATGTCTTCATCCCACCGGCAGTATCCAATCTCTTTCTTCATTTTGCTCACTCATCGTTTTTATTTGGCATAAGTCATGCCTTTTCATTCGTTATTTTCACTATTTTGCTTTAAGCTGGACATAGCATGGTGAAGTCTATAACACGCCACTCCCCTATGGCAGTATTTGCTACGGGAGTAATGCGCATCTTATTGTTTACCACTCCTCAGACGTATTATCGTAACAATACCCAGTCGTCAGACCAGTCACCCGCTTATCTCTTTGAATCCGTCTGACCACCTGTGGAAACGTTTCCGTCGAGCATTTGACCCCATTGGAAAGATGTTGATCATGTTGACACAAGCTTGTATTGTGCTCCGTAGAAAGAAGACAACACTGTCTGACCGGACATCTGTCTGGCGGGGGCATGCAGATAAAGGGGATAATTAGATAATCAGTCGGGCTAGACATCTGGGCGGGTCAGTACGCCAGAAAACACACGGTCACAATATTGTGATAGACAGAGGTGCGCCGGAAGTCTTATGTAACGATTTGACATCACTGTTGTAAGAGGCCACGCGTGTATATTAAATTTAATATTTTCATATACGCGTGGGATGAATAATGATAAACATCCCCACCCAAACAGTGCTAGATAGATTTGATTGGTTCGCCAGAAGCTACAATGAATTAATTGGAACATTCAGCAGGAAACACAGCTGGGATTTGAAACTCCGGATTGTGAGATATACTGTAGAAATCAGACACAGAATAGCACAGACTGCATCGCAGCGTCAACTAAACACTTCCTACAAGCCAGAGGAAAGAGGATAAGACTTATCATTCCACAACTATAAGTACCAGATCGAGTATTGGGCAACTTTGGAATTTACAAGTAAACCCACAATTTTAATACAAGATTGGAAACTTAAGAATTTTATCACAAGGAGTCAGAAAGGAATTTTAACAAACGTTTTCTCATGCAGGATTCATAGAACACCAGCCGCAAGAGGAATTAACTCATAATTCCCAGACCCAATCATAAGAGGAATTATACCAACAGTTTTCCCAGGCAGGATTCATAGAACACCAGCCGTCAGAGGAATTAACTCACATTTAGCAGACCAAGTCATAAGAGGAATTATACAAACAGTTTTCACAGGCCAGGAATTTACAGAACACCAGCCGTCAGAGGAATTAACTCATATTTCCAGACCTACGTGATTTGAAGCTTCTAATACAGAGCTGTGTCCATTCTAAATCTGTGCCAGGAGAAGTGTGTATTCCCAAAATTTTGGGGTAAATGTAAACAATTTATTTACTAATGTAAATTCTACAGGTTTCTCGCGAAGTGGTTATATATGAGGCTGGCAACCTCCACATATGAAAATAGTATATGCATGAACCAGTACTGCAAGAGCTGGTGATTGTTTCTGACTAGTCGTGCAGGAAACCCGACAGCAGAGCGACCCCAGACCCCGACGGGAGTAGCGACGAGTAATGAGTGATGATTACATCACATGTGCCTGAAGTGTATAGAATCATTTTGTGAGATTTATATACCTTTTTAATTGTAATTCAGGCAAATCATTATTCATGCACTCCAGACGCAATTTCCTAGTTAATACCCAGAAGGATATTGGTGAATTTTCATCATATTCCCTGAGTTACATTGTGTGCTCGGGAATTTAATTCTTCTGAGAGGTTAACATTGGTGGGTGGAGCGCATAGCAATGGGCCTGCTAGTTTGCGGAGAACAAATGTACTCAGCAGAAGACATTTGTTTCTTTCCATTTGACACAGTTCGTGGTTACAAGACATCAGACTTAAGTACTGAAGTTCCTACACCACTAGTGTAAGAGAAGAGAATCACCACCAACCGCCTACAGTGGACGAATTATGTGGAGAAGTGTACTCATCACCAAAAAGAAGTGACGGAAACCACAGCTGCAGGACTCATCTGGAGCTAAGTTGTGTGTAACAGGCTACAGTAAAAATACGGACATTATTAACGCCCTACCTAAACCTCAGTGAGGAAACCTTAATTTCAATTTTCACCCCATTTTCTATATTTATTTTCCCATGTTAAAGACTAATTGACTATTAAATTTGTTGAATGTTATTTTAAACTAAACAATAATAGTTTATTCAGTTTATATGTACGAAAACAAACGTATGAGCCAGTTTTTCTGGATACACACACACACACACACACACACACATATATATATATATATATATATATATATATATATATATATATATATATATATATACACACACACACATCTATATATATATAGATCCATTACTTATAAGAGGGCATACGTTGGATTACTCCAACTGGGGGCTTGAACGGGCCAGAATCATTGCATAAACCCTTCACAAAAGGCGACGGGCCAGATAATAAGTTAACAAATTTGCTCAGCCCTTAAGCAGCGTTTAGTTCTTGACTTCTGGGAATATCTTGTGAAGGCTCCCCTACGGTAGAAGCGCCATTTATCTTCTATCTACATTTTTGCCAAGAGTAATCTTGCGCGAAGATAGATACCTTGGACGACCTACTTTTAGATACGCTTGCGTTGTGACCATTAGTAGACCACTCCTGCAAAGCAAGGGGAGGCAATCCAGAGACAGAGAAAAATCTCCTAATGTTACATAAATCTGATACAATCTTATAGAAAATTAACGCCATAGTGGACAAGTAAAAAAAATAATTGCCTCACCACAGACACATCATCATCATTTCCCTTTTTGCCGCTTATGAAGCATGGTGCCATACCTGCCGCCAGTCCCACTGCAGAAGCCTGCACCAAGCATTTCCATGCTCTTGAAGAGGTGGTTTCTGTTGCTATTTGTTGTACAAGATGAGGATGCGAACCCCATGCCCAACCTCATATTACTCGGCCCGTACGACATGCTTGAGGAAGCAGTAGTCATACTCTTGCTATGTCTCATGAGAGACACCCCCCCCCCCCCCCTTCCCCCCCCCGGAATTTATAGGAGACAACATATATGGAATTAAGAACAAGTTCAGAATTCCCCTCAACGAATTCGTCTAGCTGTGAAGAAGTATTGGTTAACAATAAACTGGCAGCCACTTTTATTCATTGAAATAGAATTTATGAAACACGTGTTGTCTGAATTTTAATGCAGTTGATTACAATAATCTCAAGAAGACAGAAGTCATGACTCTCAATGTAAGAAATCATGCATCCATAAAAATAAAAAAAAAATAAGGAACCCAGAGCTAGAAAATACAAACATATTTACATAATTAGGAAGCATGGTTACACCAGATGGCGCAACACCAATAACCGAGTGAATAAAGCCAGAATTAACAACCACCCTTACAACTTTCATGCCGTCTGACAAATTTACCTGCCTGCTTAGTGACTTACCTAGCTAAACATGTTCATTAACGCACTCTCTCTCTCTCTCTCTCTCTCTCTCTCTCTCCCACACAAATTATACAGCCATTCCATTCATCAATGAATCCATAAAGTGATTGGAAAGTCACTTACTATTTTTAAATGGTTATTTCGTCACTCCTATCCAACCAACTTTGGAACACAAGCAAATTCTCGAACTTAACATTGGCTACGAAAGAGCGACAAGCTCAGCCATCCTAAGTAATCAACAACAAACAATCCAACCAATTAATATGAAACAAACGTCACAATAAAGACAATTAACTTCCATTTTATTACATACAATGATAGGTTACATTAACATTTCATGTCAACGTGAGATTTAGTTTGTTCACCACACGATTTCACAGCAGGCGGACATGTTTTAGTGTATCTTTCACGCCAGCTTTTTGACTATTTTAGATTTGATCTCATTTATTATTTTTTTGGTTTTGTTTCTGGGAGTAAAAAATAAGAAAAAAATAAAACTTTTTAATCAAATGACAGTTATTGCTCCTTGTTTTTACATTTGTTTTATGTATATCTAATAGATACACGCGAGGATATAATTTGGTTTTTGGTCTGGTTATTAGGACCATCACTGCACACGGACAACTCTGTAATGAAGTCTGAGTCATATCTTGGCATCATTCAAAAATTATCACCGTACAAACCCCTTGGATGTAACTGACCAATGAAAACCCAGCTTGGTATAAATAGTGTCGGAAGATCGCTAGACATGGAGGAAACAAAAGTGTAGATGTTAAGGATATTTCGGAAGGCAGTGTGCAACTAATCATGGAATACCTAGATAAAGAAGGACCCAATTCGATAACAGGGATCATTAGCTTTAAGGAGATAACAATGGATTCACTGGATGTGTTGTAGAGCCGAAGTTATTATGAATAAAAGACAGTGGAACATGAACCATGTTGTGTTTTCCCTGTTTCGGCTGCTCCAGTGAATAGTCGGATAAACTATAGGATAAAATGGATATCCATAGTGATAGAGCTCATTCATAGGAGTAAAATAAGCTTAAGATGGAGGAAATCGGTGCAGAAATAAGGATTCCAGAATTATTTTGGATTTACTATCTTAGCACATCTTGCCTTACCTACACGATTTTGGATGCATGCAAACGTACCTTGATCCAGTTGTCACCTCGTACATCCGCAAGGCCATTATAAAAGGGGAGAGAACGCATGAAACAGACACATTAACAAATCACTATTGAACGGAGTTCAGACCTAAGGGTCTATTGTGTTTGGATATGCGCCCTAATATAACCGACTAAGTTGAACGGGACGCGCCTCGCCAAAACGAGGCAAAATTTAAAATAAAAAAAAAAGAAAGAAACAGACACACTCGCCGCCTATTTCAAAATACAGACACAGAGCCCAAGCAGTTATATCAACTCCGTTGCCATCTGCAAAAGTGTGAGCAGATTGTGTAACCATTAAAAGCCTGTCTGTGATTGAGGGTAAGCGAGATGTTAATTAAATATATATATATATAAATATTATCAATGTGTGTATATATATATAGCATGTGTATATATTATGCTATTTCTAGGAAAATATAATATGTATATAATTCAATTGTGTAATAATTAAGGCGGTTTGGTAGCAGATCGCTTTGTGTGGATTTTTAACAATGGTATAAGCGCCGTACCGTTCAGAAAGCAATGGCAAACTACTGAATGCAAAAAATTGCCTAGAAAAATCACAAACAGCCAATAAAAGCTGGGGTTGATTGCCACGTCCTGTAAAGGATAAGCAACTAACTAATAATTAAGTAGAACGAATGGATTGAGCAAGTTGGTTGTGGAAAGCGTTTTAAAGATATTATGCTTGCTGGAAAGGACTATCCAAACTGGAGGAAGGAATGACTATAACAGATTGATTTTCTGTATTATTTGATATATGACACAATGATTACCATAAGGCCTATATGATTTTATTGAAACAAATCATGGACAGAACTGTAACAAGTGAATTACTGAACTATTGTGCTAGTACTTGAACGAATTGTGTTATTCATGACTTACTATGTCTCTTGTGATTTACCACAGCTTGTCTGAACTGTCTCATACTACCTCCTGTCTGGCTAAGGAGACAATGAGCGATACTACGTAGGTTGTATATATTGTTTCAGGTTATATCCTGCCCTGAGTGTCATACACAATCTCTAGTGACCAAGTCAGCAATTAGATGCTCAAGTTTGTCAGAGCTTTTGCCAGTATTAACTGTGTCATCTTGACGAGTGGAGGACCCGCAGTGGTGGGGTTCTATCCAATCATACTGCTGTACGAGGCCTAGGAAGGACTTTGTTTCAGATAAGTAGCTCAGTGTTGGGCTACTCTTCAATTTTCAAACAACACCAAATTAACCCACCTACGAATAGACTATATAATGATGAAGAACTGTGGTGTATATAGAAGACATTTGACAGTCATATGAATCATAAAGTAACATTTAGATTCATCTATTCAAGAAAGCACAAAAGTAGAGACAGATTCCATCAGGAAGCAAGAAAACAGTGAAGTTGAACTACATTAGTTTAAGAAATTAACTGTAAATGTGTTATATATATATATATGAAAGTGACCCATAATTTTATTTTGTATTCAATTGAATTTTATTTGAAAAATTAACAAAGAAAAAAGAAGAAAAGATCTTGTACATAAATAAATTATAAATTGTACCCAGAGTCTTCAGTGAATTATTTAAATTTGGTTTAAAGTTCTTGTTGTGTAATTAATTACCCCTAGCAGAGTTATTGTCTAAGGTTAGTCTGGAGAGGAGCCCATAGGAATCTAGATAGCACATTACCATCTCATCTAGGAACCTATACAGCTTGACTATACCTTTGATGTCGATACACCATTACTCTTTTCAGAGAATGGGGTATTTCTTGTAAGACCAGTCTCTTATCTGGCACTATCCTGGTATCATCTGATACATCTATTTGTCCAGGAACTCTATGGAGATAGAAATAGCCTCAAGCTGACCACTGCTTTGTTTGAACATATTCAAGTTGACCTCTGAGAGTGTACGAAGAAGATGAAGATCACACAAGGAGGATCTCAGCAAAGTGCACGAACTCCGTAGCACTAGCATCCGATCTCACTATCCAGTGGATCAAGAGGGACTATGACATCATTAGAAACCACTGGTTCTGAAGAAAAAAAAAATGTCCATCAACTTTATTCCCTGTACTGGGAGCGATCCCGTGAGGACATAACAATTTAGAAATAGTAAGTGACTTGTCAATCAACCAGTAGATAATAGAGGCAATATTTGCAAAACAAGCTCCCAATATTTTAAATAACATAATAATTATCAAGTCGTATTTCATTCCTTATAGCAACATGTATACATGCCTGTGCAGTTCAAATGACCTCGTAGGGCTCATAGACAATAGACCCCTATTGGTGTTAAAAAAAAAAAAAACACGAAATGACTTGAGAAAGCCTGGAGAAGAATCGAACAGAATGAACCAAAAACCGGAAAGACTTAGACTGTTAGTTTTTTTTTTTAACGAAATTGGAGGAGAGTGGACAAGCGTCAGATGATCTCCATTAGCCTCCACTCATCCACAATATTGGTCTACCCTGTTCAACCTAATTGTCGGTTATAATGAGAGTATCTTGTGTAATTTTATTTTCAATTTCGTGATATACTACTGGACAAAAGTTAAGGGCCGCCATTCAGTTTAGACAAGGTTTATATAATTCTTCCTGAGCAGGGTCGATTTTCCAAATGTCCGGTAGCTTGAAATCTCTCAAGAAGTCTCTGAATGGTAAAGTCGGACACTGCTAAACGTCTTGCAACATGACAAAACAGATTGACCATCCTGAATCCATGCCATGGCTCGACCACGGTCTACAGTGCTGAGACTTCTCCTTGGTGGCATGGCTAATGCAGTGATCATTTCGACCACTTGTCTTACTGATTTATTGCATACCAACAGTGAACACTCTTTACCGATGATCATTTTCCACGTGCATTCAAATTCAACTCACTTTTTCACCTTTTGAACTAGTGGGGCGTGTTGCAAAAACCACGAGTTTTTGCAGCAACAATGGCAATTTTCACGTGCGGGTTAAAGTGACCCAGTTTTTGGACATTAAAAAAAAATTAACCTAGTGCACACAGAAATGTATACACATTTCTCTGAGCTCAGTTTTAATGACATTTTCATTTGCCTTTACAGTTTGCCAATCAATTATATAAACCTTGTCAAAACTGAATGGTGGCCCTTAACTTTTGTCCAGTAGTATATATTCAAATACATATTGTCATTTACTACTGATTGTTGTTTGTGATAAACAATTTAATTAGAGTTAGTTGTTTGCTTACTTATCGTATTAATTTATTGTTTTTCATTATCCTATGATTAGTTAATAGCAGTGTTTTTGTTTTAATGTGTTGTTTCTTTTGTGTTCATGGTGTGCCTATTTTCGTTTAGAATATTTATCTGCTATACTAAAGACTTACAATATTATATGAATCGGCTCGCGCTAAACAGGTCCTGGTGTGGAGAATCCTAGAATTTAATGGAGGTAAACGATCCCGTTACACGCCCATATTGAGAATATGGTGTTACGCCCATATTTTATTGACCATCGGCACACTAGGGGTGATGGGGTCAGCATCACGTCGGCCGCCTTTAACCTTTCCAGAGTTCCTCTGGTACCCAATTCATGAGGCTTGGTCGACCCCAGCGGTCTAAAAAAATCCCACCTCGACTGGGGATCGAACCATGGACTACTGAACTAGGAAGCCAGTGCACTGACCACTGCGCTACATCGGCTCTAGAATGTATCTGAGCCATATGCTCCGCAGCGAGTTAGGGGAAAGAACGAACGAACCAACCAACTTTATTTTCAAAGGGTTGAGAATTGGGCACGCAGGCCCGTCAGACATTCTACCCTTCCTTTCTCTCATCTTTCATACTCAATTCATTTATTCTCACTTTCATTTTACATATCAATGTCAAGGAATTCAACGTTGTAAAGTAACATAAAATAGCACACTCATATTAACATTTACTACTTTTAAGCATGACATAAAATATGTTGAAAAGTACAAACATCGTCATTAGAACCTACAGTTGATATTATAAGAAAGGATAATTCGTTTAGGAGGGGCATGTAGTCAGAACTCATAAAGTATTCGAAAAGTCTGCGATTGTATGAATAGGGACTGAGGTTGTTTCTTAGGTTGTGTGGAAGACAATTCCAAAGATGAGCAGCAGAGTACGCTAAGCTTTTCTTGAATAAGTCAAGCCTAGGCTTGGGTACCTGCAATTTGTTTAAGCGTTGACTGCGTCTTTCGTTGTATTTGAACATTGGCCACAGATATGCTGGAGCATTATGTGACAGGATTTTTGGAACAAATTTAGCTTTGTTAAACAGAAAGCGTTTTCTTAACGGCATTATTTGGAGATTTTTATATAGATCTACACACTGAGTTAGGCAGTTGACAGAGACTAGACGCACTGCAAGATTTTGTAGTGAACGGCGTCTCTTTGTGTTCGACATCGAGCAACCATCCCAGATGAAACAGGAGAGCGACGATTAATTCATTCAATATTATTTGTCTCGAATGGAAAGAAAGAAGTAAAAATTACTTAGAAAGCGGCTAAAATCAAAAACTTTGAAAGCGAGAAAAATTCGGAAATATTTCTCATTCAAAGAGAGATAACTCAATACGGCAGAAAAAGCCAAATTCCTTTGGCAGTTACCTCCCATGAAGACAGTCCGCATTGAACTCACACAAGTGGCCATCTGCATTTTTTCAACGGCTTTTTAAATACTTTATCGTGTCCGTTGTTTGACTCGCAGGTTATACCAAAAGCGACATGTTCAAATTATTGATGTGTGGTACACACCTGACTTCAATAAATGAGCTTGTAATGAATCCATCAACTAAAAACATAGGTACGGGTATTGATCATCGAAGTTTGGCCAAATCAATCATGTTCTCCTTCTTTCTGTTTGTACCGGGCATAGGCCAGCATGCCTCTCTACAACATTTGGTTCCGGGAGTAACTTAACAGTTTTGTAGACGAAGTCTTGAAATAGACAAGCCCTGCTGCAGTTCTCTCTCTCTCTCTCACTCGCTCTCTCTCTCTCTCTCTCTCTCTCTCTCTCTCTCTCTCTCTCTCTCTCTCTCTCTGAGTGTGGAATGAAAAAAAAAAAAACACGATTAGCCTAAGAGGTTCCATTTGATCATAACATGCTCAAGAGATTCCCCTTGATCATAACAAGTGCCCCATTCTAGCTGATATGGGCGTTGCAATGGAGCTCCAACATTTTTTACCACTTGTCCTCATGTTTAAAAACGCCCTTGCACTCTTACCGTGTACAATTTACCTGTTTATCTAATGTTTTTGAAAGTAGTTTTATCTATTTGTACTTACATTCACAGACAACAATATTTAAATTCTTTTCCTTTTTCACATGCTTTTTTTCTTTTTCTACTCAGACTGCCAGGGTGTCTTTCTTTTATGGAAAAGTTCTTTTTAACTTCAACCCGCTAGGCAATATTTATCATAGTTCGAACAGAGGCTTGGTTTGGTTTGGTTTGGTTTGGTTTAATTTGGTTTGGTTTAATTTGGTTTGGTTTAATTTGGTTTGAAGGACTATCTTCATTGCACACAGACAACCCCATTAGTGCTCCGATCTCCTCCCTTAGATCACACAAGGAGAATCTCAGCACAGTGCACGAACTCTGTAGCACCGGCGAGAAACCCAGTGTGTGTATATATAGGAATCACACATTCTATAAATATTTTTGTGGTGTGTAGGTTTCTATTTTTTAAATTTTGCCAGGGCAGCGGCCTTACGGCCTACTCTTTAAGATTTCCAACGTCCGTGGGATATTTAACGAGCGCAACATGCACACGGGACCTCCTATTTTTTCGCCCTTACCCGAGAAGGCTAGGCATCCGATCTCACTACCCATGGAGACCAGGGGGGAGTATGACATTATTAGTACCACTGATTCTGAAAACAAAGTTCCATAAATTATATTCGCTCAAGTGAGAATCGAACCTGGTACCTCTAGAATTCGAGGTGGACGCCATACCACTTAGCCACTCCGACCCATATATAGTTCGAATAAGTAACCTACCAAAACGTGACGGGAGATAATCACGTTGTGCATTCTCTGCTGCGTGTCCTGATGACGTCACTAATTCTCCTGATGTCATTTCATTCTGTTACATTCTGTTACAGAACTTGACCGGATCTTGGTAGTCAAACTTATCCTGACTTATGGTCAATGCACCACGAAAAATTTTAATGTATGCTTGCTCTTTGTAGTGGAAGTTTAGTTTAGTTTTCACGGTGTTAATCACCAAGAGTTAACGCTCAGTGATGGTGGACCATTCACCGTGCAATGCGCGCCTTTTCCCGTTTTTTTCCAGAAAAGCTGTCGGAATTGTTTTTATTGTTCGTTGTTGTTCGTCCATCACAGGTGATGAAGACCACTCTGTTCATCCAATTATTAGGATGTTAGGATAGTCTATTATGAGTACGAAGGTGACTGATGAGCCCGATGCGGGCCTGGAAGGATCTCGGACAGTGTGGGCAGGGAATGTTTGCTTCATGTGAAGGTTTTATTTCACGATCTTTTCTAGCTTGTCTCCGCTGTTCCGCTGCTGCTCTTCTGGAAGATTCGCATGCCACTGCACCTTTACGAAGAGATGTGCGCCAGGCAGTTCGGTCTTGCGCAGCAGCTTCCCATGTGTCTGGGTTTATGTCAAAGGTTTTTAATGAAGCCTTAAGCGTGTCTTTGAAGCGCTTTTTCTGACCACCATGGGAGCGTCTACCCTTCTGCATCTCACCATAAAAGAGTATCTTTGGCAGTCGATGGTCTGGCATGCGGACTACATGACCTGCCCAGCGAATCTGTGACTGCATCAGAATAGTATCGATGCTAGGGATACCAGCTCTGTCAAGAACGGCGGTATCCGGGATCTTGTCTTGCCATTTGATGTTCATTATCTTCCTGAGACAGACTGTATGGAAGTGGTTGAGCTTTTTTACGTGGCGCCCGTATACAGTCCATGTTTCACATGCATAAAGCAGCACTGGAAGCACCGCAGCTCTGTATACCTTCAGCTTTGTCTGTAGACTAATGCCACTTCGATGCCAAACGTTGGTGTATAGTCTGCCAAATGTGCTGCTGGCTTTGGAGATCCTGGTGTTCACCTCATCATCAATGACGATGTTCTGGGATAGTGTACTACCAAGGTATGTGAACCTGTTCACAACATTCAGTTTCTCACCATTTACCTTGATGACTGGCTCAGTATAAATTGTGCCAGGAGCTGGTTGGTACATGATTTCTGTTTTCCCCGTGTTGATGGTAAGCCCAAAGTTGGAGCAGGCTTCGGAGAATCTATCAACGCTACGCTGCAGATCAGCCTCTGAGCCAGCACTGAGGGCACAATCGTCAGCAAACAGAAGATCCCTGATGGTGTGTGATTTGACCTTGGTTTTTGCTTGAAGCCTCCTAAGGTTAAACAATTTTCCATCAATACGATATCTGATGTCGATTCCTGTGTCCCCGTCTCTGAAAGCATCAGTCAGCATAGCAGAAAACATGATACTGAAAAGAGTCGGTGCAAGTACACACCCTTGTTTAACTCCATTTGAGACTGGGAAAGGCTCCTATAGCTCACCGTTTTCCTGAACTCTAGCCTGCATTCCATCATGCAGCTGCTGCACTATTGAGATAAATTTCTTTGGGCAGCCGTATTTTGCCATGATCTTCCATAGACCCTCTCTACTGACCGTGTCGAACGCCTTTGTCAAGTCGATGAAAGCTGTGTACAGGTCACAGTGCTGTTCTTGGCATTTTTCTTGAAGCTGTCTTGCAGCGAGCACCATATCGGTAGTTCCACGTTCTTTCCGGAATCCACACTGACTTTCAGGTAGAAGACCTTTGTCAAGATGAGCCGTAAGGCGATTAAGAAGGATTCTGGCAAATATCTTCCCAGCGATTGATAGTAGTGAGATGCCTCGATGATTGTTACAGTCTTGGCGATTACCTTTACGTTTATAAAGATGTATAATTGACGCATCCTTGAGATTGTGTGGGATGGTTTCACTCTGCCACATTTGCTGGAAGATCATGTGAAGTTTCTCTATCAGAACTGTACCGCCATATTTATAGACTTCAACAGGAATTGAATCGGAGCCGGGGGCCTTTCCACTAGAAAGTTGACGAATCGCTTTTTGAGTCTCCTCCAAAGTCGGTATATCATCTAGTGCTTCATTTATAGGAATTTGGGGCAGTCGGTTGATGGCTTCATCATTAATAGATGATGGCTGGTTCAGAATATTATTAAAGTGTTCGACCCAGCGTTGGAGAATTTTTTCCTTGTCTGTAATTAGTGTTTTTCCATCTGCATTAAGAAGGGGAAATGATCCTGATGATGTTGGACCATAGACCGCTTTGAGTGCATGGTAAAAATTTTCAAGTCATGGCTGTCAGCAAAGCCTTGGAGCTCATCTGCTTTATTACTCAGCCATGAATCCCGCATCTGGCGTAGTTTATGTTGGACGATTCTACGCATGTTGTTGAAAGCGTCTTTCTTGGATGTAGATTTTGGATCATTTAAATATGCTTTATGGAGATGGTGTTTCTCAGCCAACATCTTCTTTATATCATCTGAGTTCTCATCAAACCAGTCATTTTGTTTCTTGATGGCGGGACCCAGGACCTCTGTAGCAGTGTTGTAGATCTGCTCGCTTAGGGCTGTCCAATTTGTTTCCGCACTTTGGCCGTCTAACGAGATAGATTTGAGACGGTCTTCTAGGGTGTCAGTGAATGACTGTTTAATTTTTGTCTTCTTTAGTTTAGTAATATCCAGCCTTTTTTGAGTTTTCTTTCCCTGAGGGCGCCTGGCAGGTTGGATACGAATTTGAAGTTTAGACACAATGAGGCGATGATCAGTCCAGCATTCGGCACCACACATGGACTTGGTCACCCGGACATCTTGCCTGTCCTTCTTCCTAACAATTACATAGTCAATTAGGTGCCAATGCTTCGAGCGAGGGTGCATCCAGGAGGTCCTGTTGCGGATAGGAAGTCGAAAAAATGGTGTTGGTGACAAGGAGGTTATGTTCTGCGCAAGTCTGGAGGAGAAGAAGTCCATTGCTGTTACAGCGACCCACGCCGTACTTTCCGATAGTGCCATTCCAGGAGATGTTATCTGAGCCTACTCTTGCATTAAAGTCACCAAGAATAATAAGCTTATCTGCTTTGGGAACTGATGCAATGACTGCATGTAGTTCTTCGTAAAACTTATCCTTGACGTCATCCTGGTTTGTCATAGTTGGTGCATACGCGCTAATGATGGTGGCATGTTTCCTTCCATAAAGCAGCGGGATCTTGACCGTCATGAGTCGGTCATTTATTCCCTTTGGGGGCTCCGCTAGCTTGCCAATAATTGCTGTTTTGATTGCAAATCCAACCCCTGCTTCTCGTCTTTCTTCAGTTCCTCTTCCGCTCCAATAGAATGTATAACCTGCACCGTTTTCGCAAAGTTGGCCCTCGCCTGCAAGTCGAGTTTCACTCAGTGCTGCTATGTCAATGTTGTATCTGGCCAGTTCTCTCCCTATCAGGGCAGTTCGCCTCTCGGGTCTGTTTTTGTTAAAGTCTTTGTTGAGTAGAGTGCGCACATTCCATGCGCCTAGAATGAGGGGAAAAAATCTGTCCTTTCTTTTTCTTATGTGTCGCCCGCTGAAGTAGGGTACCCACCAACCGCGGTAAGCTGGTTAGGTAATGGTGGAGCAGGCAATGTTTAGGGCACCTTTTCTAGCCCCTTCCTCATGCCATGGAGGTGAGCAGTCTCGTTACACTTAGACAATTAGTATAGATGGGATATGGTCCTCTAATGTGGAGCAGATGATAACAACCAGACAAGTGCTAGTAGAACAAGAAATGAGAAGACGACGCTGGCGAGGAATACGACACAATCAGGAAACCTGCTGATAGCATTATAAGGCAGTCCTTGGCTCTGAAATTCCCAGGATAACTGAGAGGCTGAGCGTAAAACACACGGAGAGGAGAGATGGAAATAGACATGAAAATGACGAAGAAGATATAGGAAATACCTTGAGCGTGATGGCACGTGACAGGAGAACATTGACATGGGTTTGTTGAAGGCCTATGCTTCTTCGGGAGCTTAAGTGTACTGATGATGATGATGATGATGATATGGTCGTGTACTGTTGTCGGAGACCAGTCTGCTGAGATGTATTCCATCGTACACTTTCGAGGTGTTACACAAATCTGACATTGGCTACTCCTTCCATGAATTTACACTGCTCAACTCAGCGACCTGAAGGGTCACTAGCTTATGTTCTGTCTTTGCCGGAGTTTTGTACTGGAATTATAATTGCTTATTTCCCTATGTGTTGCACCATACCTCCTTTCTAACTTCTTCTTCTCCTTCTTCTTCTTCTTCTTCACGTACCATGCCTGATGGCGTAGGAGATCATGTCTCTAAACAACCTTCCTGTCTCCAGTAATTTTTATCAATTCTGTTGCTGTCTTCTTTCCATGCCATGATGTCAGACTGTGCAAAATCTTCTCGCTTTGTCTGCCCTCACTCCATCGAGGCCAGCTCCTTGACGTGGAGAAGGGGCTCAAGAACAGCCACCGGCGGCCGAAACACTAAGATTGGCCAGGCCCTCCTACACACGAGCAAGACCACAGTCTGCCCTAGCAAGTCAAGGTGCTGAAGACGGAGGCAACCAGCCAAGAGGCGCACCACAGCAATCAGGATGCCACGCACACGCGCAATGGAAAAATGCCTATATCTACAAAACGTTATGGCACTCGCCCTGTGACGGACACCCAGGCAGGTGCAGTGCCGGGCCCTCTGCATCGAAAGGGCCCAACCCTTACTACTGGAGGTCCTTCTCAGATGCGCCGTGGAGCCAGGAGACACGAGAATAGAGCTACTGGCCGAGCAAAGCAAAGACCATTTAAAATAATGCACTGGAATGCTGAAGGCGTCAACAGTAAAAAAGATAGCTACAGCAAAAAATTAGAGGTCGAAAATATCTTGAATGAAGAGCAAGTAAATGTATGCTGCTTGCAAGAAACCCACCTCAACAAGGACATAGCCTTCGAAATCAGAGGCTACCAGTGCTATCCATCCGACCGAAAAGACAGGCGAAAGGGTGGAATACTGACACTCGTGAAGAATAACATCAGTGCATGTCAGCTTGAAACATATATGGAGGGGGCGGAATACCAAATGCTTCATCTCAGGACAAAAAGTGCAGAATTCCACCTGCTCAACTACTACTGAGGAGCCGCGGTAGCATAGTGGTTAGTGCACTGGCTTCCTAGCTCAGTGGTCTATGGTTCGATCCCCAGATGAGGTGGGATTTTTTTAGGCCGCAAACGGCACCTGGGTCGATCCAGCCCCAACTGGGTACCAGAGCAACTCTGGGAAGGTTAAGGCGGCCGGCGTGATGCTGACCACATCACCCCTAGTGTGCCGATGGTCAAGAAAATATGGGCCTAACACCATATTCATAATATGCCTCAATGAGCGTGTAACGGGATCCAACTACTACTGTCCGAGCGACCGCCCACTGGCACTAGACACATTCCCAGGAAAAGAAAGACTGATTGTGTGCGGAGACTTCAACAGCCATTACAGAGCTGGGGCTATGATCACATGGATAGGAGAGGCGAGGAGCTTGAAAACTGGCAGGATGGCAATGGGCTTATCCTGATTAACCAGCCAATCGACCCACCAACCTTCTACTCGAGATCATGGCACACTACCTCTACACCAGACCTGGCATTCCACTCACCAGGCCTGGAGTGGAACATCACACGCGTTGTTGAGAAACAACTCGGAGGCAGCGACCACCGGCCAGTCTTCCTAATTGTGGAAAATGAACTTGTCAAGGAGAGCCGCACTCTCTCTAGGTGGAACTACAAGAAGGCAGACTGGACAATGTACCAGCATCGTACCAGTATACTGGCTAGAGATCTGACTGTAGACAAAGACATCAATAAGGTAGTCGGTGAATTCAGCAGATGCATACTACAGGCTGCTCGTGAAACAATACCTAGAGGGGCTCGTAAGCACTACAAACCATATTGGAATAGTGAACTAGAGCAACTGCACAATGACGTGGAAACATCTCGAAAGCAGGCAGAGACCAGCCCATGTCAAGAACATCACAATAACTACTAACATGCTACAACCAAATTTCAAATGGCCAAGTTGCAGGATATCACAAGGAGAAAACAGAGTCCTTGAACTTTGAAAGAGATACAAGGAAACTGTGGAAACTGGTAAAACAACTTAACGATGAGGGTACAGGGAGAAACTCAAAGATTGCACTGTACAAAGATGGAAATATCCTCACAGGAAAACAGGCAGCTGATCACTTTGCAGATACCTTTGCTAAAGACAACAACATCGAAGTTAGCCCAGAGAAGCAACACGAGATTCGTGAGAAACGACAAAACGCAGGACGAGATGGAACCATACCTGAAGTTATGGAGGCGCCAATCACATTCAGAGAACTGGAGCTTGCAATATCAAAATTTAAAATGAGAAAGTCGCCAGGAGTTGATGGAGTGTCAAATGAAATGATTAAGAACTTGGGAACCGCAGCAAAAACAAAGCTGCTGCAGATCTTCAATATCTGTTGGAACTTTGGCAGAGTTCCACAGACCTGGGGGGAAGCAATCATGATACAACTCCCAAAACCAGGAAAAGACAGCTCCACGGCCTGCAGCTACAGACCAATTAGCCTTACAAGCTGTCTCTGCAAAACAATGGAACGAATCATCAACCTCAGGCTGCAGTGGTACCTTGAAAGCGAAAACCTTCATGTACCACAGCAGGCGGGCTTTAGGCAGTGTTACTCTACCGAAGATCAGGCAACTTACCTTTCCCAAGAGATTGAGGATGCGTTCCAAGATAAGAAACTGGTACTAGCAGCATGGATAGATCTAAGGAAAGCATTTGACAAGGTTTAGAAAGAAGGGCTTTTAAAGAAACTGAGAAATTGCAGAGTGAATGGCAGGATGTACAAATGGATGGAAGCATACTTGCATAACAGAAGAGCCCGAGTACAACTAGGTGGCTTCAAGAGCAAGAAAATTCTACTGTGTCATGGCGTCCCTCAGGGAGGGGTTCTGTCCCCCACACTTTTCCTAGTCTACATCAACGACCCGGTTGCTGAACTACCACGTGGAATGAAAGTGGTAATGTACGCTGATGACCTGGTAATATGGTGCACAGATGAGCATGCAACAGTGACCACCAAACTGCTACAAAGAGCTATAGATGCCTTAACATCATGAGCAAATAGATGGTGTGTCAGCATCAATACAGATAAGAGCACCACTACGCTCTTCGCCCTCTCTCCAAAACAAAAAGCTGGGGTCATCAAGATAAATGGAGAGCTCCTGAGAGAAGATAAACAACCCACCTATCTCGGAGTTACATTCCATGATAGGATGACATGGAAGCAACACATCAACAAGGCAGCAACAAAGGCCAGGAGGAAGCTAGCCATCCTGAGAAAACTAAGTGGAACCACATGGGGAGCCAGCGGGAAAATACTTAGTAAAGTTTACCAGCA
This sequence comes from Oreohelix idahoensis, assembly GCA_024509875.1. Classification (NCBI taxonomy): domain Eukaryota; kingdom Metazoa; phylum Mollusca; class Gastropoda; order Stylommatophora; family Oreohelicidae; genus Oreohelix; species Oreohelix idahoensis. Next base: position 121,550 of record JAMPIV010006803.1, on the reverse strand, counting down.
GGGCATACGACCACACCTGGAATATGGGTCAGCTGCGTGGTGTCCAGCATCAAACACCACATTACAAGAGCTAGATAAGGTGCAAAACCAGGAGCAATGAAATCAACGCCTATAGTGGAGATGGAGAAAATGGGGAGGATACAAACACTGAGAGAACGCAGAGACACGAAAGTGCTAACAGGCAGAAAAGTTCCTCTGTATGCCGAGCCATCCAATGAAGGACATATTCCAAAACCAAGCAATGGGGCGATGTGAAAACTTTTTTTATCCACCAGGCCAAACGACTTCGTAGACAAACCTTAGACTTGCCTGACGTTGACAGTCCCTTAAAGTCTGTGCCAGAACAAACCCCTTGGAGAGAGGAGACTGGACTATCAGTATACATCCAGACAAAAGTGAAAGGAATACTCGACAAGAATGAACAGAACAGCGTGCAACGTAGGACAGTCACTTTCAGTTTCCTGGATGATGAATACCCACAGGACCTCTGGGTCCGAGTATACACGGATGGGTTAGCACAAAATGCAATAAAGAATGGAGGAGCAGGACTGTACATAGAATACCCACACAACACTAGGTTTACGGTCAGAGTACCAACGGGGAAATCCTGTAACAACTATGATGCAGAAATCCAGGCAATCAAGGTGGCAACCGAGAAACTGCTGAACACCAATCTCGGTCCACAGCCTATGGTATTCCTGACAGATGCAAGATTAGCACTTCAAGCACATGAGTCCAGAAAATTATCAGGTATACAAGCCTTACTGTCTGAACTGTGCAACCAGCACAAGGTCGCCATGCAGTGGATACCGTCTCATTGTGGAATACCAGGAAACGAGAGAGCAGACCGACTGGCTAAAGAAGGAGCTGCAGACGAGCAACCGGATGTACCAGTTACGTACCATCATAAGAAAAAGATGATCAAATCAATCAGAAAGCCATCAACACCAACGCAGGACGGACTACCAAGCTATGAACAGATCAGAACAAATTGTCATTCTGCGCCTCAGAACAGGACACAACCGACTCCGCAGCCACATGTATCAAAAATTTAAGATTGGCAATTCAGCCATTTGTACATGTGGACGGGCACCCCAGACTGCAGAGCACATACTTCAAGACTGCCCCGAATATGATATATTGACGTATGGGAAACTAAGAGCCAGGGATCCAGAGTCCGCTGGGAGGACAACATTAGACAATCTCTGAAGGATCTCGGACTAGAATGGAACCAGGCCAGGAGGAAGACAGCCGATAGGATCGTATGGCGCACTCTCTTCCAAACCTCTACACCTCATGGTAGAAGAGGAGCGACTAAGTAAATTGTTTAACTCGGGCCGCTAAGATTCTCGCTCTTTTGCAGCCATTACCAAGTTGAAGACTCCTTGGCGAGAATCCCAATGTGTGTATATAGGAATTTCACATTCAATAATTTACATATTTCTACGGTGGGTAGCTTTCTAATTTTTATATTTTGCCAAGGCAGCGGCCGTGTGGCCTACTCTTTACGATTTCCAACTGCCGAGGGATTTTTAACGTGCGCAACTTACACACGGGACCTCCTCTTTTTTCGCACTTATCCGAGAAAGCTAGCCATCCTTTCTCACTACCCAAGAGACTAGGGGGGAGTATGACATCATTAGGATCACTGGTTGTGAAAATAAATTCCATAAATTATATTCCCTCTACTGAGAATCGTACCAGGTGCCTTTATAATTCGAGGCGGACGCCCTACCTCTTAGCTACTCCAACCTCTTCTGTAACTGGGTAATAATGACAGCTGTGCCCAGTGCGCATGATATTGGAAGGTTCAAAAAGTAAATTAGCATATAGAGTTTTAGCCTTGTAGGTACAGTATATTGATACAGTACATGTAAGCTCAGCTTACAATAAATGTTTTTGTGGTTATAACTAACTACAGTGATATTTTTATAAAAAATAATGCATTTCTGCTGAAACACTGCACAACACATTTTATAGACAGTCATTTTGGTGTCACCCCCTCTGATGGTGTCACCCGGTGCGGGCCCCACCCCCCCCCCCCCCCCCCAGTGACGCCACTGGGCCAATGCTCCTTAAGGAACTGAAATGTACTGAATGAATGAACTGTCACGAGAGGTTAATTTGGGTAGATCATGAGTAAACAAAAAGGTGTACTGAATGAATGAACTGTCACAACAGGTTAATTTGGGTAGATGATGAGTAAACAAAAAGGTGTACTGAATGAATGAACTGTCACGAGAGGTTAATTTGGGTAGATGATGAGTAAACAAAAAGGTGTACTGAATGAATGAACTGTCACGAGAGGTTAATTTGGGTAGATGATGAGTAAACAAAAAGGTGTATCAGATGATGCCAGGATACACTTGCCAGATAAGAATTCTGGTCTTATAAGAAATACCCGTCTTATAAATAAGCACTGGTGTATGGTAGTCATAGGTACAGTCATACTATTAACTTATCTGGCCCATATGGTAATAAGAAGTACCAGACACTTAGTCGTCTCCTCTCAACAACTATCCTATGATATGTTATGTTATGTTATGTTATGTCTAGGGGAAATATTAAAACAAATTAACTTCAAACAAAACAGGAACGAGTTACTCAAGTCCTTAAATACAATTAATTAATTTATTTAGTAATTTCTTCTTTTCTCTTTTGGAAAAAGAATGACGGAATGCAAATAAAAATGATGATGAAATTTACAAAAGGAAATGTGTAACACACACAATTAACATTTAACAACAAAGAGTGTACAATGATTCCTTCCACTTGGGAATGTCACTTTAACTTTAAAATGTCACCTTAAATTATAATGTCACTTATATTGTATTTCACGGTTGAATTGACTTGAACCAATAGTTCATGAAGCACTGTTCTTAACCTTTAAATATTGTCACTTTGACTTAAGATACTGTCTTTACACATGTAGTGACTTTAACAAAAATATTATATCATCATCTGGATGTTGTAGGTGTGGTAGACCATATATTTTGAGTTAGTCATTTCTATGAATAACTTATCTGGGCTGTCAATCTGGTTTAGACAGTGGCTGGCAATCCCATGCATTAGGGTTCCCAGACCTGATCTGAGGTATACTCTTGGTGATTGAATGCTTCTCTGGCTATCACATGTATACAACAGTCTTCTGCCTTGCTGACAGTAAGGTATGATTTGACCCTCAATTCAGAATACAAACAGGGCATTAAAGGCCTGGCAGGCTGCATACACTTCAAGATGGCAAAAGGCTTTGTGGCTAGCTCTGTCCTTTTTCTTCTGTGTTTGAAAATTTTGTCGGTGAGTATTTATTCATCCACTTCACTCCTTTTTATACCTCTTTATCCGGCGAGCGAGGGAACACTGACATCATAGGTTATCCGTCGTTTCAGTTTCTTCAAAATGTGCCGAATCGAGCCAAGTGTGTGTTTTTGTTAAAACGTCTATTATATCCTGCTCCTTTATCTTTCATCTAATTTTATCCATCTCGGGCTTGTTACAACCGGACGATTGTGAGCTGTCGTTCTATATAATTTTCTTTCCTTTCAGTCCATTTTATCTTTCGCTATGGCAGACGAGAATGTGCAAAATTCTGTGCGATTCATGTATTTCTGCATTTAACCTCAATTATCTTGGGCTGTACTGCACATAATATGAAGATATAGGTATCTGGGCGAAGCTTAAGCTCTCTAATATCTAAAAGTGATGTTATTATTATTTGTAATCCATCAGACTTTTCATAACTCCAATGGAAAGACAAACACCTTAGCACACTTGAAGATTCCATCTTTGTTACAGCTACCAACCTCCGAGAACTGCGATAAAAGGTTAGCGCTGCTCTCATTACAGGTGTTAGATTACACTAAAATATCGAGCCCAGCGCGTCTCGCGGCATGAACGAAAACGCAATGGAAAACGTAAACAGCAAGCTGCTAAATCATCTTCATCATCCCCATCATCATCTCTCCTTTGCGCTCCTTGTGAAGCATAAGGCCACCACTGGCAGCTGGCCCCTTTACAGTAAGACTGCACCAAGCATGCACATGCTCCTGTAGTGGTGGTGTCTATGGCAATTCATTTTACCTGATGAGATGGCCAGTTCCCCCACACACAACCTTATATTAGTAGCCTTGTACGACATGCCTGTGGATCCGGGCGGCGGGCGGAGCCCGGGGGGCGCAGCCCGCCCCCCCCCCCCCCCCCCCCGGCCCCCCGGGCCTCTTCCCAGCGCGCCCCCCCCCCCCCCCGCCCTGCATTTCCCCACAGTACATTAAATAAAATGTAAAGAGTGAAAAATAGGAGCAACTGCTAATACAGTAACAACTAATTGCTCTATTTATTACATTCTAATATAAAGCTACAGATACGCTTATTTATTAACTTAATTTAAAAAGAAAAACTTAATTACTTAATCCAGTATAACAAACAGCAGTATGCGAGAGTAAATTAGTAAACTAACTTACTTCATTTTAACTTCAGTGAGATGGATGTGCCTGGGGTAGTGATATCCGCTTCTCAACATCAGGCTGAAAGTTACTCAGAAGGAGTCTCAGATCTCCACGTTCCGTAATCTGCAGTCTGTTTCTCTGCTTCGAAAGAAGCTGGACAAAGGCTCTGAAACCCCGCTCTACTAAATACGATGTTGGAAAGGCAATACAGAACATCTTAACCTTTCCCCACACTGCAGGGCAGCGTTCAGACATTTCTTTCTGTAACCAAAAGTCTTGATATGATTTTTTGAACATTGGCTTAAGCTCAAAGTCATTTTGTATCGAAATCAGTTCCTCTTCTACTCTTCCTAAATCCTCACTGCACGTATCCAGGGATGGATTTATTATCCAGTCTAAAATAGTAATCAAAAGAAGATCCTGAAACCTCTGAGACATGTCTTTATGCAGCATATCTAGGTGTGCACAATATATCTGAAGATTATCCTCTGGTATTTTGTCTTTCTCTTCCAACTCTAAGAGGCTGGGAAATTGGATTAACTCGCGACGGCCAATATTGCGTTTGAATAGCGTTAATTTGGCCAGAAACGTGGAGTAGACAGATTTGAATTTTATAAGATTAATATCATTTCCTTGCAGCTGTAGATTTATTTCGCTAAACTTTGTGAATCAATCTGACAAATATGCAATGTCATGCCTGATATTTGTTAGTTCTGTACTGAGCGAAGCATGCGAGTCTTTAAAGAATTCTACCACAGTTTCATAAAGAGCATAAAAGCGTCTCAGACAATTTCCTTTTAAGAGCCACCTGACTTCTGTGTGCATCAGCAAACGCTCAAACTGTTCATCATTTTCAGTAATAAGCTCTCGAAATAGTCGAGAATTGAGAGCATGAGACTAAATTTTGTTAATCGCTGTGATAACAGTATTTAATGATTTGTGAAGCCGATCACTTAGATTTTTTGCGACAAGATTTTGTCTGTGAATTACACAGTGTATTGTAAATATACCAGGTACAGCTTCTTTTAAGAACGCGATAACCCGTGGTAACAGCCTATCATTGATGGTGCCCCATCTGTTCCACAAGCAAGAAGGTTACTAAGCGGACTGTCCTTCTCTTTGAAAAAATGCTAAAATTGCTCAACTACACGAAATATTGACTTCCCTTTTATATCAGTTACTAGTTGCTTAGCTAATATCAACTCTTGAATCAAGCTTTCATCTTTTACGAAGCGAACATACGCAAGAAGCAAAGATTCGTTGCCCGGGAAAGTTGACTCATCCAACTGCAATGCAAATTCTGTTGTCCTAAGTATGTTGCACAATGTGTTTTCAACATTCTTAACCATTTCGTCTATTCTTCTTTAAACAGAGGTATTGCTGAGCGGAATTGCTTTATTTATTTGTTCAGGTGACTTATGCATAACTGTACTTACAAACTCCCTTATAGCTGGCAAAATCAAATTTTCTCCGTGAGGCTTTCCAGATTTAGCTATCAGCAATTAAATATTGTATGAAGTTCGCAAACCATCACAGCTTTGTTGTGAAGTGTTGGCAAATATGTCACGAACAGTTTTACGTTTCTGATAGTTTTCACGAAGTGACTGAAAATATGTCAAACATTTGTCTGTTTTATCAGGGTGAATTTTTTTAAATGTTCAAGGAGTCTGGAAGGTTTCATCGCCTCATTTGAAAAGACCCTCTCACAGAATAGACCTATTGGCAGTTGTTGGTTATTTAGTGCTGGAATAAATCCATATTTCAGATATTCCATGCTGTAGTGTCTGCACTTCTTTTTGGTTTGTTCTGCTTTTGCCATATTTTTTCTGGATTCTGGAAGAAAGAATTAATTTTACAATTTTCCAAATAGAAAAATATACTTCACGTAAACAACAAAAATTGATTTAAAAGTGGCTTTACAAAAATGTTGACACAAATGTTCTTACCAGTTAATTCTTGTATTTTCTAAAGTTTCTTAACCACAGCCATAAATAAATCAGAAAAATACAACAATCAGAAAAAAAAAACAACAATCAGCAACAGCCACAACAACACTGAAATAATCCAATAATAATTTCATAAATTATAATAATAGTTATTTAATATGAAAAAAAAATTCACTATATTGATAGGTCTTAAGATTTAAAAATTGGCAGCCAGAGGACTAACTACAAAGTATGGAGATCCCGGTCATAAATTAAAAGGATGTAATATAATGGACTGAACAGCAATATTCAATATACGGCAAATCTGTATCAAAATGTATCTGCTTAATTAATAATTAATGTTAGTGAAACTGATGCTAGCTTTGTGCAAAAGAAAAAAAAATATACGTATAAAATTACCTTATCGACAGGATGAAATAGTTTGATACCCAGTACACGCTTATTTGAAACCAATGTTCACAAGCCGAGGTTTGTTGGTTTTGATCATAGGCAGCGCCAAGTTGCAATAGTGTCGCAGGTAGGAATAAATAGAGTATGTCTAAGTTAGACAGAGTTTGAATGTGTAATGTAAAAGTAGAGGAGACTGAGTCGATAATGAAATTGTCGGGCCTCCAGCGACTGACTTTTACTAAGTCAATCCCTCGTCCGTTCTCTCTGAACTAAGTAGAATACTTCTAATGCAGTAAGAACAACAGCACGACATCAAGTGACAGTTATAAGGGAGAGATCCTGATTACAGGATGTATATATATATATATATATATATATATAAATATCTATATATATATATATATATATATATATATATATATATATATATATATATATATATATATATATATATATATGTATGTATGTGTGTGTGTGTGTGTGTGTTTATTAAATAAAACCACAACACCAAGCAATCAAAACGTCTCCACTAGCTTTGCGTACACACGCAAAAATCACCTCACTCCACACCGCCAAACGTACACTTCCTGACACAAAAAAACTATAGTTTACTAAAAGGGGTGAGGGGCCCCCCCCCCCCCCCACCCCCCCCCCCCCCCCCCCCCCCCCCACCCCCAACCCCCCCCCCCACCCCCCCCCCCCCCCCCCCAGCTCTCGAACAATGAAAGCGGCCAGTCCTCTAAGATCACTAAAGCTTGTCAGGTAATCTCCTCCTTTGCTAAAAAGAATCACCCTGTTCCACCAACGGTTTTGTATCCTCGGAATACTGGTATAGTGCTTAATAAAATCAGAATTACCCGGTCCTCCAAAATTTACTTCACTTTAAGAATTAAATATTCGAGACGAGATTAAAGTAACCCAGGATTAAGCTCTATACATTATAGTTAAGCTAACTCCCCAAAAATAACTTTAAAAATAATTATGGTGCTCTTACCAATCAAGGAATTAATTTCCGCACAAATACTTGTTACAAACAGCTCTCAACTGTCGTACAAAGTCACTGGCAGCAAAAATCCTTGAAGAGACATCTGGTGAAGGGTGATAGAGACCTGCCCTTAAATAGTAAGAAAAGTTGCCAGAAGTTCGGCCAGCGTTTCGCAGTCCGCTCGAGATGAAACAAAATGACGGCCCGACATAAAAGGACAGAGAAGTTTCCCGTGCCAACGGGGGAAAAGAGAGCACTCAAGCTAGCCGCTCGCGAAATAAAAGACTTTGTAGGCAAAATGCCGCCTTCCTCGTTCTACGTTCGGGAAGGAAACTGAGAGCGGCAAAATCAAAGGGACTGGGTACTATCAGTTTTTCTCAAGAATGCCTACATAAAAGACTATAGAGCAGAAACGCCGCTTCGCACGTGCGAAAGGGTGTGCATAGCTTGGTTCTTACGAGATTGACAGGAACCAAAGACAGAAATAGAGCTGTTAGAGCAAAATTGACAGAAAAAGTGGCGGTGTCGAGAAATAGAAAGAAACCAGACAGGCCAATCAGACTAAAGGGCAGAAAATTCCAAACAAATCGTGACAAATAGATGGGAACGTACGTCGCGCCAGTCGATTTATGAAAGTCTGAATGTAAGGTAGGAAAGCCGGTTCAAAGGTTCAAATACTGATTTCTACTGCCAAGTACTGTTAAAAACTTGCTCTCTTGAACTTTGTTTCTTATTTATTACCAATCTGCGAATATCTAGTTACCACTAGCCACCGTAAACACTGAGACAATAAAATCCGCAAAAAAGCGAAGTTGGTACTTTCTGAAACAACAGCAGGCATTAATTTCGTCCACGCCATAGCAAAGTACACTCGGACACACCTTGCCAACGCCAAAGCTCATATTAAACACTATTTAGGAATGGTTTTCACCTGTTTAAATCTTAGTGAAGCAGCCACAGATCGTTTCTCTTTCTTCAGGAGTGAACGAATGGACAATAGGTGTTTAATTAACCCCCTTTCCTAGCAGTTCCCGAAAACAATTTATGGTCAGCGATGGTTACCTGAGCTCAGAATGGCACGTATAGACGAAACTATGCCTTGCTTAATGATCCTAGTAATACATCTATCCACATCGTCCCCGCCTCACTGATGTTGTCTCTCAAATCCACAATTCCTTTCTCCCCCGCAAGTACTGAATTTAGCTTGTCAAATCCTGAACCACCCTTTACTACTGAACGCCCCCTGTTTCCTACTGAACGCCCCCTCGGACACTCTTTTTCCGCATCGCCCCTTGGATCCTTCCAACGCCTCCACGGGGGGCGGTACCACCCACTTTGGGAACCACTGCTTTACAAGATTACTTTCAAAAGTAAACGCAGGAATGCTGTCACTGGAAAGATAACCCTCCAGTGAATCAACAAACTGGCCTCAGAAGTTCCTTCAGAACACCATAATTTTCAGCATGATTAGAACAAACTTAACCGTCCCAGGTGTGTGGCAAATTTTCATGAAAGAGGAAATAGACGTATTTCAGTCAGAACAGCGTCATTTTAAACATGTAAACGCAACAATATATTGACCATCTTCAGTAACGAAATTTATAAGCGCACAATATGATACTGAAAAGTCATGCAATATATCACAGCGCACCATCAAGACAAGAGACAGAAGACGTTGGAGATCCTTTGCAGCCGACCTTTGATGTAGAGGTAGCAACTGTGAATGATAATGATGATTATGATGATGCTACTTACCTGCTTTCGGCACTGGAGCAATGGCGAGGTCCCTCAGTTTTACAAGGAACTAGAGCATATGGATCTGTAGCATCACCAGCTTCGTCTTTCACAGTCAGGGGGCGTGAGGTAGGAATCAGAAGCCCTGAGTTTGCCGTTAGAAGCCCCGCCAGCTTGGTGGAAACGGGAACTTGGGGTTTGTCCATCACAGACAAGGTAGAGCGTTTCATCTCAGATATGGCCCCTAGAAGGGAGCTCGTGGGTACGGGACTTGTCACGTTGATATAGCCGTTTGAATCATCAGACTCAACGGCAGCAGCACTGCCCATGTATCTTGGCGATTTATGGTCAGTCTCGCTCTGGGATTCCTCCATTTTGGTAGTCAGAATGGGAGTTTTTCTTGGAGGAGAGGTCCGAGTATTTTCCTGGGAGGAAATGGTCAAATCCTCTCCATGTCTGTTCTTCACGGATAAGTCCAGAAGACGAATATCATCTCTATTCTCACTGCTGTTGTTACTAATCATAGAGCTGCTACTGTTGATGCTGCCGGCGCTGCTGCTGATAATGTTGTTGAGACTGCTGCCACAGAACGATGCCTGAGACTGTTTCGGTGGTGAGGTCAGAGAAGAAAATGTCTTTGCATTGCTGTATCGAGGTAGTCCTGGTAGGCAAGAATTGCCCCGAGGTTGGGAAGAAATTAAAGAGAGAGATGAGGTATTGTTATTCTTCCTGATATTGGAGGTAGTAGAGGGAGGTAGCTGAAAGGCTGGGTGGAGGTAGGCTTGTGCGGTTTCAGTGCGGTGAGTCGAATTAATGACCCGTGAGGACGCACCGCCGCATGCTTCACTCATTTGCTGAGCTAGAGGCTGTCGCATGAGGCTGTTGAGGTAGGAGGTTGCGCAACTGTCAGCCCGACTAGGGGGAGATGACTTGAGCAGATACATCTCGTCACTTTGGGGAGACGAATGGTCTGCAGAACCGGAGCTGATCTGGTTACCGGTCAACGACGCCAAAATGGAACGTCTGTCTAAACTATGCTGCTGTTGCTGCTGATGATGTTGATGCTGCTGCTGCATACTGACAAAACTCGCTGCCGGTTTGAGACCCTGAATGTCGATGCTGCTACTGCTGGGTGGTAAATTTAAATGCATGTTGCTTTGACCGGGACCGCACAGCGGTCGAGAGTGTTCAAATTGGATCCACGGTGGTCTGGTCATAAGTGAGGCAAGAGTATTTGAGGTAGTGAGTCTATAGCCCAGACCTGTATGCCGTGGATCAGAGGAGAGAATTTCAGGTTGACCTATGGACTCTTGGCCCAGGCCGGAAGGCCATGACGCGCGGTCATGGAAAGAGCTGCCGCTGTCCATGATGACTCTCCCTGTTTGCCTGGAAGCGAACAATCGCTCCAAAATGCCTTCTTCACTACAGCGTGCTGGCGGCATGGCGAAGTTAGAATGTGAGCCACCTTCAGCGTCTGGAAACGATGGAGTGAAAGAGCTGGCTCGAACCAGCCGTGGAGGATCTCCGGGGAAGTCCCTTGCTGGGGAGGTTTCACTGCGAACATCCTTGAAACGCTTTTCATTTTCCGGCTCAGTAATGGCGTTCTCTTGGCGATCCACAGACGACAGTTGGCTGAGAGATCTTGGACTTGCTGACTCGTACTCGTCATCGTAAGATGAGACAGAACCACTGATCGGCACACATTTTGGGCTACTCTCTCTATCGGAGAATTCTTCAGGTGCGCGAAGACTAGGGCTTTCAGATGGACTCTTGTTGGCCCGCGAGGCGCCGACCCCTTCCTTTCTGGCTGGTCGTCTGTTTTTCCCAAGGACCTGTAACATTTTTGTTATTGTATACAAAATGTGATTACCCGTCTCGTGTTATCAGGCTATAAAGAAAATGCAGTGCCAGGAAAGCTGTTAGCCTTCAACTAATACAAATGTCTCAGAGCTGTTCTCACCAGGAACGACATCATCATCATCATCAATTATCATTTTCCGTTGTGCGCCTTTAAGCGCATGGAGCTACCACTGCAGCTGGGCTCGCACGACGCCTGCAAAAGGTAGTTACATGCTGTTGTAGCTGTGGTTTCTGCGGCAATTTGTTTTACATGATGAGGTTGCCAGTACCATGCACAACCTCATATTAGTCGCCTTGTACGACATGCCTGAGGGTGCAGTTGTAGTATGATGCACCCCTGGAACTACACAGTGCAATGACACAATACAGTAAAATAAAATATAAAAAAACGGTTCAAGCCATCAGTTAGACGATTAGGAGGAAGGAGAAAAAAAAACAGGAGGACGGATGAAGAGATACAGGTCTTAGTCAGCAAACAAATACACAGAAACAAGAAAGCTAAAATACCTTACCGAAAATCACTCTAACACACTGTCGAACGAAATCTAATTAAGAATCAAATAACAAGTGCGTTTAACTGAGAAGGCTTCGACGAGACAATCCAGATGCACGTTTCGTACATAATATTATCACTCCTAGAATTATTTTTTCGTCGCGTAATTCTCGGGGGTTCTGACAAGGAAAAGAAAGAAAAGAACTACTGATACCCTAGGAATGTGGTAAGAAGCGACTAATTTGAGGTTGTGCAAGAGGCTGACAAAGCAATCGGTGACCATGGCCACACAGTAGCGTCTTGTAAAGCGGCAACAAACACTCTCCACTTTGCTCGGACGGTGGCCATTTCTCTCTTACGGTGCCCCAACTCTGGTTCATGTTTTTAATCTCGGCCTTTAAAAAGTTCTCTCAGTCAAACTGTTTCTGGTCGGCCTCTCTTTACGATTTCCTTTTAGGGTCCATAGCATAGTAGCTCTAGTGGTGGTTTCGGGGTCTTTTCTGAGGACATGGCCAATGCTGTTCCAGCATCAACACGCTATGATAGTGTGCATATCTTCTTGATTGAGCAAGCGGGTGTGAGGAATGGGCATAATTTGGACATTTTCTTTTCTGTCACTCTCCAGCATTCGGCTCCGTACAGAAGTCGCAAATCTCATATACTGTATTCTTAGTTTGTTATCTGTGATGAAATGGGAAGATTTACAGATGGTATTTAGATTGGCAAAAGCTGCTCAGGCTTTGTTCATTCTGAAACTAATGTCTTTGCTTGCTATGTCATCTGTTGTTACAATGCTTCCCATATATGCCAATGTACTTCCTAGCTTCTGGTTCCTTGTGTTAATGGGTGCTTCCTTATTTCTTACGTCTCTCTTAAATCCTCTTGATTAATTCTTTTGTCACTCCATGTTCTTCACTTAAATGTCAAATCACAGGTGTTAACCTACACACAGTAAAGATAAGCACCTAACCAGACACTTACCTGTAATTCCTCCTTCGACAGAAACTGTTCCACGCTAGTTGGCCCATTTTTCGGCTTCTTAGGCGGTGGCATTCTTATTTGGAGGATCGGGTCCACAACCGTGGAGACACGTGCATGGTCGGAACGGCTTGGCCTGGGAGGGCGGAGCCATGAGGTAGAGAGGTGGTCATCATACAAAGGTTTCTGGTGAAGACAAGAAGGGGCTTATTAACATGATGTGGTTGTAAAAGAAACTGATAAGTACATCTGTCAATGGAAGAGACAAAAGAGTGCAAAACATGAAGAAATAAATTAACAAATGAGCTTATACCCTGGACTCTTGATTACAACTCATTGCTTTCTTTTTCACTTCCTGCAGTGCTGGGTTTTAAACCTGTGGCCTACGTCTGTGAAAGGATTCTAGGGGGTCCGTGTACATAACCTAAAATTTAGAATGTAAAATTTTTTATTATGCTTTTTGTAAAGTGTTTATTCCAAGAAGGGGTCCATAGCCTACATCAGACAGTCAAAGTGGTTCATAGCCTTTATTGGACAATCAAAGGGGCCCATTGCCTACATCAGACAGTCAAAGTGGTTCATAGCCTTTATTGGACAATTAAAGGGGCCCATAGCCTACATCAGACAGTCAAAGTGGTTCATAGCCTTCATTGGACAATCAAAGGGGCCCATAGCCTACACCAGACAGTCAAAGTGGTTCATAGCCTTTATTGGACAATCAAAGGGGCCCATAGCCTACATCAGACAGTCAAAGTGGTCCATAGCCTTCAATGGACAATCAAAGGGGTCCCACATTTGAATTCTGTAGCATTGTGCTTGGCTGGTGGTCAAATAAGGATGACTCCAGATACGCCGCCAAACATAATAAGTTGACATATATAAATCCATTCAGCGTAACCTAAGTGTAACTTCCACTTGACAATTTTGACTTGGTCTTTGTATCTGGTCGGTCTCGATCTACCGGTCGATCTCGATCTACCGGTAGATTCCTGATAATCAATCAGTATATCTCTAGGTGGCGGAGACTGGGGTGGGAATAATTTTTTTCCCACCTAGGTAAATTGCGGACTAGCCCTTTCCTTCTGGCAGTTAACAGTGAGATGTCCCCATGTTTAAAGGTACTTTTACAACAATCCCTGAGAAAACCAACAAGCTAGCTTAATAAAATTCACTCTATTCGTGAATATAAGATAGGAAGATCTTTTATTTGAAGTGAAGTTAGCATTCGGTAAAATATAATTTAGTTTGAACTTTGAACCGCTCTATAGATGGAATTACCATTAACAGATCGGCCAGCAGAAGATAAAAGTTTCAATAAGTATTCATTTATTCTAAATTCCAGGTACTATAAAACCAGAAAACAAACATGCACGCTTTTATTAAGATATTTAAACAAAGAAAGAAGGGAAACCCGATGCCTGTAAACAGTAAATAAATAAATATTACACACATAAAGGTATGTTTCAGGTATAAGTATTAAAACCAATAAAACGGTATTTAATCAGTTTTACGAATAACGGTTCACAAGAAACAAGGGACGTTTCGGGTTTTACCCTTCTTCAGCCACAAACAGGTGACAAAGACAAGAATACATATAGGTACTAAAAAACTATACGGTGATGAGAAATATACAACAAATGGGTGATACAAGCAGATGGAAAAAGTAAACCACAACAGTGATGAGAGAAAAAGAACAATAATAATACAAGAAAATCGTAAAATCTAACAGAAATACCGAAACAAGAAAGTAAATAATCAACGAAACGAAAAAAAGAGAATTAACAAAACTGATGAACTAATAAAAGTTATCTCAGCTCAATCCAAAGAATCTGTGAAAGAAAACAGTAGTATGTTTCAGGTACTTGTGAGAAATAAAGAAGTAGAAAACTAGACAACAGAAAAACAACAGTAGTGATAGGCTCGCTGGAGAATCAAGCCCAGGACCATCCGAAAGGCAACAATGCCTAGCTACGGAAGAGAGTCACACTACCCTCCCTGCCAACTATGCACCACAAAAATATTACTTCGTGGACAGGGGTAATTCGCGCGATTTTCCACAAGCAACACCGGATTTGTACCTAGGGTAGAGAGCTCAGTGGTTCAAAAGTTGATCCCAGCAGCTTCTGAGTTGTCGACCGCTTTGTTAAGGTCTATCACCCCCAAGGGAAGGTCACTCTATAATTTATTACTCTAAAGGTAAAGCTAACCATTATATCTTGATTGGTTTGGTGGGGGTTTTTTGGAAAAGGGGGGGGGGGGGGGGGGGGGGGGGGGAGGGCGGTGGGGGGGGGGGGGGGAGGCGGGGGGGGGGAGGGGTGGGGAGGACGGTAGATGTGAGCATTTAAATTCACTCTCAGCGGAAGTGTGAGGGCAAAAAGGTTAAGAATAACTTAAATATACATCTGTGTGTGGGTGCAAATAGCAAAGCGCGTGACTTTATTCAGAGGGGAGCGGGGATATTCAGTTACACGACTGTGAATGTAGGTTAAACATCTGTCTATCTGTCAGATGATATTTGATATTCAGCAGTAGCAAATATGACATCTGCTCTTGGCCTTGAATGTTACGTAGATAACTGAAAACAACATTTATTTTCAGGATTAAAAGTATACTTATTGTTAAGGATGAGTTTAGCATGTTCCAGTGAATAGCGCTCCCACGTATTGCCCTTATAAGGTACTGTCGTTAAGTTCGCTGGCAACTGTTGTGGGATTTGGCAGCTGAATACATCTCATGATTCTAAATTCTTTCTTCTAACTGTTTGTTCATTGTTCATGTTTCTATGCCACACAGTAATGAAAAGTACATATATCCCTTGATGACTCTCATGTTTAATTTGTGAGTTATTTGTTTGGTTGTTAGCATCTGATTCAGGTTGTTGACTGTAGCTTTGGCCATTCCTTATCTCTTCTTGATTTATCTTTCTCATCAGCCATGTTATGCTACCGTGTTTCCAAGATATGAAGAAACTCTTGACTTGTTCCAGTATCGTCCCATATACTGTTGTTGTTTTTATTGTAACTTTCGCTTATCGTCTAATTATCATACTTTTTTGCTTTTTTTCCATTTCACATTCGAGTCTTATACTTTTTACTTGCTTCACTAGTTCTTGTAAATCCTGTTCGCTTTCAGCTATCAAAACTGGATCACATGAACGGTATATCTACGATTGTTTTTTGATCTTCCACCGATGTTTAGTCCTGGCATTTCATTTCCTGTATGGATTCGAACATTTATTTTCTTCAATAAATACAGTCAAATATTAGCAATATCTCTGCAGTTGAGGGGGAGGCGCATACTCGGCATTTACCCCAAGCACGATGCTCTATACAGTTTAACACCGTTTATTCTAAAATTAGAAAGTTGTGATGCAGTCTAGTGCGTCGACAGCAGAGTTAAGGACATAACAGATCGATGGACAGTCAACCAGGGGTAGCTGGGATCACAGTGACCCGCGGTCATCCGGATCTCCCAGCTAGGTGCCAGAGATTAATTGTGGTAATGACTAGCAGCAACGGGGATGAGAAGCAGAATAGGTCAAACAAGAACATTACCCCCAAGTACTAACCAAAACGAACACTGTACCTCCAAGTACTAACCAAAACGTACGCTGAACCTCCATGTACTAACCAAAACGTACGCTGTACCACCAAGTACTAACCAAAACATACGCTGTACCTCCAAGTACTAACCTAAACGTACGCTGTACCTCCAAGTACTAACCTAAACGTACGCTGTACCTACATGTACTAACCTAAACGTACGCTGTACCTCCAAGTACTAACCTAAACGTGCGCTGTACCTCCAAGTACTAACATAAACGTACGTTGTACCTCCAAGTACTAGCCAAACGGTACGCTGTACCTCCATCTACTAACCAAAACGTACGCTGTACCTCCATGTACTAACCAAACCGTACGCTGCACCTCCATGTAATAACCAAAACGTATGCTGTACCTCCATGTACTAACCAAACCGTACGCTGTACCTCCATCTGCTAACCAAACCGTACGCTGTACCTCCATGTACTAACCAAACCGTACGCTGTACCTCCATGTACCAACCAAACCGTATGCTGTACCTCCATGTACTAACCAAACCGTACGTTGTACCTCCATGTACTATCCAAACCGTACGCTGTATCTCCATGTACTAACCAAACCGTACGCTGTACCTCCATGTACTAACCAAACCGTACGCTGTACCTCTATGTATTAACCAAAACGTACGCTGTACCTCCATGTATTAACCAAAACGTAAGCTGTACTTCCATGTATTAACCAAAACGTACGCTGTACCTCCATGAACTAACCAAACCGTACATTGTACCTCCATGTTCTAACCAAACCGTACGCTGTACTTTCATGTACTAACCTAAACGTACGCTGTATCTCCATGTACTAACCTAAACGTATGCTGTACCTCTATGTACTAACCAAACGGTACACTGTACCTCCATGTACTAACCTAAACGTACGCTGTACCTCCATGTACTAACCTAAACTTACGCTGTACCTCCATGTACTAACCTAAACGTACGCTGTACCTCCATGTACTAACCTAAACGTAAGCTGTACCTCCATGTACTAACCAAAACGTACGCGGTACCTCCAAGTACTAACCTAAACGTACGCTGTACCTCCATGTACTAACCAAAACGTACGCTGTACTTCCAAGCACCAAACTAAATGTACGCTGTACCTCCTGTAGTGGGTTTGATGGTATTGTATGATGGTGATATTACTAAGTGTGATGTATGAGGTCAGCTGTGAAGGCTCCTGAGATAAAATGTAGCTGTGAATTGTCAGAAGGCCTTTCTTGCTACCACTACGACCTCACACCTATCTTTTTTCCTAATGAATGTGGCTACGTTAAAATCTAGGGTACTGAATGTAATGTGTTGTATTGACATATACAAACACACACACACAGATATTAAATAATATATTATCAATAAAATTTAGAACACAATGAACTAAATCCAGCTGGTGAAATTTTAGAAAGTAAATCTTTTTTTAAATTTATTTGTTCTGAACCAAGGTTTTATTTGGCCAGAACATATGAAAAGATTTTGGAATTTATGAGTGAATGGCATGAATAAATGACATGATAAATAAAATGTGTGTACGTATACAAATTTTAAGATTAGTTAGTATTTCTACAGTTTATAATTTTATTTTCCCTGGGAGAACGATGAATAGATGTGCTGTTGGGGTGGCTTCATCCCTCCCTGTCTAAGTTTACCAAACATTGTCCATTAATGATGGAAGTAAATGGGATGTTTTAGTAGTAATTCACTTTGGGTGTTATGTCTATGAAGTTGGTGTAAATCCAGCAGACCAGCCTGCTTACGTAACTTTGAAGAAGTAGCGCTGGTGCTGGAATCTGGTGGCCCCACCTCTCCGTGCTTGGGGGCAATATATCGGGTGGCCCCACCTCTCCGTGCTTGGGGCAATACAAGGCTGTTCTGCCGAGATGCGACACTGCACGGGTCCTCACTGTCAATTATTTACCCAGCATTTGACACCGCCTTTTGGTGTCAACATAAAAAACTCACAGCTCTGAAATAAAGTATTGGTTTAGGTTCAGAACCTTACCTAAGGAGCCACTTCTACACGTAACAATTTACAATAACGCCATTTAGACAGGGTCAGATCTCTCTGACCATACAACACATCTTACCAAGTTGGTTTCCCATAGGATAAGTTCTCCCAGACTACATATTCATAAATATGTTTATTAGCTTCTTGCCCTAGGATAGGATAGGTGATACGTTCCACTGATCTCAACACTTGATCTGTCCTTCCTAATCTTTGCTGGAGTATATATATTGTTTGTCCCTAGACCCTGAACTAGGGCGGGGGGTCTAGAGCAAATCCTTACTTGTTTGTAAGGCTAGATTTCGATATGGCAGTATCAAATCACTCGAAACATTAAACAATATTCAAAATATACAAAGAAATAATTTCAATCTTACCAGATTATGAATAAAGAACACAGAAAAGCTAGCAAAACTCAGCTGAGCTGCTGGCTATAGTATGGCGTCCCTGAACTTATTTCAATTTATTTCATTTGGAAATCACCACACTTGAAATTTACTGTGTCTATCACTGGACAACTATTGAGGAATGGCCCCAAATGCGCGTCTGAGCGCCGATAATATGATTGTCTGTGGCCAATCAATGCCTTGGTTTTTTTAAATTCAAATTTCCTACACTAAAGTCATTTCAGTCATGCTTCAGTCAAGTATGGATTTTTATCTGTTAGTCCGTCCGTCTCTACTTGCGTTTTCACAAAAACGTACTTGGTTTTTGAACCAACCTATTCGTCCCCTCTACACTTTTTGTCTGTAAAGTTATTTTTAGCCACAGCTTCCACCAATTCCCCTTCTCTTTCATTCTAACTAGATTTGGACACTTGAGTCTTCAAGGTCGCGATTTTTGTGCAAATAGTGACATGTTAGATTCAATGCAGTCTTTCGCTGATGTGAACAACACTGTCTTTTGTCATTATCTTCATTATTAGCTATCCGTCTGTATAAATAAAAGCATATTATTTCACTGCTCAGAATGGGCAATCCGGCCAGCTAATTTTTATATTCCTAACATTAATATTAAGAAAAAGTTACTTTTTAAATTTTGTAATATTTCAAGCATCTGCGTTTTCCGCTGAATTCAAATAAAAGGCTTGGTATCGCAAAAGCGTCCAATAAATGACTGTGGCGTATCATATCCAAGGTCCCTTCTGTCGAGTTCCTTACTTTATGTCAACTTGGGAAACGTGACTTTTTCTCCGTTTCCCCCCCAATTGCGTCTCCTTAGCCTTGCTAGTCTCACGCAATTTTTCAGTCATATTTTTTTCCTTTTGATCCGCCGTTCTCATCCCGTTCAAATGGTAACCGTTTTGATTTCCCGTCTAGCAAGTCAATTTTTATGGAGGGTGATGACCCGCGGTCAGGGCGATCATGTACTATCAGCAGCTTACGCATTATGTTTTTATCCTTACATTTTATCCTTTGGAGATATTTTTACGTTGTATCACTTGTTAATTTTATGACACATCTCCCCACTTGAAAACATGCCTACGGCAAGTTCTAAAACCAGTGATACACATAGATAAAATCTCTCCTCACGTCTGCCATTACTCTAATTTTGATCACAGGGGTGCCGACTGAGGAAATCTGCACCGACATTCAATTTGCCTGGGATATATTGGATACTAAACTGATAAGGTTGAAGCAATAAAGACCACCTCAGCAATCTTGCGTTTTCATGCTTAGCCTGAGATAAGAATACGAGAGGCTGATGATCCGTCTCGACCACAAAAGTCCTACCATACAGATAGATTTGAAACTTCTTTATTGCCCAGATTAACGCTAAACATTCTTTTTCGCTTGTGGAGTATCCTTGTTCCGCCTTATTCAATTTGCGGCTTGCATAAGCGACTGGTTTCAGTTCCCCATCAGGTGAAGATGATCTTTGCAACAAAGCCCCTCCGAGTCCTACATTACTTGCATCGGTTCTTAAGACAAAGTCCTGTGTCAAATCAGGCAGTTTGAGAATAGGCTTGCTAGTGAGTTTTTCCTTTAACTCTTGGAACGCTAGTTCACATTGTGCAGTCCAAATAATTTTATCTGGAAGTCCCTTGCGAGTCAATTCAGTCAGAGGAGCACAAATAGCGTTAAAATTTTTGATGTATTTCTGATAAAATCCGCATAACGACACGAATGATCGCACGTCTTTTTTTGTTTGTGGTCTAGGTGCTCTCTGCAGTTTTTCCAAGTTCTTAGGATCAGGGGTCATGTTACCCTGATATACAGTGTGTCCCAAGAATTCCAACTCTTTGCATCCAATATTATCGCTTCTCGGCCTTTTGGCTAAGATCAAAGTGCATCCAATACAACATTTTGTTGGCCTAGCAGTTAAGTTCGCCTCCCGAAGTCTATTAAATAACATCTCTAGAGCTTCAATGTGTTCTTCAAATGTCTCTGTGGCGACGAGAATATCATCCATGAAATTCGTGATACATGGGTTATTCAGGGGATCCAACAATTTGCGCATCATCCTTGAAAATACACTCGGAGCATTTTTTCAGTCCGAATGGTAGCATATTGAATTCATAATGTCCATCCGAAGTGCTAAAAGCCAAATAAGGTCTCACTTCAGGCTTCACTGGGATCTGGTAATAGCCTTTACTAAGATCCACCTTTGAAAAGTATTTTGCCTTGTTCAGTCTGGCAAATAACTGTCTTGTGTCTGGTAATGGATCCACTTGTCCTTCTGTGACAGCATTCAGTTTCCTGTAATCTATGCACAGTCTGTGTTCCCCAGACGGTTTTCTCAACAAAACGACACTAGAACTAAAAGATGATTCACTGTGCGAAATAATCCCCTCCTTCAACAAATAATCTATTTCTTCCTTCAATGCCTTCTCCTTCGCGAACGGAATAGAATAGGCTCTCATACAGATTGGGTTTGAGTCTACCAGTTTCATGTCATACTGTAGCAAATTTGTATGGCCTGGTTTATCTGTTAATACATCTGTATGTTCCTCCAGAACCTGTTGAACTCTCTCTCCCTCTGGTTTTTAGTCAGGTGCTTACTGACTTTTACCTGTGCTGCTGTTTCACAAGGATGTAATGGGTATTCATGTGAGGTGAGTGGTTCCTTTTGCATCTGAGTTGCAATAGCCAAGGTCAATAAGGGGGTGCTTTCCTGGAAATGTCTGTCCAGATACTTCTTTAATAAGTTTACATGATAAACTTTCTCCTTCCCCTTTTTGTCAATTTTATAGTTTGTTCTAGACATCTTCTCTAGAACCGTATAGGGACCTTGCAAACCAATTTGTAATTTATTCTGGCTACCGGGTAGTAGAAGCAGCACCTTCTCTCCCACAGCTAGTTCTCGGTCCTTTGCCTTCCTATTAAAATATGCTGCATGTTTCTTCCTGGCTTGTTTCAAATTATCATTTGCCAGTTTCCATCCAGCTTTCAAACGAGTGGTCAGTTCGTTCACGTATTGATAAGATGAGGTAACAGGTTCTTCCGCCTTCTCATCCGTCCAGGTCCTTAATAAAGCTTCTAAAGGATCTTTTATTGGCCTCCCAAATAGCAGAGTTGCGGGAGCCATCCCGGTTGAACTATGTGGTACCTCCCGATACGCAAACAATGCGGCGGGCAGGAATTGATCCCACAGATCCGGTTTTTCGTGGGCCAGCTTTCTCAGGATAGAAATGAGAGTCCCGTTGAACCTCTCTACCTGGCCGTTCCCTTGTGGATGGTACGGACTACAATGAAAGTGTCTGGCTTGAAATAGTTTAAAAACTTCTTCCGTTAGTTTCCCCTTGAACTGAGATCCATTATCCGTCAAGATTTGATGCGGGAATCCTAATCGGGTGAATATTGTAAGTAGTGCCTCTGCTATATGTTTTGAATCAATTGATGGAAGGGCTACCGCCTCTCCCCACATAGAACAAGTGTCCACCAGAGTAAGGATTAACTGTTCCTCCTCTTGGTCCGAGTGAGAGGTCCCACAATATCCACTGCAACCCTCTCAAAAGGTGTTCCCACTATGGGCATTTCCCCTAGAGTTGCAGGAGCAGTCCAGTGCTTTGGAGCTACCCTTTGACATTCAGGGCAGGATTTGACATATCTTTTTATATCCTCCGTTATCCCTGGCCAGAAGTAATGACAAGCTATACGCTGTCCTGTGGCGCTGATCCCCATGTGACCACTGAAGGGAATCGCATGCCCGAGTTCCATCACTTTCTCTCTATATGAGGTGGGAAGAACCAGCTGGTTGTGACTATTTGTTCCAGTTCCGGCCTTCCTGTATAATAGTTTGTTCTTCATGAAATATTCCCCCTTGCTCGGAGGTGTGTGGCATTTGGGCAATTTTTTAAAACATGGCTTGAGTGTCCTATCCTCAGCCTGCGCCTTTCTCATCTCCTCTGGATGAGCATTTATAGGTTCACCTTCTTCCTCCTTCTTCTGTGACCTGGTCTGCACTGTCGCCATGATCACAGGTTTCTCGGGATTCCCCAAGAAGACGTATCTACACCCCAATATCAGAGGGTAGATTGGTTCATCTATCACTGCTGCTCTGATTTCTCCTTCCACATAGCGAGTTTTCACCGTTATCCTTGCGATGGGAAGTGTCATGAGTGGTATGTCCTTAGTCGCCCCTTGTATTTCCACTGTTTCTGTGGTATACTGACTTGGGTCCACTAGGCTAGATTTCACAACTGAATCATAATCCAAACCTGTATCATAAAGGCACCTTATGGTGACCCCATTACAAATAACATCCTCACAAACTGGGGGTTGATAAGGTTCCTGTTGTCCATTAGGATTAACCTTTAATCTTTGCGTCCCCGACTTCATTGCAGCAATGTTTGAAGGTTTCCTTCTACAAAATTCGGTGTTATGGTTATCTTTCTTGCACCATTTACACCATCTTTTTCCTTGGTTCAACGGTTTTCTTTCATTGAACTTTTGGTCATTGAACTGTGAGTTTCTGTCGCGATAGTCATTTCTTGGCCGCTCAAAGTTTGTCCTACCTTTATTTCCCTGCTCTCTATTATCAAATTTATTAAATTGCTGTGGAGCTTTAAAATTGTCTATGTGCTTCTTTTTAGCACCACTTACCTCTGCCTGGGCTGCCTGATACCTCTCAGCGACATTTAAAACCTCTCCCAACTTCTCTGCACCTTGTTCCATGAGAAATTTTCTCATGTCTGGAGCCATGGACTCTCTCAATTGCTCAATCATGATCATTTCTTTAAGATCTTGGGTCTTCCCCAGAGCAGTCCATTTCTCCAAATAGGTTTCCAGTCTAGCAGAGAATTGGTGGTATGTCTCCCCAGACAACAGTTTGGCATTTCTAAATTTCTTACGATAAAATTCACCATTTTTCTCGTACCTTAATAACAAAGCCTGCTTTAACATGTCATAATTGTCTTGGTCTTCCCTGTTCATTTTAGCAAAGACTTCATAAGAAGTACCTCTCAGTCCCTGTGATAGCTTTAAACTCCACCTCTCTCTCTCTCTAACCCATATGTAGTAGCTAATAACTCAAAACGTCCTAGGTACCCCTCTATGTCATCGTCTTTTTCAACAAAATGGTCTAAATGAAACCCCATAGCTGAGTTTGAGGCTCCCAGACTGGGCGTAGCATCTGAGGCAAAAGGGCTGGCACCATTTTCAGGAGCCTGGCCTTGTAATTCCAGCTCCCTTAGTCGTAATTCGTGCTCCCTTTGCAACCTTCTATCTTCTGCCTCCCTTTCGGCCTTTTTATCTTCTGCCTCCCTTTGCTGTCGTTTGTCTTCTGCCTCAATCTGCAGCCTCTTAATTTCTCTATCCGCCTCAATTTGTAACCACTTCTCTTCAGCTACCTTTCTATCTTCCCTTTCAATATATTTATCACATTCAGCCGTTACGTATTGAATTAAAATCTGACCATCCATTCCCATCTCCTTTGCGGTCAGCACAGCAGCTGATCTAAATTTTGCTAGCTCCGCCATACTTTCTAAACAAATCTAGCAATAAGCAAAGTAAAATTTCCAATCACTAAAGTAATTATAATTATTCTAGACCAAAATAATTCTAATTAACTAATTAACTAACACTGGCTGTGAAGATTCACCAACTTCTAATTGCTCTTTTAATTTAAAGGGACACTTTTAATTTTAAGGGAATTTTACAATTTTGTTCCCCTAATTTTATTTCTCCCACCAGGAGATCCTTATATTACTGTTTATGCTAATTATCCCGGACGAGCCCCCAATATATGTAGTGGGTTTGATGGTATTGTATGATGGTGATATTACTAAGTGTGATGTATGAGGTCAGCTGTGAAGGCTCCTGAGATAAAATGTAGCTGTGAATTGTCAGAAGGCCTTTCTTGCTACCACTACGACCTCACACCTATCTTTTTTCCTAATGAATGTGGCTACGTTAAAATCTAGGGTACTGAATGTAATGTGTTGTATTGACATATACAAACACACACACACAGATATTAAATAATATATTATCAATAAAATTTAGAACACAATGAACTAAATCCAGCTGGTGAAATTTTAGAAAGTAAATCTTTTTTTAAATTTATTTGTTCTGAACCAAGGTTTTATTTGGCCAGAACATATGAAAAGATTTTGGAATTTATGAGTGAATGGCATGAACAAATGACATGATAAATAAAATGTGTGTACGTATACAAATTTTAAGATTAGTATTTCTACAGTTTATAATTTTATTTTCCCTGGGAGAACTATGAATAGATGTGCTGTTGGGGTGGCTTCATCCCTCCCTGTCTAAGTTTACCAAACATTGTCCATTAATGATGGAAGTAAATGGGATGTTTTAGTAGTAATTCACTTTGGGTGTTATGTCTATGAAGTTGGTGTAAATCCAGCAGACCAGCCTGCTTACGTAACTTTGAAGAAGTAGCGCTGGTGCTGGAATCTGGTGGCCCCACCTCTCCGTGCTTGGGGGCAATATATCGGGTGGCCCCACCTCTCCGTGCTTGGGGCAATACAAGGCTGTTCTGCCGAGATGCGACACTGCACGGGTCCTCACTGTCAATTATTTACCCAGCATTTGACACCGCCTTTTGGTGTCAACATAAAAAACTCACAGCTCTGAAATAAAGTATTGGTTTAGGTTCAGAACCTTACCTAAGGAGCCACTTCTACACGTAACAATTTACAATAACGCCATTTAGACAGGGTCAGATCTCTCTGACCATACAACACATCTTACCAAGTTGGTTTCCCATAGGATAAGTTCTCCCAGACTACATATTCATAAATATGTTTATTAGCTTCTTGCCCTAGGATAGGATAGGTGATATGTTCCACTGATCTCAACACTTGATCTGTCCTTCCTAATCCTTGCTGGAGTTTATATATATTGTTTGTCCCTCGACCCTGAACTAGGGCGGGGGGTCTAGAGCAAATCCTTACTTGTTTGTAAGGCTAGATTTCGATATGGCAGTATCAAATCACTCGAAACATTAAACAATATTCAAAATATACAAAGAAATAATTTCAATCTTACCAGATTATGAATAAAGAACACAGAAATGCTAGCAAAACTCAGCTGAGCTGCTGGCTATAGTATGGCGTCCCTGAACTTATTTCAATTTATTTCATTTGGAAATCACCACACTTGAAATTTACTGTGTCTATCACTGGACAACTATTGAGGAATGGCCCCAAATGCGCGTCTGAGCGCCGATAATATGATTGTCTGTGGCCAATCAATGCCTTGGTTTTTTTAAATTCAAATTTCCCACACTAAAGTCATTTCAGTCATGCTTCAGTCAAGTATGGATTTTTATCTGTTAGTCCGTCCGTCTCTACTTGCGTTTTCACAAAAAACGTACTTGGTTTTTGAACCAACCTATTCGTCCCCTCTACACTTTTTGTCTGTAAAGTTATTTTTAGCCACAGCTTCCACCAATTCCCCTTCTCTTTCATTCTAACTAGATTTGGACACTTGAGTCTTCAAGGTCGCGATTTTTGTGCAAATAGTGACATGTTAGATTCAATGCAGTCTTTCGCTGATGTGAACAACACTGTCTTTTGTCATTATCTTCATTATTAGCTATCCGTCTGTATAAATAAAAGCATATTATTTCACTGCTCAGAATGGGCAATCCGGCCAGCTAATTTTTATATTCCTAACATTAATATTAAGAAAAAGTTACTTTTTAAATTTTGTAATATTTCAAGCATCTGCGTTTTCCGCTGAATTCAAATAAAAGGCTTGGTATCGCAAAAGCGTCCAATAAATGACTGTGGCGTATCATATCCAAGGTCCCTTCTGTCGAGTTCCTTACTTTATGTCAACTTGGGAAACGTGACTTTTTCTCCGTTTCCCCCGCAATTGCGTCTCCTTAGCCTTGCTAGTCTCACGCAATTTTTTCAGTCATATTTTTTTCCTTTTGATCCGCCGTTCTCATCCCGTTCAAATGGTAACCGTTTTGATTTCCCGTCTAGCAAGTCAATTTTTATGGAGGGTGATGACCCGCGGTCAGAGCGATCATGTACTATCAGCAGCTTACGCATTATGTTTTTATCCTTACATTTTATTCTTTGGAGATATTTTTACGTTGTATCACTTGTTAATTTTATGACACATCTCCCCACTTGAAAACATGCCTACGGCAAGTTCTAAAACCAGAGATACACATAGATAAAATCTCTCCTCACGTCTGCCATTACTCTAATTTTGATCACAGGGGTGCCGACTGAGGAAATCTGCACCGACATTCAATTTGCCTGGGATATATTGGATACTAAACTGATAAGGTTGAAGCAATAAAGACCACCTCAGCAATCTTGCGTTTTCATGCTTAGCCTGAGATAAGAATACGAGAGGCTGATGATCCGTCTCGACCACAAAAGTCCTACCATACAGATAGATTTGAAACTTCTTTATTGCCCAGATTAACGCTAAACATTCTTTTTCGCTTGTGGAGTATCCTTGTTCCGCCTTATTCAATTTGCGGCTTGCATAAGCGACTGGTTTCAGTTCCCCATCAGGTGAAGATGATCTTTGCAACAAAGCCCCTCCGAGTCCTACATTACTTGCATCGGTTCTTAAGACAAAGTCCTGTGTCAAATCAGGCATTTTGAGAATAGGCTTGCTAGTGAGTTTTTCCTTTAACTCTTGGAACGCTAGTTCACATTGTGCAGTCCAAATAATTTTATCTGGAAGTCCCTTGCGAGTCAATTCAGTCAGAGGAGCACAAATAGCGTTAAAATTTTTGATGTATTTCTGATAAAATCCGCATAACGACACGAATGATCGCACGTCTTTTTTTGTTTGTGGTCTAGGTGCTCTCTGCAGTTTTTCCAAGTTCTTAGGATCAGGGGTCATGTTACCCTGATATACAGTGTGTCCCAAGAATTCCAACTCTTTGCATCCAATACAACATTTTGTTGGCCTAGCAGTTAAGTTCGCCTCCCGAAGTCTATTAAATAACATTTCTAGAGCTTCAATGTGTTCTTCAAATGTCTCTGTGGCGACGAGAATATCATCCATGAAATTCGTGATACATGGGTTATTCAGGGGATCCAACAATTTGCGCATCATCCTTGAAAATACACTCGGAGCATTTTTCAGTCCGAATGGTAGCATATTGAATTCATAATGTCCATCCGAAGTGCTAAAAGCCAAATAAGGTCTCACTTCAGGCTTCACTGGGATCTGGTAATAGCCTTTACTAAGATCCACCTTTGAAAAGTATTTTGCCTTGTTCAGTCTGGCAAATAACTGTCTTGTGTCTGGTAATGGATCCACTTGTCCTTCTGTGACAGCATTCAGTTTCCTGTAATCTATGCACAGTCTGTGTTCCCCAGACGGTTTTCTCAACAAAACGACACTAGAACTAAAAGATGATTCACTGTGCGAAATAATCCCCTCCTTCAACAAATACTCTATTTCTTCCTTCAATGCCTTCTCCCTCGCGAACGGAATAGAATAGGCTCTCATACAGATTGGGTTTGAGTCTACCAGTTTCATGTCATACTGTAGCAAATTTGTATGGCCTGGTTTATCTGTTAATACATCTGTATGTTCCTCCAGAACCTGTTGAACTCTCTCCCTCTGGTTTTTAGTCAGTGTCGTGGAATATTCTAATCCACATATATAAATTAAAAGGTAAATGTAAAGCGTAACAAATAAATTCTAATAAAGAAAAGAGCAATGGTAAAATAACAGTGCTGTCACAAGGAATGTATTCGAAATCCCCTTTGTTTTATGCTTCGTCTGCAAATTGTAACGCTTTCATGTTGATAGTAAAAGCCTACTATATTATTACCCGCTTTCTTCAATGAAACGTGTGCTGTATTTCTTGGAAAAACATTGAGAGGCAGACTGCGTAATGACCTAAATTAATCCTAACATTAATTATACTGCGTTACCAAAACGAACGAACAGATGGACTCAAATAGAAAGAGAGAGGGAGGGCTGAAAATCAGGAACGCATGCAACACGCGTCGCGCGATACACAATTACTACTATCACGCGTGTAAGGCCACATGCACTAACTTTTTTTTTTCAGACGGACAGTGATAAATTCACTACCCTTCCCAGAGTTAGGTTTTAAAATCACGAAAAACGCTTATTAGAAAAGATAACATTAGATGGGTTTACGTTTGAAAACATTACAGTACCCAGACAGCACATCTTCGAAACAGGAGGTCGAAGAAATTGCATATTTTGAACGCAGCCACTTAGCTCTTTTAAATTTGTATATTTGGGTTCCTTAGGGTTTGCTGACAAAGAATATGTAAAACGTTACGCAAATAGTCTAGGAATTAACAAGTTATAACCAAAATAAAATAGTGGGGATGCCTGACAGCATGAAATCATTTCTGCTCATAAAATTTTTTTTATAACGTGTTTGAAAAAACCTTGCGTACGGAAATAGCCTACCATGTAAACTCCAAATTGATTGGAGCGCAACAAATATAAGACTAAACACGATTGGTCGGACTATAAATACTATCTTTGGTTGTTAGGGGAGACGTAGGAAGGTAAAATTTTTTCAAACACTTGTCGAAACGTGGCTCCATTGGCCAGACTCGCTGATATAATCACTTAGGAGCGTTAGTTCGAGACCACTAGTTCAAATAAGCTTGATAAAGCAACAGTGCGTTGAAGCCAGCTCATATTTTTGCTAAATAAAAGCCTGGAACATAAGCAGATGGGAATTTGTGCCAGTATTTGTGCCAGAATTCATTGCTAATCAACGTATCTGTGTTTGTTTCCATGAATTGTGGTAAGCTTGAAACATTCAGTATCTTTTAATGAAAATTGAATGTGAATTGTTAATTTATGCCTGTATATATGTGTAGTTCAGTAGCAAACATGATGTAAAGCCTATAATGCTCCAGCCTGAACAGAAGGTGTCGGAGGAAAGTAAAACGGCATGGAATGGCCAAACAGTACACTGACACCTAGATGATTGATTAGAAAGAAATAATGCTGGAATTGCAGAGGCGTAGTAACCATTAAGGAGGTTAATACTGGTATAAAGTATTTCAGATGAAGCTGACAGTTGGCCTAACGCTCTGAACTCAATGTTTGTGATGTATTGTGCTCAGTGTAGAACTAGAGTATCAAATAGTTATGAAGTAGAAGGTACATCCTTCTTGTTTTCAGGGACCGTGGTCTTGATGGTATTGAGCAGCACCTGGTCAGAGCTTTGCTGAATCCAGAGTCGGACAGCATACTCCTTGGTCCATTTAGCTATCAGTGAGGTGTCTCCAGAGCACAGGGGAGAAATCGAGCAGAGGAGTCTTTTCCTGCCGCCATCACGCAAGATAAGCTGATGTGGCCAGCTGAGCTCAAAATTATGTACCCCCATCTTAAAATAACATTGTAACATAAACTTAAGAGGGGAAGTAAATTGTTTTAATATCAGGAACTGAGAACATCTCCAATACTAGTTCCAATAAAGACAAACTATTGAAGTCATGATGACAAATACCAACAGAGCTTGAACAAAACAAAACCAGTATTACCTCATATTACTACTACACAACTGACACACATAGGATACTTTTAATAATATATGTCACTACAATATTCATATTGAGAAATTCTGTACATATAACTTGTAATTAAAATTGATTGTGATTCCTGGTTCCCTTTGTATTTGAATCAGGACACATATTCATTCATAACAGCAATGAATACATATTGTTATTTGAAAAGTTATCAGTGACTCCTTTAAGATATCCTTTAGAGTGTTTTATGTATGTGAGTGTCACAGTGTTGTCAAGTGTGGTGGAATAAATTAAATTGTTTATCTGTCTGTTGTTGTTATGACTTACACTTCATCATACACATACCCTAGACATACAACGTAGTCATCACACTATTCCAGAATAATTCTGACTGAGATATATATATATGTGGCAGCAAGTAAGGTTATCTATAATACACTACTCTTATTAGATATAGATACCTTCACAGCTGATCTCAGTCAGTACACTAAGTCCCCTATAAATATTTATAACATCCCACTTCACCACATATATTGGGGTCTCGCTCTTGGGATTTTGAATCTTTCACTATTAAAAATATTGGGGGTAATTCACTTCAGGGAATAATAAGAATTAAAAGGTATCCTTGGGTGGAATTAAATAAGGTTGAGCTCACGGTGCCTGTGTTGTCCATTAGATATATATTTAGAGATTGAATTGTTGGTTAGACATTGTATAAATTTACCTGATAGACAATGGCGGACCTGGCCAAGTTTCGATCTGCTGCTGTTCAGACTGCAAAAGAGTTAGGATTAGATGGGCAAGTTATGGTTGCCTATGTCACTACGGAATGTGACAAATTTATTGAACGCGAAGAAAGAAGGTTTGAAGCCGAAAGAAAGTTAGAGGCTGAAAGGGAAATTAAGAAGTTACAATTTGAGGCTGAGGCTGAGACTAAGAGGTTGCAGATTGAGGCTGAGGCTAAGAAATTGGAAGCAGAAAAAAAAAGATGACTGCAGAAAGGGAAGAGAAGAAATTAGCTGCAGAAAGAGAAGAGAAGAAATTAGCTGCAGAAAGAAAGAAGATTGACTGCAGAAAGGGAAGCAGAAGATAAGAGATTACAAAGGGAACATGAGTTACGACTAAGGGAGTTTGAGTTTCAAGGCCATGCTCCTGAAAATGGTGCCAGTCCCTTTGCCTCTGATGCCACTGCTAGCCAAGGAGCCTCAACCTCAGCTATGAATTTTTCATTTAGATCATTTTGTTGAGAAAGACGATGATATAGAGAGCTATCTAAATAGGTATGAACTATTAGCTACCACGTATGGGTTAGAGAGAGAAAGGTGGAGCTTAAAGTTATCTCAAGGACTTCGTGGGGCAGCTTATGAAGTTTTTGCAAAAATGAGCAGAGGTGATCAGGAAAATTATGACATGCTAAAGCAGGCTCTTTTGTTAAGATATGAAAAGAATGCAGAATTCTATAGGAAAAAATTTAGGAATGCTAAACTACTGTCAGGTGAAACCTATCACCAGTTCTCTGCACGAATAGAGACATACTTGGAGAAATGGACTTCTCTGGGGAAAACCCAAGATCTTAAGGAAATGGTCCTTATAGAGCAATTAAGAGAGTCCATGGCTCCAGACCTGAGAAAGTTTCTCATGGAACAAGGTGCAGAGAGGCTGGGTGAGTTGCTAAATGTTGCTGAAAGGTATCAAGCAGCTCAAGCAGAGGTAACAGGTAATAAAAAGAAACAAGTGGATAACTTTAGGGCACCACAGAACTTTAATAAATTTGATCCTAGGGATCAAAACAAAGGTAAGCACCAATTTGATAGGCCACGGTATGAAAATAAAAATAAATTCCCACAATTCGATGAAAGGAAATATGATGAAAGAAAATCTTTCAACCAAGGAAAAAGGTGGTGTAAGAATTGTCAGATGGACAATCATGACACTGACCGTTGCAGAAGGAAACCTGTGTATATGGCAACCCTTCAGGTCAGGTCGACCTCAAGACAGGAGGAGGATATTATGTTAGATACCACTCCAGAAGAGATGAGGAAGGCACAGGCTGGGGATAAAACACTCAAGCCTTGTTTCAGAAAATTGTCAACTTGTCATACAACTCCAGGCAAGGGAGATTTTTACATGAAAAACAAGTTGATGTATAGGAAGACTGGAGCTAGATCCAAAGGTCAGGGACAACTGGTACTTCCTAAAAGATATAGGGCAGACTTAATAAGGAGCCTACATGTGAAACCAGATGGGGACCATGAGAAGATAGGTACCATCATTCAAAAGGTGGCTCACAATTATTATTGGCCCAAAGCAAGATGGGACATTGAGAATTTTGTAGAAAGGTGTAGCATAGCACATGAGGGAACACCCACAAGTGGGAACATGGATCAGGACCTGGACACGCCACGGGGCAAAATTAGGCCTGATAATAAAAAGAGATATAAATTTGATAAAGTGGACCAAATGGAATGGGAAGCCCCTTTTCACGGACAAGCTTCACTTAACTGTTTTACAATGGCCACTATGCGGAGAGTGCAAAAAGATGTCTTACCCCAGGATAAGCCGAAAATCCCTCAATCGGACTTAAACAAACTGGAGGAAGAGGATGTAGAGAGGAAATCTCTCATCAAGAATTTTAAGTGGGGAGAAAGCCCCAAAATAAAAATTGGTAGCGGTCGTTTTGTGAATGATAATTCTGGGAGGAAAAATCATCACTATAAAGCTTCGAGTGGAAGAGACCATACCGGTGCATGGACAAATAGGTCCACACAATAAAAGGTCCATATGTAGCTTTGTTAAGAACGTGGACTGATGAAAAGGCAGAGGAAAACATTACATCTTCATACCAATATGTGAATGAGCTGACCACTCGTGTAAAAACTGGATGGAAACTTGCCAATGAAAATTTGAAACAAGCCAGGAAGAAACATG
Organism: Oreohelix idahoensis; assembly: GCA_024509875.1. Taxonomy (NCBI): domain Eukaryota; kingdom Metazoa; phylum Mollusca; class Gastropoda; order Stylommatophora; family Oreohelicidae; genus Oreohelix; species Oreohelix idahoensis. The sequence goes on along the minus strand of JAMPIV010006803.1, from coordinate 88,271 downwards.
CTGCCTATTATAACAGGAAGGCGAAAGACAGAAATTTGGCTGTGGGAGAGAAAGTACTGCTTCTTTTGCCCGGGAGTCAGAATAAGTTACAAATTGGATGGCAGGGTCCATATACAGTTTTAGAGAAGGTATCTAGAACAAATTATAAGATAGATAAGAAGGGGAAAGAAAAAATCTATCATGTGAATCTCCTGAAGAAATATTTGGAAAGAGAACATCAGGAAGAGACACACTTGTTGACCTTGTCCATCGCCATGGAGATGAAAAAGGAACCACTTTCATCATTTGAGTATCCATTACACCCCTGTGAGACAGCAGCACAGGTGAAAATCAGTACACATTTAACGAAAACTCAGAAAGAGAGAGTGCAACAGGTTCTAAATAATCATGCAGAGGTGTTCACAGACCGACCAGGGCATACAAACCTATTGGAATATGATATGAAACTGATAGACCCCACACCTGTCTGTATGAAACCATATTCGATTCCGTTTGCTAAGGAGAAAGCTTTGAAGGAAGAGATAGACTATCTATTGAAGGAGGGAATTATTTCACACAGTGAATCCTCATATAGTTCCGGTGTTGTACTCTTAAGGAAGCCCTCTGGAGAACATAGACTCTGTATAGATTACAGGAGACTGAATGCTATTACAGAAGGACAGGTGGATCCATTGCCGGATACAAATCAGCTGTTTGCCAGACTAAATAAAGCTAAATATTTCTCAAAAGTGGATCTGAGTAAAGGATACTATCAGATTCCAGTAAAGCCTGAGGTTAGACCATACCTAGCTTTTAGTACCTCAGAAGGACACTATGAGTTTAATAGATTGCCATTTGGATTGAAGAATGCGCCTAGTGTCTTCTCTAGAATGATGAGAAAATTGTTGGATGTAAACATTTCGGAGGAACGTAATGAATCCCTGAGTTGCCTCTTTGATTGAGGATATTCCGAATGTTTCATACAGGATAATAAGAAGATTATGGGATCCACTACGAAAACTCTGCTATCACCAGGTATATGTTATCTCCTCATAACGTACATTTTGAGGGAAATATAATGTTCTCTGGACATGTCATTGCGCAGACTCAGAGAAGAGAAATGGTGAATACGGGTTGCGAAGCAGCATTAAGACAAGCACTCACACTTGCGGCTGTTCAGTAACATAACCGAAATATATTATTGGTTGTAGAAGTCTGAGGCAGATTTCATGAGTAGTGCCTACTCTGAATGGACCCAACTACATAAAACCATGATAGCACCACAGCAGAGTAAAGTCAAGTTGACTTACATTTATCTATGTGTATATAGAATAAAGGACTGACATGGGATGTCTGTTTTAAGAGGGGAGGTGTCGTGGAATATTCTAATCCACATATATAAATTAAAAGGTAAATGTAAAGCCTAACAAATAAATTCTAATAAAGAAAAGAGCAATGGTAAAATAACAGTGCTGTCACAAAGAATGTACTCGAAATCCCCTTTGTTTTATGCTTCGTCTGCAAATTGTAACGCTTTCACGTTGATAGTAAAAGCCTACTATATTATTACCCGCTTTCTTCAAGAAAACGTGTGCTGTATTTCTTGGAAAAAACATTGAGAGGCAGACTGCGTAATGACCTAAATTAATCCTAACATTAATTATACTGCGTTACCAAAACGAACGAACAGATGGACTCAAATAGAAAGAGAGAGGGAGGGCTGAAAATCAGGAACGCATGCAACACGCGTCGCGCGATACACAATTACTACTATCACGCGTGTAAGGCCACATGCACTAACTTTTTTTTCAGACGGACAGTGATAAATTCACTACCCTTCCCAGAGTTAGGTTTTAAAATCACGAAAAACGCTTATTAGAAAAGATAACATTAGATGGGTTTACGTTTGAAAACATTACAGTACCCAGACAGCACATCTTCGAAACAGGAGGTAGAAGAAATTGCATATTTTGAACGCAGCCACTTAGCTCTTTTAAATTTGTATATTTGGGTTCCTTAGGGTTTGCTGACAAAGAATATGTAAAACGTTACGCAAATAGTCTAGGAATTAACAAGTTATAACCAAAATAAAATAGTGGGGATGCCTGACAGCATGAAATCATTTCTGCTCATAAAATTTTTTTATAACGTGTTTGAAAAACCCTTGCGTACGGAAATAGCCTACCATGTAAACTCCAAATTGATTGGAGCGCAACAAATATAAGACTAAACACGATTGGTCGGACTATAAATACTATCTTTGGTTGTTAGGGGAGACGTAGGAAGGTAAAATTTTTTCAAACACTTGTCGAAACGTGGCTCCATTGGCCAGACTCGCTGATATAATCACTTAGGAGCGTTAGTTCGAGACCACTAGTTCAAATAAGCTTGATAAAGCAACAGTGCGTTGAAGCCAGCTCATATTTTTGCTAAATAAAAGCCTGGAACATAAGCAGATGGGAATTTGTGCCAGTATTTGTGCCAGAATTCATTGCTAATCAACGTATCTGTGTTTGTTTCTATGAATTGTGGTAAGCTTGAAACATTCAGTATCTTTTAATGAAAATTGAATGTGAATTGTTAATTTATGCCTGTATATATGTGTAGTTCAGTAGCAAACATGATGTAAAGCCTATAATGCTCCAGCCTGAACAGAAGGTGTCGGAGGAAAGTAAAACGGCATGGAATGGCCAAACAGTACACTGACACCTAGATGATTGATAGAGAAGAAATAATGCTGGAATTGCAGAGGCGTAGTAACCATTAAGGAGGTTAATACTGGTATAAAGTATTTCAGATGAAGCTGACAGTTGGCCTAACGCTCTGAACTCAATGTTTGTGATGTATTGTGCTCAGTGTAAAAAGAGAGTAGAAAGTTGTTATGAAGTAGAAGGTACATCCTTCTTGTTTTCAGGGACCGTGGTCTTGATGGTATTGAGCAGCACCTGGTCAGAGCTTTGCTGAATCCAGAGTCGGACAGCATACTCCTTGGTCCATTTAGCTATCAGTGAGGTGTCTCCAGAGCACAGGGGAGAAATCGAGCAGAGGAGTCTTTTCCTGCCGCCATCACGCAAGATAAGCTGATGTGGCCAGCTGAGCTCAAAATTATGTACCCCATCTTAAAATAACATTGTAACATAAACTTAAGAGGGGAAGTAAATTGTTTTAATAACAGGAACTGAGAACATCTCCAATACTAGCTCCAATAAAGACAAACTATTGAAGTCATGATGACAAATACCAACAGAGCTTGAACAAAACAAAACCAGTATTACCTCATATTACTACTACACAACTGACACACATAGGATACTTTTAATAATATATGTCACTACAATATTCATATTGAGAAATTCTGTACATATAACTTGTAATTAAAATTGATTGTGATTCCTGGTTCCCTTTGTATTTGAATCTGAGACTTTTACCTGTGCTTCCTTTGTAATGGGTATTCATCTGAGTTGCAATAATAGCCAAGGTCAATAAGGGGGTGCTTTCCTGGAAATGTCTGTCCAGATACTTCTTTAATAAGTTTACATGATAAACTTTCTCCTTCCCCTTTTTGTCAATTTTATAGTTTGTTCTAGACACCTTCTCTAGAACCGTATAGGGACCTTGCCAACCAATTTGTAATTTATTCTGGCTACCGGGTAGTAGAAGCAGCACCTTCTCTCCCACAGCTAGTTCTCGGTCCTTTGCCTTCCTATTAAAATATGCTGCATGTTTCTTCCTGGCTTGTTTCAAATTATCATTTGCCAGTTTCCATCCAGCTTTCAAACGAGTGGTCAGTTCGTTCACGTATTGATAAGATGAGGTAACAGGTTCTTCCGCCTTCTCATCCGTCCAGGTCCTTAATAAAGCTTCTAAAGGACCTTTTATTGGCCTCCCAAATAGCAGAGTTGCGGGAGCCATCCCGGTTGAACTATGTGGTACCTCCCGATATGCAAACAATGCGGCGGGCAGGAATTGATCCCACAGATCCGGTTTTTCGTGGGCCAGCTTTCTCAGGATAGAAATGAGAGTCCCGTTGAACCTCTCTACCTGGCCGTTCCCTTGTGGATGGTACGGACTACAATGAAAGTGTCTGGCTTGAAATAGTTTAAAAACTTCTTCCGTTAGTTTCCCCTTGAACTGAGATCCATTATCCGTCAAGATTTGATGCGGGAATCCTAATCGGGTGAATATTGTAAGTAGTGCCTCTGCTATATGTTTTGAATCAATTGATGGAAGGGCTACCGCCTCTCCCCACATAGAACAAGTGTCCACCAGAGTAAGGATGTAACTGTTCCTCCTCTTGGTCCGAGTGAGAGGTCCCACAATATCCACTGCAACCCTCTCAAAAGGTGTTCCCACTATGGGCATTTCCCCTAGAGTTGCAGGAGCAGTCCAGTGCTTTGGAGCTACCCTTTGACATTCAGGGCAGGATTTGACATATCTTTTTATATCCTCCGTTATCCCTGGCCAGAAGTAATGACAAGCTATACGCTGTCCTGTGGCGCTGATCCCCATGTGACCACTGAAGGGAATCGCATGCCCGAGTTCCATCACTTTATCTCTATATGAGGTGGGAAGAACCAGCTGGTTGTGACTATTTGTTCCAGTTCCGGCCTTCCTGTATAATAGTTTGTTCTTCATGAAATATTCCCCCTTGCTCGGAGGTGTGTGGCATTTGGGCAATTTTTTTAAAACATGGCTTGAGTGTCCTATCCTCAGCCTGCGCCTTTCTCATCTCCTCTGGATGAGCATTTATAGGTTCACCTTCTTCCTCCTTCTTCTGTGACCTGGTCTGCACTGTCGCCATGATCACAGGTTTCTCGGGATTCCCCAAGAAGACGTATCTACACCCCAATATCAGAGGGTAGATTGGTTCATCTATCACTGCTGCTCTGATTTCTCCTTCCACATAGCGAGTTTTCACCGTTATCCTTGCGATGGGAAGTGTCATGAGTGGTATGTCCTTAGTCGCCCCTTGTATTTCCACTGTTTCTGTGGTATACTGACTTGGGTCCACTAGGCTAGATTTCACAACTGAATCATAATCCAAACCTGTATCATAAAGGCACCTTATGGTGACCCCATTACAAATAACATCCTCACAAACTGGGGGTTGATAAGGTTCCTGTTGTCCATTAGGATTAACCTTTAATCTTTGCGTCCCCGACTTCATTGCAGCAATGTTTGAAGGTTTCCTTCTACAAAATTCGGTGTTATGGTTATCTTTCTTGCACCATTTACACCATCTTTTTCCTTGGTTCAACGGTTTTCTTTCATTGAACTTTTGGTCATTGAACTGTGAGTTTCTGTCGCGATAGTCATTTCTTGGCCGCTCAAAGTTTGTCCTACCTTTATTTCCCTGCTCTCTATTATCAAATTTATTAAATTGCTGTGGAGCTTTAAAATTGTCTATGTGCTTCTTTTTAGCACCACTTACCTCTGCCTGGGCTGCCTGATACCTCTCAGCGACATTTAAAACCTCTCCCAACTTCTCTGCACCTTGTTCCATGAGAAATTTTCTCATGTCTGGAGCCATGGACTCTCTCAATTGCTCAGTCATGATCATTTCTTTAAGATCTTGGGTCTTCCCCAGAGCAGTCCATTTCTCCAAATAGGTTTCCAGTCTAGCAGAGAATTGGTGGTATGTCTCCCCAGACAACAGTTTGGCATTTCTAAATTTCTTACGATAAAATTCACCATTCTTCTCGTACCTTAATAACAAAGCCTGCTTTAACATGTCATAATTGTCTTGGTCTTCCCTGTTCATTTTAGCAAAGACTTCATAAGAAGTACCTCTCAGTCCCTGTGATAGCTTTAAACTCCACCTCTCTCTCTCTAACCCATATGTAGTAGCTAATAACTCACAACGTCCTAGGTACCCCTCTATGTCATCGTCTTTTTCAACAAAATGGTCTAAATGAAACCCCATAGCTGAGTTTGAGGCTCCCAGACTGGGCGTAGCATCTGAGGCAAAAGGGCTGGCACCATTTTCAGGAGCCTGGCCTTGTAATTCCAGCTCCCTTAGTCGTAATTCGTGCTCCCTTTGCAACCTTCTATCTTCTGCCTCCCTTTCGGCCTTTTTATCTTCTGCCTCCCTTTGCTGTCGTTTGTCTTCTGCCTCAATCTGCAGCCTCTTAATTTCTCTATCCGCCTCAATTTGTAACCACTTCTCTTCAGCTACCTTTCTATCTTCCCTTTCAATATATTTATCACATTCAGCCGTTACGTATTGAATTAAAATCTGACCATCCATTCCCATCTCCTTTGCGGTCAGCACAGCAGCTGATCTAAATTTTGCTAGCTCCGCCATACTTTCTAAACAAATCTAGCAATAAGCAAAGTAAAATTTCCAATCACTAAAGTAATTATAATTATTCTAGACCAAAATAATTCTAATTAACTAATTAACTAACACTGGCTGTGAAGATTCACCAACTTCTAATTGCTCTTTTAATTTAAAGGGACACTTTTAATTTTAAGGGAATTTTACAATTTTGTTCCCCTAATTTTATTTCTCCCACCAGGAGATCCTTATATTACTGTTTATGCTAATTATCCCGGACGAGCCCCCAATATATGTAGTGGGTTTGATGGTATTGTATGATGGTGATATTACTAAGTGTGATGTATGAGGTCAGCTGTGAAGGCTCCTGAGATAAAATGTAGCTGTGAATTGTCAGAAGGCCTTTCTTGCTACCACTACGACCTCACACCTATCTTTTTTCCTAATGAATGTGGCTACGTTAAAATCTAGGGTACTGAATGTAATGTGTTGTATTGACATATACAAACACACACACACACAGATATTAAATAATATATTATCAATAAAATTTAGAACACAATGAACTAAATCCAGCTGGTGAAATTTTAGAAAGTAAATCTTTTTTTAAATTTATTTGTTCTGAACCAAGGTTTTATTTGGCCAGAACATATGAAAAGATTTTGGAATTTATGAGTGAATGGCATGAACAAATGACATGATAAATAAAATGTGTGTACGTATACAAATTTTAAGATTAGTTAGTATTTCTACAGTTTATAATTTTATTTTCCCTGGGAGAACGATGAATAGATGTGCTGTTGGGGTGGCTTCATCCCTCTCTGTCTAAGTTTACCAAACATTGTCCATTAATGATGGAAGTAAATGGGATGTTTTAGTAGTAATTCACTTTGGGTGTTATGTCTATGAAGTTGGTGTAAATCCAGCAGACCAGCCTGCTTACGTAACTTTGAAGAAGTAGCGCTGGTGCTGGAATCTGGTGGCCCCACCTCTCCGTGCTTGGGGGCAATATATCGGGTGGCCCCACCTCTCCGTGCTTGGGGCAATACAAGGCTGTTCTGCCGAGATGCGACACTGCACGGGTCCTCACTGTCAATTATTTACCCAGCATTTAGCACCGCCTTTTGGTGTCAACATAAAAAACTCACAGCTCTGAAATAAAGTATTGGTTTAGGTTCAGAACCTTACCTAAGGAGCCACTTCTACACGTAACAATTTACAATAACGCCATTTAGACAGGGTCAGATCTCTCTGACCATACAACACATCTTACCAAGTTGGTTTCCCATAGGATAAGTTCTACCAGACTACATATTCATAAATATGTTTATTAGCTTCTTGCCCTAGGATAGGATAGGTGATACGTTCCACTGATCTCAACACTTGATCTGTCCTTCCTAATCTTTGCTGGAGTATATATATTGTTTGTCCCTAGACCCTGAACTAGGGCGGGGGGTCTAGAGCAAATCCTTACTTGTTTGTAAGGCTAGATTTCGATATGGCAGTATCAAATCACTCGAAACATTAAACAATATTCAAAATATACAAAGAAATAATTTCAATCTTACCAGATTATGAATAAAGAACACAGAAATGCTAGCAAAACTCAGCTGAGCTGCTGGCTATAGTATGGCGTCCCTGAACTTATTTCAATTTATTTCATTGGGAAATCACCACACTTGAAATTTACTGTGTCTATCACTGGACAACTATTGAGGAATGGCCCCAAATGCGCGTCTGAGCACCGATAATATGATTGTCTGTGGCCAATCAATGCCTTGGTTTTTTTAAATTCAAATTTCCCACACTAAAGTCATTTCAGTCATGCTTCAGTCAAGTATGGATTTTTATCTGTTAGTCCGTCCGTCTCTACATGCGTTTTCACAAAAACGTACTTGGTTTTTGAACCAACCTATTCGTCCCCTCTACACTTTTTGTCTGTAAAGTTATTTTTAGCCACAGCTTCCACCAATTCCTCTTCTCTTTCATTCTAACTAGATTTGGACACTTGAGTCTTCAAGGTCGCGATTTTTGTGCAAATAGTGACATGTTAGATTCAATGCAGTCTTTCGCTGATGTGAACAACACTGTCTTTTGTCATTATCTTCATTATTAGCTATCCGTCTGTATAAATAAAAGCATATTATTTCACTGCTCAGAATGGGCCATCCGGCCAGCTAATTTTTATATTCCTAACATTAATATTAAGAAAAAGTTACTTTTTAAATTTTGTAATATTTCAAGCATCTGCGTTTTCCGCTAAATTCAAATAAAAGGCTTGGTATCGCAAAAGCGTCCAATAAATGACTGTGGCGTATCATATCCAAGGTCCCTTCTGTCGAGTCGCTGTACCTCCATGTACTAACCTAAACGTACGCTGTACCTCCGTGTACTAACCAAAACGTACGCTGTACCTCCATGTACTAACCTAAACGTACGCTGTACCTCCATGTACTAACCTAAACGTACGCTGTACCTCCATGTACTAACCTAAACGTACGCTGTACCTCCATGTACTAACCAAAACGTACGCTGTACCTCCATGTACTAACCAAAACGTACGCTGTACCTCCATGTACTAACCAAAACGTACGCTGTCCCTCCATGTACTAACCTAAACGTACGCTGTACCTCCATGTACTAACCTAAACGTACGCTGTACCTCCATGTACTAACCAAAACGTACACTGTACCTCCATGTACTAACCAAAACTTACGCTGTACCTCCATGTACTAACCTAAACGTACGCTGTACCTCCATGTACTAACCTAAACGTACGCTGTACCTCCATGTACTAACCAAAACGTACGCTGTACCTCCATGTACTAACCAAAACGTACGCTGTCCCTCCATGTACTAACCTAAACGTACGCTGTCCTCCGTGTACTAACCAAAACGTATGCTGTACCTTTGTGTGCTAACCAAAACATGTGACATATTTTCATGAGCTAACCAAAACTATGTGTTAAAGAACAAAAGTTAATATGTCATGTTCTATTGCCACACACAGGCATATAGCCATTGTTATTGAGGAAATATGTCTATTTGTGATAACTCATGTTTTTGCACGCTTTTTAACTTATATTGAACGCTGCATATTGAATACGTCACCGGTTGTCAATGACGTAACGCGTTTGCGCTAATTAATTCTAACGGCTAATATTCGTGGCCTTTCGTATACTTCAAGTCGTCAAAGCAACACGTGTGTTTTCAAGCTCCCAGAATTGTGGAGGAATACTGCATTTTATGTGGCATTAAATTACCTTCGAAGGCCGCCACTTGTTTTCTAAGATGGTCCCGAACTTGTGATATAATTCCGCACCTTGTACAGAAGTATTATTCGAGAAATTTACATTCACGTTTTTGGTCCTCATTACTTGGGTGTCGATGGCTGACACGCACCTATTAGTACAGTGGCCAGAACTGAATAGTTGAGACGATACATTGATGCTATACTACTATGATTCCTTATGTACTTATGGACTGACCATGCACTTGTATTTTTGAGGAGACCATTGTTTCAAGATTCTCCAAATTTGCCATTTGGCTGAACTAATTAAATGTTAAACGAATCGTATCGTGGACCCACTACCAGATGTCTTCTGTTCTTCGTCCATGTATGTCCTGTGATGACCATACCCGCATCCATTCGTGCTGTCAGCATGATGCATGAACTTTGACAGTACCACATACAACAAGAACTATATATATATATATATATATATATATATATATATATATATATATATATATATATATATATATATATATATATATATATATATATATATATATATAAAACGAACGCTACACTATGCCCTACCACCGTGAGCCAACCAAAACATGTATTGTACTTCCACGAAGCAACCAAAACGTGTGATGCACCTCCATGAACTAACCAAAACGTGTGATGTTCCACCACGAACCAACCAAAACATGTGATGTACCTCCATAAACCAACTAATACATGTGATTTACCTCCATGACCTAACCAAAACATGAGATGTACCTCCATAAATCAACCAAAACATGTGACGTACCTCCATAAACCAACCAAAACATGTGATGTACCTCCATAAACCAACTAATACATGTGATGTACCTCCATGAACCAACCAAAACATGTGATGTACCTCCATAAACCAAGTAACACATGTGATGTACCTTCATGAACCAACCAAAACATGTGATGTACCTCCATGAACCAACCAAATGGTGGGATGTACCTCCATGAACCAACCATATCGTGTCATGTGTCTCTATTAACCAACCAAATCATGTAATGTACCCCCATGAACCAACAAAATCGCGGGATCCACCTCCATGAACCAACCAAATCGTGGGATGTACCTCTATGAACCAACCAAAACGTATGAAGTACCTACGACAAACATCCCTAACTAAATCCCTTTTACACCAAATCTTCAAACAAGAACCGAAACAGTAACAGACCGACACACGCAAAAACACAGTATTAAAACTTCTGAACAGTCTCCACGACTAACAGTGATAACACTGGGACAGGGCATAACTGACCATTGGTTCAATCATTAGCAAACCTAGAATAGGGTGTAATCGACCATAGGTTCAAAACTTGAATAGAGCATAAGCGGCCATCTGGTTAGCACCGTGTTGTTCCCTGGGGGTCTCTGAAGAGAATAAGAAAGAATAAGATTACCTTACCCTCAGGCATGTCGTACAAGGCGACTAATATAAGGTTGTGCATGAGGCTGGCAATCTCATCACGTAAAATAAATTGCCAATGAAACCAGCGCTACGAGAGCATGTCAATGTTTGGGGAAGGTTTCCTGCACTGGGATCAGCCGCAGTGGTAGCTCCATGCTTTATATAGACCGAAAAAGAAAATGATGATGATGTTGATGGTGATGGTTATGATGGAGATGGTGATGATGATGATGATGAAGATGGTGATGGTTATGATGATGATGATGGTGATGGGTGGTGATGGTGATGGTGATGATGGTGATGGTTATGATGATGGTGATGATAGTGATGGTTATGATGATGATGATGGTGGTGATGGGTGGTGATGGTTATGATGATGGTGATGGTTATGATGATGATGATGATAATGATGATGATAATGGTGATGGGTGGTGATGGTTATGATGGTGAGGATGATGATGATAATGATGGTGATGATGATGAAAATGGTGATGATAGTTATGATAATGGCGATGATGATGATGATGGTGGTGGTTATGATGGCGATGATGATGGTGGTTATATAGTGATGATGATGATAATGACGATGGTGATGATGATAATGATTGTGGTGATGATGATGGTGATGGTGATTGTTATGATGGTGAGGATGATTATGATGATGATGAAAATGGTGATGATGATGGTAATGATAATGGTGATGATGATGGTGATGGTTATGATGGTGATGGTTATGATGGTGAGGATGATGATGGTGATGGCAATAGTGATGATGATGGTGATGATAATGGTGATGGTTATGATGGCGATGATGATGGTAGTTATATAGTGATGATGATGATGATAATGACGATGGTGAGGATGATGATGATGGTGATAATGATGATAATGGTGATGATGATTGTGATGATAATGGTGATGATGGTGATGATGATGGTTATGATGGCGATGATGATGGTTATATAGTGATGATGATGATAATGATGATGATAATGACGATGGTGATGATGATAATGATTGTGGTGATGATAATGATACTTATAAATATCAGACCTAAAGGTCGTTTTATATTTGTACATGCGCCCTAATATAACCGACTTGGCTGAACGAGACGCGCCTCGCCAAAACGATGCAAAATTTTATTTAAAAAAAAATGATAATGTTGATGATAATGGTGATGATGATGTTGATACTGATGTTAATAATAATGATGATCATGTTGATAAGGGTGATGAAAATGATGATAATAATTAAGATGAAGATGATAATGGTGATAATAGTGATGATGATGATAATGATGATAACGATAATAATAATAATGATGACCACGGTGATAATGATGAAGATGACAATTATGATTATAAAGATGATAATAGTGATGATGATGATGACAGGTTCAAACATAAGCAAAACTTGAAATGTGTAATTATCGATTGACAGGATGATGCCCGTTGTAAAATTGATATTTGTACTTTATACACATGTCTTCACATTATTCATATTAGCCCAAATATAGAATCGGATATAATTAATAAGAAGCTCTGAAAATTACACGGGCTCGATATCTGGGCCATTTAATAACAAAACTTAAATACGCCAGGCTAGTAGAAGAATAATTTAATATGGGATAAGGACAGCAAATGTGTCTGTCTGTGTGCATCTGTCAACGCTCGGGAACGAAGTGTGGCGGGAGGGAAACAAAAAAAAAGGGGGGGGGGGAACAGGAAGGGGCGATATCGATCCCATAACTGAAATAATTGAAATTATAAGGCCTTAGGAATTAACTACCCCCCGATCATGTTTTTGAATAAAAATATTTGCGCATAACCGGTTTTGTGTATTCAGCAATAAACAGGCATCTCCCACGGGGTTCGTCCTCGCAATTCGCTTCATAAATCAGCATATTTCCGTCCCTGGCCCCCTGGTTTTATTGACAAACTGGCCAGAGTATGATACATGCTCGTAGAAACCACAGCATGGTCCCTGGAGATGTGTGAGCACAAGAAGGACGGAGGCAGTAGGAGATGAAGAGGGGATGTGAATTTAAAAACAAAAAAAGCGAGAGAGAGATTTATGGCCTGGTTGCTGAGGAAGACACAATCTGGAACAGACACTGGTAACGATGGGAAGAGGACATGAGAAATGGTTTGAGTGGGGGGGGGGGAGTAGGTTGAAATAATATATACAATTAAATGAACGATCAGAGGATAAGAGTGGAGGTTTCAAGACTAATCAAAGAAAAAAGAGAGAGAGAGAGAGAGAGAGAGAGAGAGAGAGAGAGAGAGAGAGAGAGAGAGAGAATGAGAGAGAGAGAGAGAATGAGAGAGAGAGAGGAGGTTGAAAAATAAGGAGAGAGAGACAGAGAGACAACAACTAAGACAATAAAGAGAAAAAAATGTCCAAAATTATAAAAAAAATACGTAACCATTAATAAATCCACTAATACAAAAAAAGATAAACAAATAAATAAGTGACAACACAATTTAATACACCTTATGATCAGGGTCGGCCTTAGTAATTGCGGGGCCCGATTTGTACCACTCTGGTGGGGCCTCCTGGACTTAAGATTATAGTTTTGTTGTAACACATTTCATGTCAAAATATAGCTAATAAATATACTGTTTTATTTTTAATACAATGTAATAACATATATTCCTGATATCTAATCTGAAATAATCTTCGTTCCATATTTTTTATTTCAAACCTTGAGGTGAGAACCCGAATCCGGGCCCATCTCATTGGCGGATCCAAGGGGGTGGCGACGGGGCGATCACCCCTCCTTTGGGACTTTAAAAACCTGTATTTCATATCGACCACTCCAGTATTTTTTCACCCCACGGCGGACTTAAACGTAAGTAATCGTTACGGCGGATGACGGACGAATTAAAACATGTCTGGTACTGCACAACGGGAAGTACCCTTAAGGTTAATACGTAGTTTGCAAGTAATTCTACGTGGCGGGATGGCGGAACAATGAAAGACAATAAAGGGAACCGCCATACAACAATGAGACAAAAGACGGCGCCAGGCAGGCGACACTTGGGGACTTCACTCCAGCCGCAAAAACAGAGGCGGATAATTTCTGTACCAGTCGGGCTAATCCCAAATCAAAATAAGGTTATGCTGTAAAATAAAATATGTTTGAATATGTATCAAATTTTGTCCCTTTGTAGTTGTACCTTACTTTTATGTAATTACGTTATAAATATTATTTTTTTTAAAATGAATATTTTTGAGTTACTTACAAGTTGTCACATTTTTTCCAAAATTCGTTATTTTGTTATTTAATTATCTAAAAATATGTGTAAATAAGGGGGGGGGGGGGGGGGGAAGGGTTTACCATTCTGATGTATCGCCCCTCCCTTGGACAATTCCTAGATCCGCCAGTGGGGCCCTTATGAGAGCGGGGTCCGATTGGTTTAATAGGTTAAATCGGCCTAAGGTTGGCCCTGCATAACTCTTTGACTCCGGAACAACGCCCAGAGCGTTGGTCAGATCTGACACCAGTGATAAAAACCACTCTCTGAGCGTTGTTTTTAGTCTATAACGAATTAAAATTACGGCACAGGGTGGAAAATAATTCTGGAGTCAAAGAGTTAAGATCTCTTTTGAAAAACTGTCTGATTCATTATGTGCGTCGGAGGTCAAGCGTTGCTTATATGTAAAATGCAATGGTAGCCTCAAAGCAGATACAACCGTGCAGGAGTGAAATATTATAGACTTGACTATTCTAGGTCAAGCTTAATGAGGTCGGGTGACCTGTTCTCGTCCTTGACGTATTTCCATTTATGATGCCATTAATTTCTCCCATTATAAAACCTTCACAAAGTTAAGATCATCACACGCATACTGACCCACCCGTTCAGTTGTTCATGGAAACACGTACAACAACACACAAACGCATGCAATACACACAGTTACAAAGTCATATGTACAAATGAGCTAAGGTGGGCCACAGCCCTGGGCGGCACATTTTCTGGGGGGGGCGGAAAATTTCAAGATGTGAACAAACGTTTCTGGATTCCAGGGTGAACATGTGACATTCTTATACATCATCATCTTCCTGTTTGCTTCTTATGGTGCACGGAACCACCACTGGAGTTGATCCCCTTGCAAGAAGTCTGCACCAAACATGCACATGCTCTTACATCTGTGGTTGTAGCAATTTGTTTTTAACATGATGAGATTGTTATTCCCATGTACAACCTTATATTAGTTGACTTGTACGACACGTATGAAGGATTAGTGGTCTTATTTTTTTTCTTTGTCTCCTCAGATGGGTTGTTTATCTTTTTGTGTCTGTATTTTTTTTGCATGTAGCCGAATTTCGCTCAAATTTTTTTAAAGGTTTTTAAGAAGCAAAAGATAATTTCCCTCGCAGATTCCCTGTCATTTATAACTATCCTCACAGATTCCCTGTTATTTATAACTATCCTGACTGCTTCCCTATTATTTACAGCTATCATCACAGCTTCATTGTCATTTATAACTATCCTCGCAGATTCCCTGTCATTTACAACTATCCTCACAGATTCCCTGTCATTTATAACTATCCTCACAGCTTCCCTGTCATTTATAACTATCATCACAGCTTCATTGTCATTTATAACTATCCTCACAGATTCCCTGTCATTTACAACTATTCTCACAGATAGCCTGTCATTTATAACTATCCTCACAGATTCCCTGTCATTTATAACTATACTCACAGATTTCCTGTCATTTATAACTATCCTCACAGATTCCTTGTCATTTATAAATATCCTCACATTCCTTGTTATTTATAACTATCCTCACATTCCCTGTCATTTATAACTATCCTCACATATTCCCTGTCATTTATAACTATCCTCACAGCTTCCCTGTCATTTATAACTATCATCACAGCTTCATTGTCATTTATAACTATCCTCACAGATTCCCTGTCATTTACAACTATCCTCACAGATAGCCTGTCATTTATAACTCTCCTCACAGATTCCCTGTCATTTACAACTATCCTCACAGATAGCCTGTCATTTATAACTATCCTCACAGATTCCCTGTCATTTATAACTATACTCACAGATTTCCTGTCATTTATAACTATCCTCACAGATTCCTTGTCATTTATAAATATCCTCACATTCCTTGTTATTTATAACTATCCTCACATTCCCTGTCATTTATAACTATCCTCACATATTCCCTGTCATTTATAACTATCCTCACAGCTTCCCTGTCATTTATAACTATCATCACAGCTTCATTGTCATTTATAACTATCCTCACAGATTCCCTGTCATTTACAACTATCCTCACAGATAGCCTGTCATTTATAACTCTCCTCACAGATTCCCTGTCATTTACAACTATACTCACAGATTTCCTGTCATTTATAACTATCCTCACAGATTCCTTGTCATTTATAAATATCCTCACATTCCTTGTTATTTATAACTATCCTCTTAGATTCCCTGTCATTTATAACTATCCTCATAGATTCCCTGACATTTATAACTATCCTCACAGATTCCTTGTTATTTATAAATATCCTCACATTCATTGTCATTTATAACTATCCTCACATTGCCTGTCATTTATAACTATCCTCACATATTCCCTGTCATTTATAACTATCCTCTTAGATTCCCTGTCATTTATAACTATCCTCATAGATTCCCTGTCATTTATAACTATCCTCACAGATTCCTTGTTATTCATAAATATCCTCACATTCCTTGTCATTTATAACTATCCTCACATTCACTGTCATTTATAACTATCCTCACATATTCCCTGTCATTTATAACTATCCTCACAGATTCCCTGTCACTTATAACTATCCTCACAGATTCCCTGTCATTTATAACTATCCTCACAGATTCCCTGCCATTTATATCTATCCTCACAGATGCTCTGTTATTTATAACTATCTTCTTAGATTCCCTGTCATTTATATCTATCCTCACAGATTTCCTTTCATCTATAACTATACTCAAGAACCATGACAACAACGAATTAGGCAGCATTTGAAAAGCACTTACAGAAACCGACCATAAATTAAACAATGTGAAAGAATAGTGGATTTTTGCTCACTTCTAGATGTATGGAAATGAGAAGACAGATATACTCTTCAAAGGAGGAAGCGAAATTCAAAACCGAAGATAGGACAACACATGAAGAGGTAAAATAAAAACCACAAAACAGCTTCAAAGTAAAAATGGCGCAGAGAACACCTTTGTGGTGCAATCTTGGAGAAGTCCGTTTTACTCTTCCGGTCCCGTTTTCCCTTGTGTTCTCGCGGCATTCCAGTCTTGGATTTATTAGGGTATGGGTTACTAAAGTGGTCGATATAGACCTCCAGGGGGTAAATAAGTCCTAGAAAAGTTGATCGGGCGTCAACTGAACCTGGAAGAGCGTGATGACTTACGACTAAAACTCACCAATCTCCAACCAAATAGCAATGTGCTTGTTAATGCCCATCAACCACATCCTTCCTATTAATGAATTTAACCAGCTCAATAAAAAGGTAATGTTAATTTATTGCTCCTCTATAACCACGGCCTCAATTTATTTTTGTCCGGGGTCAATTAAGGATCAAGGATTCCATGGAGGGGTCGGGACTCAAACAAGTTTGGGGACACCTGTATTAGCGTGTCGATAGCGATCATCTGTATATATATATATATATATATATATATATATATATATATATATATATATATATATATATATATATACAGTACTTTGCAAAAAAAATGGCAGTCATATTTTCGCAACGCAGCACACTCATAGAAGCAAATAATAATAAGAACTGTATGTCCAGAGGAAGATTGGTATCTCCCCTATCTATTAACAGTGGTTTCAGTACAATATAATGTTGCCTTCTCCAGCAAGGCAAGCCTGGATGCGGCGAGGCATACTTCCCACAAATGTTTGTAGGTAATTGAGAGTCCGACTGTCCCAGTATTTTTCAGCTACCTTCTTCAATTGTTCAACGTCTCTGAGTCCACTCTTTCTTAAATGATTCTTGAGTAGTGCCCAAACGTTTTCAATTGGGTTTTGATCGGGACTGTTGCTGGGCCACTTCAGCACTATCACATTCTTCTCTTGCAGCCATGCTTTGGGGGTATGAGCTGTACGATTTGGGTCATTGTCATGTTGAAATGTGCACTCATCGGGGTACATGACCTGCATAAATGGCAGAAGGTGTCCCTCTAGTATGTCGATGTACCTTTCTTTCGTGAGAATTCCTGTGAAAACACACAGTGGGGTGGCACGTCTTGCTGACACCCCTCCCCAAAGATGGAATTTCTAGGTATGTTTCGGTCGCTGGTACACAGGCGTTACAGAGCCTTTCGTCCAAATATTTATTTGAGCAGGATAAGACCAAAGAGAACATTCATCTGAAAAAATCACATTGTCCCATGACAAATTTTGGTGTTCGTGGCACCAGTTCAAGCGCATCTGTTTGTGAGTCTCTGTGAGCAATGGTGACGAAATTACCCGCTTTTTTGTGTAATTCATCCTGTGTAGCTCCCGGTTGATAATAGCATTAGATACCTCTGGGCTTCCCAACTCGATCATGCGCTGCCGTATGTTTTCTACACTCTTCATTGGCCCAGCCCGAACGATTTGGGCGAGACACCGATGGTCCTTTGTGACCAAAATTCTTGGCCTCCCACTACCTTCTTTTCGCTCGATTAAATTACCTGCTTTTAATTTACTCACAACTCTGTAGACAGTCCGCTCAGGAATGTTCAAGGTTTTAGAAATGTTGGAACATGTTTGATTTCCTTCATTCCAAAGCTGTGAAATTAACATACACTTTGACTTTGTATCCATTTTCTGACACTAGCATTAGAAATTGTCGTCTGCTCTTATATCAAGGGACGTTACTCTACGCTAATTTTTTTTTACTTTTGGTAGTGTTTGCTCACTTAAGTGGAGTGCAAATTTGGGGCAGAACATGCATATTTAATTAGATTTCAGCTTATTTAGCTGAGCAATATGACTGCCATTTTTTTTGCAAAGTACTGTATATATATATTGAACGCATTTATATTAGTTCTCACTTCGTTTTTCTACTGTTTTCTACGCCTTGTCCCTAAAAAAGACATCGTGTTCGTAACAGAAGACATTTAAAAAATCTCTGTTCCAGTAAAATTTTCAAGAATAATTTGCCTTCACCGTACCGGGTATAATAGTATTACTGCTGTTCTCTTCATCTACTTATTACCCGAAGCCTTATCGCCCCGTGTAGCTGTGGGGGGTTTCTGAGGAAATAAATAGATAATAGTGGTACCGCTCCCTCAGATAAAAAATCGTAAATGGCTGTGCATGGGACTGGGCATGGGGCTGTGCATGGGGCTGGGCATGGGGCTGGGCATGGGGATGGGCATGGGGCTGGGCATGGGGATGTGCATGGGGCTGGGCATGTTGCTGGGCATGGGGCTGGGCATGGGACAGGGCATGGGGACTGGGCATGGGGCTGTGCATGGGGCTGGGCATGTGCATGGGGCTGGGCATGGGGCTGGGCATGGGGCTGTGCATGTGCATGGGGCTGTGCATGGGGCTGGGCATGGGGATGTGCTTGGGGCTGGGCATGGGGATGTGCATGGGGCTGGGCATGGGGTGTGCATGGGGATGTGCATGGGGCTGGGAATGGGGCTGTGCATGGGGCTGGGCTCCCCCTGGCTGGGCATGGGGCTGGGCATGGGGATGTGCATGGGGCTAAGCATGTGGCTGGGCATGGAGGCTTGGCATGGGACTGGACATGGGGGCTGGGCATGGGGCTGGGCATGGGGATGTGCATGGGGCTGGGCATGGGGCTGGGCATGTGCATGGGGCATGTGCATGGGGCATGTGCATGGGACTGGGCATGGGGATGGGCATGGGGCTGTGCATTGGGGCTGGGCATGGGGCTGGGCATGTGGCTGGGCATGGCGGCTGGGCATGGGGCTGTGCATGGGGATGTGCATGGGGCTGGGCATGGGGCTGGGCATGGGGCTGTGCATGGAGCTGTGCATGGGGCTGTGCATGGGGCTGGGCATCATAATAATAAAAAATATATTGCTACAGAAAGTAATACTACAAGAGCATATGAATGCTTTAGTGCAAGCTTCATGCAAGGGGACCAGTTGTAGTGGGTGCTTCCTGCTCCATAAGGAGCCAAAAGGGAAATGATGATGATATGATGCTGATGATGGCGACGATGGTGTTGATGATGACGACGATGGTGTTGATGATGATGATGACGATGATGATGACGATAAAAGCTTGGTGTAAAACAATAAAGCAAACTGGGCGCGCTACAATGAAAAGTAGGAAAACCTTATTAAAAAAAAAAATTAGAGCGAAATTCGGCTACAGGCAACAACAAAAAATACACACACACACACAGATAAACAACCCCAGCTTGATGTCCGACATTGCCATAAGTTTCAGGCTTAGCTGTTTCATGAAACAAACAGTATATAAAAATAGCCAGACAAATGAATGAAATAACAAGCACTTTTCTGCCTACGGACAGGAAAAAAAAAAAATTGTCTATATTCTAGTGTGCACACGAGAACGAGCGAACGATGTTTTTCAAAGGGAGGGAACTGGGCATGCAGGCCTGTCTAACATTCTGCCGTTAACTTTCTTGCATCTTTTATAATGAGAGAGAGAGAGAGAGAGAGAGAGAGAGAGAGAGAGAGAGAGAGAGAGAGAGAGAGAGAGAGAGAGAGAGAGAGAGAGAGAGAGAGAGAGAGAGAGAGAGAAGGGAAGAAACAACACTGAAATGGGAAAAGGTTTTGGCGGATTTAGAAAAGATGCAGGCCACACAAACTAATAGTGCAAACGGCAGCACGAACGATGAATGCGTATCGATCTCGTATACTATTTAAGATGCCGGGTTTTTTGGAGGAAGGGATAACTGGAAAATGGAGAAGAAAGTGAAAAAAAAAAACGGTTTTAGATGCTGGGGAATGGAAGAGCCTGAAACGGGAACAAGTAATGTCCACACAAAAATTGATCCCTGGCAAAGAGATGAAACTAGGTCAACGATTTTCAAGCTAGTGGGGAAGGAGGCAATGTCGACCTATTTTTTCCCCCCTCTTTTCGAGCCTCTTCAGGGAAAGACGGGCAAGCAGCCAGGCCTGAGAGATGAAGACACTTTTAGATGAGGGTTATGGGGAAAGAATGGGGGGGGGGGGGAGTTTATGAGGGGAAAAGGGAAGGGGGAGTGTCATGTTCACGAAGAGTGGTAATAGGTCCTTGGAAAATGTCACTTATCCAAGATGTACTTTTAAGCGCGCGTTACGTTGCACAGAAATGTGTTGCCCATAGCCTTTTAAATTCAACCAGAAGCATTTTACTGTGTGGAGAAGTAATGCGTTGAGAATAGATATTTCAGCGCACTTTGGCGAAAACACAAAGAAATAATGCGTTGAAAATAGTTATGTCAACGCGCTTTGGCGGAAGTACAATGAAGTAATACGATGAAAAAATATGTCAACGCGATTTGACGGAAGCACAATGAAGTAGTGCAATGAAAATAAATATTTCTACGCCCTCTGACGAAAACACAATGAAGTAATTGCAATGAAAATAAATATTTATACGCGTTCTGACGAAAACACAATAGAGTAATGCAATGAAAATAAATATTTATACGCGTTCTGACGAAAACACAATAGAGTAATGCAATGAAAATAAATATTTATACGCGTTCTGACGAAAACACAATAGAGTAATGCAATGAAAATAAATATTTATACGCGTTCTGACGAAAACACAATAGAGTAATGCAATAAAAATAAATATTTATGCGCGTTCTGACGAAAACACAATAGAGTAATGCAATGAAAATAAATATTTATGCGCGTTCTGACGAAAACACAATGTCAATTCTAGAAAGACATAAGATAAAAAAAAATAGAAATGGCAAGAGAATAAGTGGCAAAGTGTTCTATTGTAGTCAGTAAGTTAGGGCACAAGACCTTGCCTAATATCTGAAACACTGTATTCCTTATCATCATCATCATTATCACCATGCCTTAAAACTTTATAATGAGCACGGGGTTCCGTGTTATTCGCGGGGGTATCAGGGGCGGCAAATAAAGAACAGGACGACTGCTCCCGCAGGCATGTCGTAAGATGCCACTAATAGGAGGCTGTGCATGTTAGATAGCAACCTCTTCAAGTAAAACAACCTGCTACATAAACAACCGCTGCAAAAGCGCATGAATGCTTTGGAGTCGTCTTCCTGCAGGAAGGTTTGCTGCAATGGTGGTGGCTCCATACTTCAGCGTAAGCAAAAATGTGAAAACGATGACGATAATGATGATGATGATGAAGTAACACGTGGACCCTTACAGTAAGCCTGCGACAAAACACTTCATTTTGTGGGTGCAGTCGTGGTTTCTGTAGCAAATTTATTTTAAATTAGGTTGCCGGTCTCATCAATAAACGAACGAACAAACGAACGAACTTTATTTGGAAATGGTTAAGAGTTGGGCACGCAGGCCCGTCTATCATTCTGCCCTTCCCCCCTCTCCCTCTCTCTTTCTCTCTCTCATAATGCATACTGTGACTATCGTTTCATTCCCACATGTTACTTTTAAGCATTAATTTAAAGGCATGCAACATTATAAAAGTAATACAACAACATAAATTTGTAGTATCCAATCATAATCAAAATTAAGTATGTTTCAAAAACAAAAAAGTAAAGAAACAAACCCACAAACAAACAAACAAGCAAAATCCAAACCCTCCATACAGTAAATTAGACAATGTGGCGCAGTGGGTTCAACTCACAGGCACGAGAGGAAGTTAAGTCCACGGCGACAGAGGTGGGGGTACCCTCTCGGTTATCACTAGGGGCGCCTGCTAGCCATAAAGCGAAAAGTGTGCAGTTTAATAAGTCTGCCCGTGCTGGTTTCACCGGAATTTCGTACAAGACTTCTGCCATACATCATCGTTGTGCGCCACGAATAATGGCCCTCCTCGGGGTCTGTACTAAACTGGCGGAGGATCTTGGAGTCAGTGGATCCCTAAAGATGTGGTGCGCAGAAGTCATCGATGAGTGGTATATGCTCTGAAACCCATCAATCCACTCCCAAATCATGGGTCAAATGATAACTGAGTCATCAGTGAATGACCCCAAGTCTAAGGTGGACCAATGTGCCGAAAGACTGAGCGGGGCGGCACCAGGCAGGTGGACATCCCTTGCCTCTTCCCTGGTATGGTGGCTCTACTGGTATGGTGGCCCTGGCTCTACCAGGGTGACCGAATATTTCCACCATTTATTGCAAATGCAGAAGGGGAGAGAAAAGGAGAGAGAGAAAAAGAAGGGCAGGAAAGAGAAGGTTCAGAAAGAAAACATCGCATCTGGATGAAATATATGCGTATAGGTTACTGGAATTGTCGAAGTGCCAATCAACGTGCAGCCATTGTACAAACGGTCATCTACAATTTCGATATCATCATGATCCAGAAGACAAATTTAAAAGCCAATAGTGTTATCAATTGCCCAGGCTACAGATGTTACTCCAATCCATGTGGGTCTGGTAGACGAGGGCAAACTATATATGTAAGACATGAGCTCTCTTATACGTGGCTGGATACAAGTTCCCAAACTAGTGAGGATGCGGAATTGCAGGTGATTGTTGTGAATGTAGGCGGTCAGGAGTGGCGAGTCTACAATTTATATGCTCATGTCGACTATCTTACAGCGGAGAAAGATTGGAATTTTCTGGTGAAATTGTCTGAAGATTCTAACATAAGGTGTTTAATTGCTGGCGATTTCAATGCTAGATCCAAGGAGTGGGGGGAAATCACGGAAAATAGGCAGGGTATAGCTTTGAGCCAGGCATTACTTAACATGAACCTTGCCACCCTGAATGATGCACGCCCAACTAGACTGGCAACTAAACCTGGGGATACAAAAATTGTGCCACAGATCAGGCATTCATCTCTAGTGCTTTCACCATCATGGCACGTTGGGATGTAGTAGGTGCACAGGAAAGTGATCAACTACCTTTTGTCATACTCATTGCAAAGGGTAGGACCACTAGACACAGGAAACCTAAACAGACCTTCAAGTATCCTACAGGCCCACTCGACTGTATCAACCCTTTACACACATGACGTCACAATGCCAAACAAGAGACAGCGAGAACACCTTTCACCCAACCTCCCTGGTGGAATAAGACAGTGGACGAAGCATGGATAGAAAAGGAAAGAGCAACAAAGGAATGGCGTAAAGCACGAAACAGAAGAATGTTGAATGAGGGAGAGGTTGAAGAGATGAAGGAGAAAAAGCAAAGAGCCGTTAATAGATTCAAGAGCTTGGCAAGGGAGGCCAAGGATAAAGTGTGGGAGGACTTTGTGACACTGGTGGGCACGAAAAAAAAACTACAGAAATTCTGGTCCTTACATCGAAGAATGAATAGGAAAAGTGCAAGTCAACCCATCCCTAATATCAAAAGCTCTACAGGACTAAGCCTGAAGACGGACGAAGAGCATTATTCAATCGATATGTGGAGCAAACGGATAAAGGTGACAAAAGTGCCCGCCTGAAAATAAAGGACAGTGTGCTGGAAAATGCCCTACGGGGCCATATATATTTCGATCTCATTTCTGAAGAGGAAGTGGTGTACACATTGAAAACCAGCAGAAACACTGCTCCGGGTCCTGATGGTGTACTATACCTCCACATTAAACAGCTCGACCACACAGCCATTATAAATATGTGAGCGAATTCAATACCAGCATACAGAATGCTGAGGAAGACTGGCTACACAGTTACCTTCGGCCACTTCCTAAACCTGGCAAAGACCCCACACTGCTCAATAGCTATCGAATTATCACACTACAGAATGTCTATGGTAAATTACTTGAGAAGATAGTTGCAAGACAAGTAATGAGCCACCTCGAAAATTCACACACCCGTCCTGATATCCTAGTTGGCTATAGGCCTATGGAAACAACATGGGGTAACGCTGGAACGTTTGCGTACGATGTGTACGAGGGATTCCAGGGTAAAAGAGAAACGGTGGCTATCGCAATTGACCTACAGGATGCTTATAACAGTGTGGACTTTGCAACCCTAATAATCTGTATAATGACATGTGGTGTAAACCCTTGGATAACAAGGTGGATAGTAGCTGCCTTAATGGAGAGATCAGTAGCATTTCGCTTGGGAACTTTGACATCAGAACCAATGCGCATTTGCCCGGGACTACCTCAGGGTTCTTCACTATCACCAGTGCTGTTTAACATCAACACAGCAAAAGTAGCAATCTTTCAACCAACAGGACTGGGACGAACATTAACTTTCGCAGATGACATACTCATGTACAGAACTAGCTCAAACAGACAGGAAATGGTCCAAGGCATATAAGAGTCACTACAGGCAGGCGGTTTCTAAATGGTGTGAGGAAAGCGGTTCAAATGTAAATCCCAACAAGGCCTGTGTGATGTGGTGCTCTTTAAACAACTCCATAGTGAAAGCAGACCTTCCAGACATCACTTTCAATGGGCAGAACACTGAAAGGCAAGACAGGCTGAAGTATCTGGGACTGACGTTTGATCGTGGGCTATCATTCAAGAATCATGTCGAACTGATCATACAGAAGTGCAAGCGAGGACTGGCAGACTTAAAAACAATGGCTGCTGCGCGCTTGGAACAGAGACTATTGTTTCTCCTGTATCATCAGCAAGTGATTTCAGTAATCGAGTACGGGCTAGGAATACTCACGCTGTCAGTGTCACAATGTGAACGACTGCACGCATTCAAAATGAAGGGATGCGACTAGTTTTGGGCTGTACGCGGGATACCCCCATTGTGACAATGAAATACATGCTCGGATTGCTGTCGATTATATCCAGATATGCGATGGCCCAGACATAAGCATATATACGAGTAACCACCGACAAAAGACATCCCCTACTTGAGAATGTAGCTGACATCAAAGGAACAAGAATCAAGAGGGGGATGTCATGGATGGCACAGGCAGAGGCTACGATTTGTCAGGTGACCAGGGTTGAAAATGTATCCAAAGGGGAAGAGTGGAGTAAGTCAGGGGAGAACTGGATAAACTACCAGCAGGTCATCATTAGCCTTGGCAGAGAGTGCAGATCTTGGGGCAACGGAAAAGCAGAGCTGGAGATTAATCAGCGGATAAGTGATCATGCTGGGGATGATGACGCCATTGTGTACACTGATGGGTCTGTAAGCGTGGTGAGAAATCAGGATAGGGCTTCTCTGCGAGAATAAAGGGCAGGGTCGTCGCTGAACAGAGTGGAGCCTACATGACAACAACCTCTAGCATGAGAATGGAGGTAGAGGCAGTTACTGCAGTACTGATGTGGCTGTCTGAAACTCCATCAACCAGGGCAGTTATATTGCCAGACTCTCAAGCCATGCTTCGGAAAGTTCAGATTGGATGGCTGCGACAGGAATGGAAAACACCAATAGAATCCTCAAGTCTTGAAGAACTGGTGTGGATCTGCTGTCCTGGTCATGCAGGGGTACATGGCAATGAGAGAGCTGACAGACTGGCCTCGAGAGCACCCATAGTGGGGACATTGGACATGGATAAGGGAGAGATACTAAGGGCTATAAATGATCGCCTGCTGGATAATGACACTGCAATGGATGAATAAACAAGGGTGAGCTGTTGGAGTTTGGTATCAAATGTGGGACTAGCAGAGATGGACGTGAGAGAGAAGACACACACTGAGGAAACCTGCTGGAAGCTTACAAAGCAGTCCTTATTCTGAAATCCCCTGGGAAAGAGAGGCAGAGGTAGACCAATTAAAATAAAAACACACACAGTGAAGATAAATGGAGACAGAAGTGAAAATGATGAGAAAGCCGTGAAAAGAACTTCAACTGACAGCACGTGACAGGAGGACTTGGCATGGGTTTGTTGAAGGCCTATGCTCATTGTGGAGCTAAAAAGTGTTGATAGGAAAAAGACACTTGTGTGCAGGGTTTTTTAACCTTTTTTGTGTTACGGATCCCATTGATTGTTCAGTGAATGCTGCGGCTCCCTTTGATTGTTCCGGTGCGTGCTACAAACCCTTTTGATTGTTCAATGAAGGCCGTGGACTCCATTGATTGTTCCGGTGAGGATTACGGATCCTTTTGATTGTCCGTTGAATGCTACGAACCCCTATGATTGTCCCGTGAAGGCTACGGGCCTCATTGATTGTCCGGTGAAGTCCACGGAGTTCTCTTATTGCCTGGTGAAGGCTACAGACCCCTTTGACTGTCCAGTGAAGGCTACGAACCTCGTTGATTGTCCAGTGAAGGCTACGGACCCTTTTGACTGTCCAGTGAAGGCTACGGACCCCGTTGATTGTCCGGTACAGGCTATAAGGACCCTTTGATTGTCCGATGAAGTGCTACGGATCTCTTTGAATCTACCAGTCGTGGAGACCAACTTTGGGTCTTGCAAAACCTCGAACTGATCTCTCGTAATTGCTTCAGTTATGCAGGCGCTTTATTGTGAAATTCGTTACCGAGCTCTGCCAAAGCTTTATAAACTGCACTAAATTCAAAAGAAGATGCAGCAGTAGTGAATGCAGTCGGCGACCCATGGCTGTACTGCTTGCATCAGGACCAGCGAACCAGAGCTGGTCAAGACCGCACTCCACCTCCACGTGGTGGTCCTGGAGACAGTCTGCAGCAGTGCAGTCTGGCTGAGCGAGTGCGGATCGCAATGGGAGGGCAGGCCCGGTCCCTAAAGAATGCCGTGCAGAAGTCGGATGTGTCGACCGAAAGGTGCAGCTATCACAGCTTAGGCGTAAACGGACACAACGCAACCACCGTTCTTTTCAGGGCGAACGAGGAAGAAGAAGAAGAAAAGAAATCTACAAGCGCACGTGACAGTCATGGCAACTTGAAAATTCACCAAACTTACATATCTGTTTTAGTTAATAGTACGTTTTCATGAGTGTTTCATTGTACCTGTTACAGCTTTACCTTTAATTGGAAACATGTAATTACTTCATTGCCTACACACTCTCTCTGTGTGGTTGAGTGTGCGCAGGTATGTGTGTTACACTGGTGAATGCAATATTAATATTAACTACTGACTGTTGAGGTTAAGAATGTACTAATTTGAAATCCAGTGCAGACATGTGAAAAGACAATAATACCTATTTCTTTACCGTGAGGAAAAATAAAAAAGATTTCGTTCCTTCGTTCCAAAAAAAACCAAGACATGTACATGAACGCATAAGCAGACCGCATGGTCTTTTATAATTGGAAAAGCGCCCTGATATAACCGATGGACACTGTGTCTAAGTTGAAAAAAGCGCGCCTCGCCAAAGTGATGCACACCTTTATTTTTAAAACAAACAAACAAACATGAACGCATAATTACACGTTGCATTTGGACTAAAAGTGAAGAAGCTCTGCACTAGAGTGCTGACATGACTTTTCAACTCCCGTTAGAGTAGAATTGTTGTTGTTACAGAATGGAAAATGATTAAGACAAATATTTTCATAAATATGTGTTTGCGCATACTAGAAGGATTAAAATGGTACCACAAGATGGCCATTGTCTGACTGATGGAATGAACTAGACAAACGCTGGTGGATAAGACACACGTTAAGAAAACTAGCCAATAGTCTTACAAGGATGTTCTTGTTCTGGAACCCACAGGGTAAAAGAAATAAAGGGGGACACAAATAAAAAATGCGCGGAGAAAAGAAATGTAGAAGGTTCTGAAAAGGATAAAGATGACTAGGAAAAACTTCGATCAGATGGCACAGGGAAGGAATGGTTGACATGTTTTTAAGACCTGTGCTCCTCGTGCAGCTGATAGGTATTGATGATGATGATGATGATGATGACGACGACGATGATGATGAAGCAGCATAGGGAAGCGATTATAGCTGATCCCTTACAGGTAGCCTATTGTCCTGTGCCACCAGCTCAAGATCTTTCCAAGTTTTCCTCATCCCTTTAAGTTCTGCCCTTAGTTCTCGTCTTCATGTGTTTTAGTATCTCCGGCCATCTCTCTAACAATGGCGATTCTAGAACAAGGGCTGTCTTGTAACGTTATCAACAGGTCTCCTCAGTGTGTGTCCTTTACATCGCCAACGTCTTCCTCTTATCTCTTGTTCTACAGGCACTTGTCTAGTTCTTGTCCTCACTTCTAAATTGATGATCTTACAATCATGTAACTAGGATAAAATCAAGCAGTTCCTAACGTATCCAGAAACTTCTTCTCTAAAAAAAGAAATGCAAGCAGTGTTATGTTGCTAATATCTGTGCTTTTTATCGATCGGGTTAACACGAAGCCGGTCGATCAGAGAATTCTGCATGTCTGATGCCATCTGGTCCACTGTTCTCCATATTGTCTGCCTTGAAAGAATGACTTCCCTGTAAGTATGGCGTGTTAATCGGGACATCGCTGACGAGGCGATGCTTATGAGAGTATTAGGAGGAGATTCCAAAATTGTTCGTTTTCATCATCATCCTTTTCCTCTTTGCTCCGTATGGAGCATGTATCCACCACAACAGCTGGTCGCCTTGCAGGAGGCCTGCACCACAGCATACACAAGCTCCTGCCTAATGGTTTCTGTAGTAATTTGTTCTACATGATGAGGTTGCCAGTCCCATCCACAACCTCATATTAGTCGCCTGGTACGACATGCCAGAGGTAGCAGTACTCCTGTTCTTTATTTGTCTTATGAGAGATCCGCGGAAACTAAACTGTTCGCTTTCAAACAGTCGCTGCAAAAATCATTAACGTTCCTTATTCACAAACTCCCCTTTCTCAGTCTTCTGAAAACTCTTTAAATACACAGGATCTCTAACTCTAGCAAATGTTAACTTCTGAATTATCCACTTACAAACAAACAAAAAATGTGCACCTACAGCTCTCCTTCTGCATTCAATTTGTTAGTCATGCTAAATATGCAGGCCTTTCGACAGCACGAAGTCCACAGTCTTTCCCAGGTCCATGGTCCAGCCTGTACAGATTCTGACACAAATCTCCACTCTCTGGCCAGGTTTGGCGTCGCAAGTCATTGTGAACTGAGCAGTTTTGGAGAATGTGTTCAGGGGGTCTGGATTTCGGTTCCACGTGGACATTCATACGTGTGAGATATCTTGAGGCGATAGAGGTGCCCTAGTTATCTGCAGTGGCCAGTTCTCATACGGAGAATGAAGGTCTGCTGGTCCCCGTGAAGTTAGTGGACTGGGTCTGATTTGTTGTCAACATCCCATTCTTTCTTCCATTATTTACAGCTCTAACAAGTAACGGGAGCCCCGCTGGTGTAATGGTTAAGACGCTGCGCTAGTGACCAGGTTTTCAAGGTTCAAGCCCGGGCGCCGGCATTTGTAGGAGTGTCATCGACCGGGAATTTGACTGAATAACCTGAACGGCTCCTGCAGATAAACCCTCTGTGGATGGGAAGGAGCGAAGCTCCTCACCGGGTTGGAAGGAAAGTCCACTGGCTCCCCAGCCTCGCAATGACGTGTCATTGGGCCTAAAGGGCTGGAAAGCTCGAGTGCCGCTGGTTAGAGACAGAGAGAACAAATATAAAAGGTAATCGCGTAAAGGCAACCCCTTATGCTCCTGGTGTTTCTCTGAGCTTGAAAAAAATCCTCACAGACAACTGAAAATCCGCGTCTTGCATCGGTTTGTGCACTCAACTTCCAGAGTATGTCACGCGCTAACGTAACACGTTTCCTAATTCATTATGAACAAATCCTGGGCTAACTATTTTTCTGTCAACTCCCGTATACATAAAATATTCAATGACGTTCGCATTCTCCTGTCACAGTAAAATCACAGCGTTCCACGTATTCATCAAAACTTAAGTAGGATGGCGTCAAAAGATGAGTTGGTTGAACAGTAACCTCCATGCAGAGTTGGTTTAGTTGCTTTTTCACGCGTGAGCGTAAGAAATAGAATTTTGGCATTTTTAATAACCAAGAGAGTTGACGTAAACGTTGTGTACTAAGTCAAACTATAGTCGTCCCATAGCAGATACTACCGTAGAGCAGTGAAGTGTTAGAGACGTCCCTATACTTGGTCTAGCTGTTTTATAATGAGGTGGGGGTGACCAGTTCGCTTCCACGCCGCCTTTCCCTGCCTTATCTCAAGACCATAACCAGGTACCCGTTTATAGCTGGGTAGACTGGATCGTGACGCTACCTGGTTTCGAATATAACCTACAAAATTTGAATTTTATTTTCATCAACATTTTTATTCGGGGAATCATCAAAGATTTTTGCATTTAAAAAATAATGTTAACAGATTGCTTTTATATTTCAGTTGTGACTATATGCAGTGCCCAGTGCCAGTCTATTTTGCACTCCAATAAACGCTAACAGGGATCGAAGAGGGAAGGCTAACCCGGTCCCAAAAAATGCCGTGCGGAAGTCGGATGTGTCGGCCGAAAGGCGCAAATATCGCAGCTTCGCTGTAAACGGGCACAACGCAACCAACGTCCTTTTCAGGACTAACGAGGAAGAAGAAGAAGAAATAGAAAAGAAAATGTTTTAGCACACAAATCATTTTGAATAATCTTGTGAATTGTGATGTTAAAATTTAAGGCTCTTAAAAGTTTCAATTTCAGGCTAATCAGAATCTCACTTTACGTGTCTTTTCCTTATTGAATTTTGTCACCAATTCCTTCAGGTCAAGTGCTTGGGCATGTTCAGTTGATATAGTTGCCAAGCTAACTAGTCTCTTTTGCAACATTATTGAGCGTATGTAAGTTTTTATACATTTGAGCTTTGAAAAACTGTGTTGACCACTTGCCACTGACACTGGAAGTGTGAGAAGGATCCTTAGAGCAACAGAAACATAAGGCACATTATCCAGCGGAGCTTTTGTTGTAGTATGAAGTGAAGTACTCCTTGGAAGTCTTCGAGCTATTGATATAAGTTCACAGCACAGATCTTCAGCATAAATATTTTTGTTTCCATTGTGGATCAATGATTTTCCCACATTCTTGCAGGCCTTAAGTACATCTTCAATAGATGTTTTGTTGATACTGTATATATATCATACAGGAAGCGAAATAGGTAATTATATAGTTGTAGCTGTTGGAATCTCACCCGATGTACAAATCATGAAAACTTGAAAGTTTTTGTTAAAACCACTTATTATCAGGGAACACTCTTTGAAAACAATCCACCACTTTCACACGAAACGTTGTCATCAAAGAACTTTTAAATTGAATCTAAAATAACATGATTCTCGCCGTGTGTACGTTGGTCACAGCTGAGGAATGCAACCGTGTTGAAAAATTGTATTGTTTCCATTATATATACTCTCCCAAAAATAGTTACAATCAACAAAGAAAAGCGTTCGAATGACGGTGTTCATGAACAGTTTGATTACGCTGTATAATGGAAAGAAACCAAAAACACTCTAAGAATGTACTTCTATCTGCTCATCCGGGAACGGAAACAGCACACTATAATTAAAAACCCGTCAAGTTTGACGGGTTATTGCTAGTTTTCTCATATTGCCATATGAAGTGTTTTGGAAATATTTTCTTCGCTCCAAATGTTGTGCTCTTATCTGAATGTGCCATGTTTTCTATCCTTCTTTTCAATGTGCTGTTATATACGCTTTGACTAATTAACATCTAATTCAAAAGTGCCCAACATACGCATATGGCTATTACCAGTACCATTCCTGGAAAAACTCTGCGGAGATACCAAACTGACCACTGCTTTATTTGAGCATATTCAAGTCGACGTCTGACTCTACGGAGATACCAAACTGACCACTGCTTTATTTGAGCATAAGCTGTGATATCTGCGTTTTTACAAGTCGGCATTTTTTTAGGACCGGGTGACTGCACGGCATTTTTTAGGACCGGGTTTGCCTTCCCATTTCGATCCACACTCGCTTAGCCAGACTGCACTGCTGCAGACTGTTTCCAGGACCACCACGTGGAGGTGGAGTGCGGTCTTGACCAGCTCTGATTCGCTGGTCCTGACGCAGGCAGTCAAGCTATGAGTCGCTGACTGCGTTCTCTATTGCTGCGTCTTTGGGTCCCTGCCTTTCACCTCATTACAATATTACACATGTGGTGAAACGTTAACGGCAGTCCCATAGCAGATACTGCTATAGGGGAATGAAGTGTCAGAGACTTCACGTATACTAGGTCTTAGCTTTATGAACTGGGGTGGCTTGTTACCATCCTCGCTGTCGTTGACTTCCGTAACGTGATCAGGAGCAAAGCTAGGTGCCCATTTACTGTAAACAATAAACATAAATGGATATTATGTAGGCACTCGTAAGAAATAAACAAGTAGAAAACTAGACACCAGAAATATATGGCTTACCGGGGAATCGAACCCAGGACCTTCCGAACGGCGCCATTATCACGCTACGGGAGTGAATCATGACTAACCACACTACTTAGTCTGTGTTTGTTTCTGTACCCCTTTACAGCTGGGTAAACTGGAGCGTAACGCGACGTGGTTTCGTCCCCGGTCCCTTGACCTTGAGAAGCAAGGGCAGTAAGAGTTCTGCCACTTGAGGTTAATGCACCTGATAATTTTTTCTTGTCTTAAAACAAAATACTGCCCTACGAGAGTGCTCAAAATTCTACACAGGTAAACAAGGTACTCATATAGCAAATACTGCCGTAAGGGAGTGAAGTTTTAAGACTTTATTACGATAGGTCCAGCTTCGAGAGTTGGAGTGGACATTTCCTTTCTTCGCTGCCTTTGCCTTCCCTAACTTAAGTGCAGGGTCAGATACCCATTTACAGCTATGCAGACTGGAGCTTGGCTAACGGCATCGTGTTTCGAACTCGGCACCCTTTGCCGCAAGAGGCCAGCGTTTTAACCACTTTGCCAATCGGACACAGCAGGGCCGTAGATAGAACTTAATAAAAAGGGGGGGGGGGTTTATAGAAAATTTTTTTTGAATGCACTATGTTGGTACCGGTACAGTATAATTTCCCCCATAAAGGGGGGGGGGGGGTTGGGACACAGGTACTCCAATTAAAAAGTGTAGCACCTCTCATCCTAGATGTTGCATAAGCAGTGACGACACTCCTGATAATAAAAACAAAAAGGTCGATCAACAAGAGAAACAGAAGGCGGACAGCAGCATCTTATCGTTAAAGCATTGGGGCCAGATAGCATCCGCTGGGAAGCCCGTCAAGGCAAACAGTAGCACATCCGCCGCTGCACGGTACACACATTCCGACAGCAACTAGGACACCGAAGTAATGTCATGAGAACTGAAACAGCATTATCTAATAGCCACGCATAACGAGACATTTAAAAGAGTCCAAAGACTGGAGTGGCATTACATTTCTGTTCGCATCGCAGCTGTCAACAGAATTAGTCCGACCGTGATTAAAAAACAACAAAACCCCTACACATAAGTTAACCAGAAATTGCTTTTAAACAGCAAGTCGGCTTTCAAAGTGAGAGATCAAACATACACACAGACAGCCCATTACGCCAACGATCTTAGAGAATCTTTGCAATTCTTCTTCTTCTTCTTCGTACACTCTCAGACGTCCACTTGAATGTTCTCAAAGAAAGCAGTAGTCAGTTTGAGGCTATTTGAATCCCCGTAAAGCTTTTCCACGAAAGGAGCTGGCGTCGGCCATATGCACTTTTTCTGTACCGCATATAAGGGGCAACTTTGAAGCAGATGTTCAGCAGTCATTTTATCAGTGCCACAGTTACACTGATCGGTAGTTCCTATCTTTAGCTTGTTGAATAGATGGTATCTCAATCTGTTGTGGCCAGTGCGGAGTCTGAAGATTACCACTTGTTCTCTTCTGTGGAGCTGGTAGTAAGCATCATTCTGTGTGTGCCCTGGATGTTCTACATTTCATTTGTTTCTGTAACTGATTCTGATAAAACTCTTTGCCTCCTCAAAAGTTATGCTTGCGTCAGGCTGAGGTAGATGTGAACCTTCTTTGGCCATTCTGTCAGCCTCTTCACTGCCGGCGATGTTACAATGAGATGGGATCCATTGGATCACAACACTTTTGAATCGTTGACAAAGTTTGTGGAGCACTACTCTGAGATCATCCAGGTCTGTATTATTTTGGCTTTTCAACGTTGCAATTACTGACTGTGCATCAGTAAAGAAAGCAACTTGTCTCTGCTGTTTCTTCTGTCAATATAACCTCTGCTGCAGTTTTCAAGGCCTCTGCCTCTGCTCTGAAGTTGCTGGAGAATCGTCCTGTCGCCATTGACAGCCTTTTTTCTGCACCAGTGCTTCAGAAAGACACCCCCACCTCCATTTTCTGTTGCATTTGTTGCTGATCCATCTGTGTATGCATGGGTCCAGGTGTTGCGTGGATAATGTTTCTCTATGTATTTTGTCGCTATGGATTTTCTATCTGTTGCAGTTAGGCTCTTTTTACTTTCAATTCCAAGAATGTTTTCTATCATTTTAGGGAAACGATTTTGTTTCCAAACTGGAAGCTTGTGTGCAGTGTAGATGGGTTTAACAGTGGATATTTCATCTATGGATACTGCTCTCATTTGTGGTTTGGTTGATTCTACAAAATTACTTCGTTTGAGTCTTTGCCTTCTAAGAGCATTTATTCTATGGCACATTGGGTGGTCTGTTAGTCTTTTGAATTTTTGGGCCTGTTGCTGAGCCCTGCAGTCTCTTCTATCTGTCATTGGCTGGAGGTATGTAATCTTTTCGAGTTCTTTTATAGGTGTTAACTTCATGCCTCCCGTTATAATTCTCATTGCTTGATTTTGGAGTCTGCTAATTTTATCGAAGTTTGTCTTTGGAATGGAACGGTCCTTTATTTAACATGGCTTTATTTTGTTGACAGGTGGCTATTATGAAGGAGTGGGAGGGAGAAAATGTTTGAAACTGCTTTAACCGATATGTGATACATGAAAAAAAAAGTATATGAGCTGGGGCAGTATTTTATGAACCATGTATTAAAAAAAGAATATTGTACTGACATTAAATACCTTGGGAGCCGCGGTAGCATAGTGGTTAGTGTACTGGCTTCCTAGCAAACGGCTCCTGGGTCGACCCAGCCCCAATTGGGTACCAGAGCAACTTCTGGGAAGGTTAAGGCGGCCGGCGTGATGCTGACCACATCACCCCTAGTGTGCCGATGGTCAAGAAAATATGGGCCTAACACCATATTCCCAATATGCCTCAATGGGCGTGTAACGGGATCCTTGACCTTTAAATACCTTGTCCAACACCCGCCACCACGAAAATTTTTTTAAGCAATCAGTATGTCGTGTGAAATTCTAATACACATATATAAATTAAAACGTAAATGTAAAGCCTAACAAATAAATTTAATAAAAGGAAAGAAGAATGGTAAAGAACAGTGCTGTCACAATGACTGTACTCGAAATTCCCCTTGTTTTCTACTTCGTCTGCAAATTGTAACGTTTCACGTTGATAGTAAAAGCCTACTGCTTCAATACCCGCTTTCTACGATAAAACGTGTACTGCCTTTCTAAGAAAAACCTTGAGATACGCAAGCTGACCTATATTAATATTCCATTCATGTCATTTTATACACTAACACGCGTCTCGCTATACAATTACTACCATCACGCGTGTAAGGCCACAAGCACTAGCTTTTTTCAAATCGACAGTGATAAAAAACACTACCCATACGAGAGTTAGGTTTTAAAAAACTTACAAAACGCTTATTAGGAAACATGACATTCTACTGTTTTATGTCTGAAATCCTGACATTAGTCTGACAGTACAGCAGGACAGGTGGCGGTTCTAAACATAAAAAAAAAAAACAACAGCACGACTATCCTAGAAGAAAATACATATTTTGAACGCAGCCCCTTGGCCCCATTAAAATTATATATTCGGGTTCCTTAGGACTTGCTGACAGAGAATATGTTAAACGTTACGCAAATAGTCTGGGAATTAACAAATTATAGCCAAAAGAAATAGTGAGGGATGTCAGACAACACCAAAATCAGAATCGCTCAGTGGCAGATTTTCACACCACCATTGTACGGGAAATAGGTCCCCATGTTACCTCCTATTTGATTGGCGGAAAGTAAATGTAAGGCTAAACACGATTAGTCGGGCTATAAATATTGATTCTTTGTTGTTAGGGAAACGTGAGTAGGAGTACTTTTTTTTCAAAAGCTGTGTAAACATGGCACGATTGGTTAGACCCGCCAATATAGTCAATCAGAGGCGTCAGGTCAGCACCACATTTTCAAATAAACTTACTAAAGAACCAGTGCGTTGAGCGCCAGTGCATATTTTTCTAAATAAAAGCCTGGGACATCGGCAGATCGGATTTTGTGCCTATTCATTGCCAGTCAACGTAATTCTGTATTATTTCCATGAATTGTGGTAAGCTTGAAATATTTGATATCTGTTAATGAAAATTGAATGTAAATTGATAATTTATGTCTGTATATGTGTGTGGTTCAGTAGCGAACATGAGGCAAAGCCTATATAGTGCTCCAACCTGAACAGAAGGTGTCGGAGGAAAGTAAAACTACATGGAATTCCCAAACAGTACACTGACACCTATCTTATTGACTAGAAAGAAATAATGCTGGAATTGCAGAGGCGTAGTAACCATTAGGGAGGAGTATACTGGTGAAAATTGTTTCAGATGAAGATAGCAGTTGGCCTACCGCTCTGAACTCAGTGTTTGTTATGTATTGTGTTCAGTCTGGAAATTTATTATAAATTAGTTCTGAAATAGGAGGTACAACCTTCTTGTTTCAGGGACCGTGGTCCTAAAGTTATTGAGCAGCACCTGGTCTGAGCTTTGCTGAACCTAGAGGCTGACAGCATACTCCTGGGTCCAGATAGTGACCAGTGAGGTGTCTCCAGAACACAGGGAAGCTATCGAGCAGAGGAGTCTTTCCTGCCGCCATCACGAAAGATGAGCGTCTGTGGCCAGAGGAGCTCAACATTATGCCCCCCTCAAAATCTGATTTTATAATAAAACAGAGGGAAAATACAGTGTTTAAATTGATAGGAACTGTGAACTTTTCCCCATACTATTTCCAAGATAAACAAACACTTGAAGTCATGATGACAAATAACAACATAGCTTGAAAAAACAAAACCAGTATTACCTCATATTACTACTACACAACTGACACACATAGGATAATATTAATAAAATATGTCACTACAAGGTTCATATTGATAAATTCTGTACATATAAATTGTAATTAAAATTGATTGTGATTCCTGGTTCACTTTGTAGTTGAATCAGGACATATATATTAGTGAAAGTAATTAATACATACTTATATTTGAAACGTTACCAGTGACTCATTTAAGATAGTCTTATAGAGTGTTAAATGTGTGTGAGTGTCACAGTGTTGTCAAGTGTGGTGGAATAAATTAAATTGTTTATCTGTCTGTTGTTGTTGTGACTTACACTTCATCATATACATACCCTAGACATTTAACGTAGTCATCACAATATTCCAGAATAATTCTGACTGAGGTATAATGTGGTAGCAAGTAAGGTTATCTGTAAAACACTACACCTATTAGATACAGATACCTTCACAGCTGATCTCAGTCAGTACACTAAGTCCCCTATAAATATTTATAACATCCCACTTTACCACATATATTGGGGTCTCGCTCCAGGGATATTGAACTTTCTCCTGTTATAGATATTGGGAATAATAAGAATTAAAAGGTATCCTTGGGTGGAAATAAATAACGTTGAGCTCTCAGTGCCTGTGGTGTCTTTGGATAAGTAATATCAGAGTGTATTGTTTAGTTAGACATTACCTACATTTACCTGTTAGAAAATGGCGGACCTGGCCAAATTTCGATCTGCTGCTGTACAGACTGCGAAAGAGTTAGGAATGGACGGGCAAATTATGATTGCTTATGTCACTGCTGAATGTGACAAATATATTGAACGGGAAGAAAGAAGATTAGAAAAAGAGGCCGAAAGAAAGTTAGAGGCTGAAAAGGAAATTAAGAAGTTACAATTTGAGGCTGAGGCTGAGACTAAGAGGCTGCAGGCTGAGGCTGAGACTAAGAGGCTGCAGGCTGAGGCTGAGACTAAGAGGCTGCAGGCTGAGGCTGAGACTAAGAGGTTGCAGATTGAGGCTGAGGCTAAGAAATTGGAGGCAGAAAGAGAAGACAAAAGATTGGCTGCAGAAAGGGAAGACAAGCGATTAGCTGCAGAAAGGGAAGCAGAAGATAAAAGATTACAAAGGGAACATGAGTTACGACTAAGGGAGTTTGAGTTTCAAGGCCATGCTCCTGAAAATGGTGCCAGTCCCTTTACCTCTGATGCCACTGCTAGTCAGGGAGCCTCAACCTCAGCTATGAATTTTCATTTAGATCATTTTGTTGAGAAAGACGATGATATTGAGAGCTATCTAAATAGATATGAACTATTAGCTACCACATATGGGTTAGAGAGAGAAAGGTGGAGCTTAAAGTTATCTCAAGGTCTTCGTGGGGCAGCTTATGAAGTTTTTGCCAAAATGAGCAGAGGTGATCAGGAAAATTATGACATGCTAAAGCAGGCTCTTTTGTTAAGATATGAAAAGAACGCAGAATTTTATAGGAAAAATTTAGGAATGCTAAACTACTGTCAGGTGAAACCTATCACCAGTTCTCTGCACGGTTAGAGACATACTTGGAGAAATGGACTTCTCTGGGGAAAACCCAAGATCTTAAGGAAATGGTCCTTATAGAACAATTAAAAGAGTCCATGGCTCCAGACCTGAGAAAGTTTCTCATGGAACAAGGTGCAGAGAGGCTGGGTGAGTTGCTAAATGTTGCAGAAAGGTATCAAGCGGCTCAGGCAGAGGTATCAGGTAATAAAAAGAAACAGTTGGAAAATTTTAGGGCACCACAGAACTTTAATAAATTTGATCCTAGAGATCAAAACAAAGGTAAGCACCAATTTGATAGGCCACGGTATGACAATTAAAAAAACCCCCCACAATTCGATGAAAGGAAATATGATGAAAGAAAATCTTTCAACCAAGGAAAAAGGTGGTGTAAAAATTGTAAGATGAACAATCATGACACTGACCGTTGCAGAAGGAACCCTATAGTTATGGCCACCCTTCAGGTCAGGTCGACCTCAAGAAAGGAGGAGGATATTATGTTAGATACCACTCCAGAAGAGATGAGGAAGGCACAGGCTGGGGATAAGACCCTCAAGCCTTGTTTCAGGAAATTGTCAACTTGTCATACTACTCCAGGCAAGGGAGATTTTTACATGAAAAACAAGTTGATGTATAGGAAGACTGGAGCTAGATCCAAAGGTCAGGGACAGCTGGTACTTCCTAAAAGATATAGGGCAGAATTAATAAGGAGCCTACATGTGAAACCAGATGGGGACCATGAGAAAATAGGTACCATCATCCAAAAGGTGGCTCACAATTATTATTGGCCCAAGGCAAGATGGGACATTGAGAATTTTGTAGAAAGGTGTAGCATAGCACATGAGGGAACACCCACAAGTGGGAACATTGATCAGGACCTGGACACGCCAAGGGGCAAAATTAGGCCTGATAATAAGAAGAGATATAAATTTAATAAAGTGGACCAAATGGAATGGGAAGCCCCTTTTCACGGACAAGCTTCACTTAACTGTTTTACAATGGCCACTATG
This sequence comes from Oreohelix idahoensis, assembly GCA_024509875.1. NCBI lineage: Eukaryota > Metazoa > Mollusca > Gastropoda > Stylommatophora > Oreohelicidae > Oreohelix > Oreohelix idahoensis. The sequence continues at coordinate 47,756 of JAMPIV010006803.1, read as the reverse complement.
CAGAGAGTGCAAAAAGATGTCTTACCCCAGGATAAGCCGAAAATCCCTCAATCGGACTTAAACAAACTGGAGGAAGAGGATGTAGAGAGGAAATCTCTCATCAAGAATTTTAAGTGGGGAGACAGCCCCAAGAGAAGAATTGGTAGCGGTCGTTTTGTGCATGAAAATTCTGGGAAGAAAAATCATCACTATAGCGCTTCCAGTGGAAGAGACCATACCGGTGCATGGACAAATAGGTCCACAAAATTAAAGCTCCACATGTAACGCTGTTAAGAACGTGGACTGATGAAAAAGCAGAGGAAAATATTACATCCTCATACCAATATGTGAATGAGCTGACCACTCGTTTAAAAACTGGCTGGAAACTTGCCAATGAAAATTTGAGACAAGCCAGGAAGAAACATGCTGCCTATTATAACAGGAAAGCTAAAGACAGAGATTTGGCTGTGGGAGAGAAGGTACTGCTTCTTCTACCCGGTAGCCAGAATAAGTTACAAATTGGATGGCAAGGTCCATATACAGTTCTAGAGAAGGTGTCTAGAACCAATTATAAGATAGATAAGAAGGGGAAAGAAAAAATCTATCATGTGAATCTCCTGAAGAAATATTTGGAAAGAGAACATCAGGAAGAGACACACTTGTTGACCTTGTCTATTGCCATTTAGATGAAAAAGGAACCACTTTCATCATTTGAATATCCATTACACCCCTGTGAGACAGCGGCACAGGTGAAAATCAGTACACATTTAACGAAAACTCAGAAAGAGAGAGTGCAACAGGTTCTAGATACTCATACAGAGGTGTTAACAGACCGACCAGGGCATACAAACCTATTGGAATATGATATGAAACTGATGGACCCCACACCTGTCTGTATGAAACCCTATTCGATTCCTTTTGCTAAGGAGAAAGCTTTGAAGGAAGAGATAGACTATTTGTTGAAGGAAGGAATTATTTCACACAGTGAATCTTCGTATAGTTCCAGTGTTGTACTCTTAAGGAAGCCCTCTGGAGAACATAGACTCTGTATAGATTACAGGAGACTGAATGCTATTACAGAAGGACAGGTGGATCCATTGCCGGATATAAATCAGTTGTTTGCCAGGCTAAATAAAGCTAAATATTTCTCAAAAGTGGATCTGAGTAAAGGATACTATCAGATTCCAGTAAAGCCTGAGGTTAGACCATACCTAGCTTTTAGTACCTCAGAAGGACACTATGAGTTTAATAGATTGCCATTTGGATTGAAGAATGCACCTAGTGTCTTCTCTAGAATGATGAGAAAATTATTGGACCCTCTGAATAATCCATGTATCACAAATTTCATGGATGATATCCTTATAGCAACAGAAACATTTGAGGAACACATTGACTCTCTGAACATGCTGTTTAATCGACTTAGGGAAGCGAATTTAACAGCCCGACCAACCAAATGTTGCGTTGGATGTAAAGAATTGGAATTCTTGGGACACACAGTTTATCAGGGAAACATGACCCCTGACCCAAAGAATTTAGAGAAACTAAAGAAAGCCCCGAGACCTCAAACCAAGAAAGACGTGAGATCCTTTGTCTCATTATGTGGTTTCTACCAGAAGTATATCAAAAACTTTAATTCCATATGTGCACCGTTAACTGATTTGACACGTAAGGGAAATCCAGATCGAATTACATGGACACCACAATGTGAAATGGCTTACCAGGAATTGAAGGAAAAGCTCACAAGCAAACCTATTTTGAAATTACCTGACTTAAGTCAAGAATTCATTGTAAGGACTGATGCCAGTAATATTGGGTTAGGTGCGACTCTGCTACAGAAATCAGATGTATTGGATGGGGAATTAAGCCCAGTGGCATATGCTAGCAGAAAGTTGAATAAAGCTGAAACCAATTACTCAACTAGCGAAAAGGAATGTCTTGCAGTAATATGGGCGATAAAGAAATTCAATATTTATCTGTATGGGAAGGCATTTAAGTTGCAAACGGATCACAAACCTTTGTCGTTTCTAGCACAGGCTAGACATGAGAATTCTAGATTACTCCGTTGGTCATTATTGATGCAGCCATTTGAGTTTAGCATAGAGTATATAAGTGGAAAAAACAAATCTGGGAGCGGATTTTTTAAGCCGCCATCCGTGTGATGAGAATCACCCTAAACCCCAGGAATAATAATAAATTTCTCTATGTGTATATAGAATTATAGACTGACATATAACGTCTGTTTTAAGTGGGGAGAATTTGTCGTGTGAAATTCTAATCCACATATATAAATTAAAACGTAAATGTAAAGCCTAACAAATAAATTTAATAAAAGGAAAGAAGAATGGTAAAGAACAGTGCTGTCACAATGACTGTACTCGAAATTCCCCTTGTTTTCTACTTCGTCTGCAAATTGTAACGTTTCACGTTGATAGTAAAAGCCTACTGCTTCAATACCCGCTTTCTACGATAAAACGTGTACTGCCTTTCTAAGAAAAACCTTGAGATACGCAAGCTGACCTATATTAATATTCCATTCATGTCATTTTATACACTAACACGCGTCTCGCTATACAATTACTACCATCACGCGTGTAAGGCCACAAGCACTAGCTTTTTTCAAATCGACAGTGATAAAAAAACACTACCCATACGAGAGTTAGGTTTTAAAAAACTTACAAAACGCTTATTAGGAAACATGACATTCTACTGTTTTATGTCTGAAATCTTGACATTAGTCTGACAGTACAGCAGGACAGGTGGCGGTTCTAAACAAAAAAAACAAAAAAAAAAAACAACAGCACGACTATCCTAGAAGAAAATACATATTTTGAACGCAGCCCCTTGGCCCCATTAAATTTATATATTCGGGTTCCTTAGGACTTGCTGACAGAGAATATGTTAAACGTTACGCAAATAGTCTGGGAATTAACAAATTATAGCCAAAAGAAATAGTGAGGGATGTCAGACAACACCAAAATCAGAATCGCTCAGTGGCAGATTTTCACACCACCATTGTACGGGAAATAGGTCCCCATGTTACCTCCTATTTGATTGGCGGAAAGTAAATGTAAGGCTAAACACGATTCTTCTTCTTCTTCCATCCTTAGCCATCAACCGGCAAAGCAGTATGTGGCCAGTACGCCTAGTGGCGTCTTAGGACAACAACAAATTGATCAATCTATCGCTGTTTCCACCACGCCTAGTGGCGTCTTTGTGGAACAAAAACAGACCAAACAATCTATCATTGTTTCCGTAATCAGATTGGTTGGCAAGCAGGTGATCAGCCCACTGTGCGAAGTTTTTACGGGATGGGGTAAACAGCCCCATGCCCATACCCTCCTTAGTCGCTTTTTACGACATGCGTGGTAGGGTGCAGTGTTACTATTCTTTGCTCCCCTTTCGGGCCCCGGTAACACACGGGTGAAACACGATTAGTCGGGCTATAAATATTGATTCTTTGTTGTTAGGGAAACGTGAGTAGTAGTTTTTTTTTCTTCTTTCAAAAAGCTGTGTAAACATGGCACGATTGGTTAGACCCGCCAATATAGTCAATCAGAGGCGTCAGGTCAGCACCACATTTTCAAATAAACTTACTAAAGAACCAGTGCGTTGAGCGCCAGTGCATATTTTTCTAAATAAAAGCCTGGGACATCGGCAGATCGGATTTTGTGCCTATTCATTGCCAGTCAACGTAATTCTGTATTATTTCCATGAATTGTGGTAAGCTTGAAATATTTGATATCTTTTTAATGAAAATTGAATGTAAATTGATAATTTATGTCTGTATATATGTGCGGTTCAGTAGCGAACATGAGGTAAAGCCTATATAGTGCTCCAACCTGAACAGAAGGTGTCGGAGGAAAATAAAACTACATGGAATTGCCAAACAGTACACTGACACCTATCTTATTGACTAGAAAGAAATAATGCTGGAATTGCAGAGGCGTAGTAACCATTAGGGAGGAGTATACTGGTGAAAATTGTTTCAGATGAAGATAGCAGTTGGCCTACCGCTCTGAACTCAGTGTTTGTTATGTATTGTGTTCAGTCTGGAAATTTATTATAAATTAGTTCTGAAATAGGAGGTACAACCTTCTTGTTTCAGGGACCGTGGTCCTAAAGTTATTGAGCAGCACCTGGTCTGAGCTTTGCTGAACCTAGAGGCTGACAGCATACTCCTGGGTCCAGATAGTGACCAGTGAGGTGTCTCCAGAACACAGGGAGCTATCGAGCAGAGAAGTCTTTTCCTGCCGCCATCACGAAAGATAAGAGTCTGTGGCCAGAGGAGCTCAACATTATTCCCCCCCCCCCCCCCAATCTGACTTTATAATAAAACAGAGGGAAAATACAGTGTTTAAATTGATAGGAACTGTGAACTTTTCCCCATACTATTTCCAAGATAAACAAACACTTGAAGTCATGATGACAAATAACAACATAGCTTGAAAAAAAAAACCAGTATTACCTCATATTACTACTACACAACTGACACACATAGGATAATATTAATAAAATATGTCACTACAAGGTTCATATTGATAAATTCTGTACATATAAATTGTGATTACAATTGATTGTGATTCCTGGTTCACTTTGTAGTTGAATCAGGACATATATATTAGTGAAAGTAATTAATACATATTTATATTTGAAACGTTACCAGTGACTCATTTAAGATAGTCTTATAGAGTGTTAAATGTGTGTGAGTGTCACAGTGTTGTCAAGTGTGGTGGAATAAATTAAATTGTTTATCTGTCTGTTGTTGTTGTGACTTACACTTCATCATATACATACCCTAGACATTTAACGTAGTCATCACAATATTCCAGAATAATTCTGACTGAGGTATAATGTGGTAGCAAGTAAGGTTATCTGTACAACACTACACCTATTAGATACAGATACCTTCACAGCTGATCTCAGTCAGTACACTAAGTCCCCTATAAATATTTATAACATCCCACTTTACCACATATATTGGGGTCTCGCTCCAGGGATATTGAACTTTCTCCTGTTATAGATATTGGGAATAATAAGAATTAAAAGGTATCCTTGGGTGGAAATAAATAACGTTGAGCTCTCAGTGCCTGTGGTGTCTTTGGATAAGTAATATCAGAGTGTATTGTTTAGTTAGACATTACCTACATTTACCTGTTAGAAAATGGCGGACCTGGCCAAATTTCGATCTGCTGCTGTACAGACTGCGAAAGAGTTAGGAATGGACGGGCAAATTATGATTGCTTATGTCACTGCTGAATGTGACAAATATATTGAACGGGAAGAAAGAAGATTAGAAAAAGAGGCCGAAAGAAAGTTAGAGGCTGAAAAGGAAATTAAGAAGTTACAATTTGAGGCTGAGGCTGAGACTAAGAGGCTGCAGGCTGAGGCTGAGACTAAGAGGCTGCAGGCTGAGGCTTGGCTGAGGCTGAGACTAAGAGGTTGCAGATTGAGGCTGAGGCTAAGAAATTGGAGGCAGAAAGAGAAGACAAAAGATTGGCTGCAGAAAGGGAAGACAAGCGATTAGCTGCAGAAAGGGAAGCAGAAGATAAAAGATTACAAAGGGAACATGAGTTACGACTAAGGGAGTTTGAGTTTCAAGGCCATGCTCCTGAAAATGGTGCCAGTCCCTTTACCTCTGATGCCACTGCTAGTCAGGGAGCCTCAACCTCAGCTATGAATTTTCATTTAGATCATTTTGTTGAGAAAGACGATGATATTGAGAGCTATCTAAATAGATATGAACTATTAGCTACCACATATGGGTTAGAGAGAGAAAGGTGGAGCTTAAAGTTATCTCAAGGTCTTCGTGGGGCAGCTTATGAAGTTTTTGCCAAAATGAGCAGAGGTGATCAGGAAAATTATGACATGCTAAAGCAGGCTCTTTTGTTAAGATATGAAAAGAACGCAGAATTTTATAGGAAAAAATTTAGGAATGCTAAACTACTGTCAGGTGAAACCTATCACCAGTTCTCTGCACGGTTAGAGACATACTTGGAGAAATGGACTTCTCTGGGGAAAACCCAAGATCTTAAGGAAATGGTCCTTATAGAACAATTAAGAGAGTCCATGGCTCCAGACCTGAGAAAGTTTCTCATGGAACAAGGTGCAGAGAGGCTGGGTGAGTTGCTAAATGTTGCAGAAAGGTATCAAGCGGCTCAGGCAGAGGTATCAGGTAATAAAAAGAAACAGAAAATTTTAGGGCACCACAGAACTTTAATAAATTTGATCCTAGAGATCAAAACAAAGGTAAGCACCAATTTGATAGGCCACGGTATGACAATAAAAATAAAACCCCACAATTCGATGAAAGGAAATATGATGAAAGAAAATCTTTCAACCAAGGGAAAAGGTGGTGTAAAAATTGTAAGATGAACAATCATGACACTGACCGTTGCAGAAGGAACCCTATAGTTATGGCCACCCTTCAGGTCAGGTCGACCTCAAGAAAGGAGGAGGATATTATGTTAGATACCACTCCAGAAGAGATGAGGAAGGCACAGGCTGGGGATAAGACCCTCAAGCCTTGTTTCAGGAAATTGTCAACTTGTCATACAACTCCAGGCAAGGGAGATTTTTACATGAAAAACAAGTTGATGTATAGGAAGACTGGAGCTAGATCCAAAGGTCAGGGACAGCTGGTACTTCCTAAAAGATATAGGGCAGAATTAATAAGGAGCCTACATGTGAAACCAGATGGGGACCATGAGAAAATAGGTACCATCATCCAAAAGGTGGCTCACAATTATTATTGGCCCAAGGCAAGATGGGACATTGAGAATTTTGTAGAAAGGTGTAGCATAGCACATGAGGGAACACCCACAAGTGGGAACATTGATCAGGACCTGGACACGCCAAGGGGCAAAATTAGGCCTGATAATAAAAAGAAAAATAAATTTGATAAAGTGGACCAAATGGAATGGGAAGCCCCTTTTCACGGACAAGCTTCACTTAACTGTTTTACAATGGCCACTATGCAGAGAGTGCAAAAAGATGTCTTACCCCAGGATAAGCCGAAAATCCCTCAATCGGACTTAAACAAACTGGAGGAAGAGGATGTAGAGAGGAAATCTCTCATCAAGAATTTTAAGTGGGGAGACAGCCCCAAGAGAAAAATTGGTAGCGGTCGTTTTGTGCATGAAAATTCTGGGAAGAAAAATCATCACTATAGCGCTTCGAGTGGAAGAGACCATACCGGTGCATGGACAAATAGGTCCACAAAATTAAAGGTCCATATGTAACGCTGTTAAGAACGTGGACTGATGAAAAGGCAGAGGAAAATATTACATCCTCATACCAATATGTGAATGAGCTGACCACTCGTTTAAAAACTGGCTGGAAACTTGCCAATGAAAATTTGAGACAAGCCAGGAAGAAACATGCTGCCTATTATAACAGGAAAGCTAAAGACAGAGATTTGGCTGTGGGAGAGAAGGTACTGCTTCTTCTACCCGGTAGCCAGAATAAGTTACAAATTGGATGGCAAGGTCCATATACAGTTCTAGAGAAGGTGTCTAGAACCAATTATAAGATAGATAAGAAAGGGGAAAGAAAAAATCTATCATGTGAATCTCCTGAAGAAATATTTGGAAAGAGAACATCAGGAAGAGACACACTTGTTGACCTTGTCCATTGCCATGGAGATGAAAAAGGAACCACTTTCATCATTTGAATATCCATTACACCCCTGTGAGACAGCGGCACAGGTGAAAATCAGTACACATTTAACGAAAACTCAGAAAGAGAGAGTGCAACAGGTTCTAGATACTCATACAGAGGTGTTAACAGACCGACCAGGGCATACAAACCTATTGGAATATGATATGAAACTGATAGACCCCACACCTGTCTGTATGAAACCATATTCGATTCCGTTTGCTAAGGAGAAAGCTTTGAAGGTAGAGATAGACTATCTGTTGAAGGAAGGAATTATTTCGCACAGTGAATCTTCGTATAGTTCCGGTGTTGTACTCTTAAGGAAGCCCTCTGGAGAACATAGACTCTGTATAGATTACAGGAGACTGAATGCTATTACAGAAGGACAGGTGGATCCATTGCCGGATACAAATCAGTTGTTTGCCAGGCTAAATAAAGCTAAATATTTCTCAAAAGTGGATCTGAGTAAAGGATACTATCAGATTCCAGTAAAGCCTGAGGTTAGACCATACCTAGCTTTTAGTACCTCAGAAGGACACTATGAGTTTAATAGATTGCCATTTGGATTGAAGAATGCACCTAGTGTCTTCTCTAGAATGATGAGAAAATTATTGGACCCTCTGAATAATCCATGTATCACAAATTTCATGGATGATATCCTTATAGCAACAGAAACATTTGAGGAACACATTGACTCTCTGAACATGCTGTTTAATCGACTTAGGGAAGCGAATTTAACAGCCCGACCAACCAAATGTTGCGTTGGATGTAAAGAATTGAATTCTTGGGACACACAGTTTATCAGGGAAACATGACCCCTGACCCAAAGAATTTAGAGAAACTAAAGAAAGCCCCGAGACCTCAAACCAAGAAAGACGTGAGATCCTTTGTCTCATTATGTGGTTTCTACCAGAAGTATATCAAAAACTTTAATTCCATATGTGCACCGTTAACTGATTTGACACGTAAGGGAAATCCAGATCGAATTACATGGACACCACAATGTGAAATGGCTTACCAGGAATTGAAGGAAAAGCTCACAAGCAAACCTATTTTGAAATTACCTGACTTAAGTCAAGAATTCATTGTAAGGACTGATGCCAGTAATATTGGGTTAGGTGCGACTCTGCTACAGAAATCAGATGCATTGGATGGGGAATTAAGCCCAGTGGCATATGCTAGCAGAAAGTTGAATAAAGCTGAAACCAATTACTCAACTAGCGAAAAGGAATGTCTTGCAGTAATATGGGCGATAAAGAAATTCAATATTTATCTGTATGGGAAGGCATTTAAGTTGCAAACGGATCACAAACCTTTGTCGTTTCTAGCACAGGCTAGACGTGAGAATTCTAGATTACTCCGTTGGTCATTATTGATGCAGCCATTTGAGTTTAGCATAGAGTATATAAGTGGAAAAACAAATCTGGGAGCGGATTTTTTAAGCCGCCATCCGTGTGATGAGAATCACCATAAACCCCAGGAATAATAAGAAATTTCTCTATGTGTATAAAGAATTATAGACTGACATATAACGTCTGTTTTAAGTGGGGAGAATTTGTCGTGTGAAATTCTAATCCACATATATAAATTAAAACGTAAATGTAAAGCCTAACAAATAAATTTAATAAAAGGAAAGAAGAATGGTAAAGAACAGTGCTGTCACAATGACTGTACTCGAAATCCCCCTTGTTTTCTACTTCGTCTGCAAATTGTAACGTTTCACGTTGATAGTAAAAGCCTACTGCTTCAATACCCGCTTTCTACGATAAAACGTGTACTGCCTTTCTAAGAAAAACCTTGAGATACGCAAGCTGACCTATATTAATATTCCATTCATGTCATTTTATACACTAACACGCGTCTCGCTATACAATTACTACCATCACGCGTGTAAGGCCACAAGCACTAGCTTTTTTTTTCAAATCGACAGTGATAAAAAACACTACCCATACGAGAGTTAGGTTTTAAAAAACTTACAAAACGCTTATTAGGAAACATGACATTTTACTTTTTTATGTCTGAAATCCTGACATTAGTCTGACAGTACAGCAGGACAGGTGGCGGTTCTAAACATTAAAAAAAAAAAACAAAAAAACAAAAAAAAAAAACAGCACGACTATCCTAGAAGAAAATACATATTTTGAACGCAGGCCCTTGGCCCCATTAAAACTTATATATTTGGGTTCCTTAGGGCTTGCTGACAAAGAATATGTAAAACGTTACGCAAATAGTCTGGGAAATTAACAAATTATAGCCAAAAGAAATAGTGAGGGATGTCAGACAACACCAAAATCAGAATCGCTCAGTGGCAGATTTTCACACCACCATTGTACGGGAAATAGGTCCCCATGTTACCTCCTATTTGATTGGCGGAAAGTAAATGTAAGGCTAAACACGATTCTTCTTCTTCTTCCATCCTTAGCCATCAACCGGCAAAGCAGTATGTGGCCAGTACGCATATTGGCGTCTTAGGGCAACAACAAATTGATCAATCTATCGCTGTTTCCACCACGCCTAGTGGCGTCTTTGTGGAACAAAAACAGACCAAACAATCTATCAGTTTCCGCTCAGTGGTTTGGCAAGCAGGTGAAAGCCCACTGTGCGAAAGTTGTACGGGATGGGGTAAACCAGCCCATGCCCATACCCTCCTTAGTCGCTTTTTACGACATGCGTGGTAGGGTGCAGTGTTACTATTCTTTGCTGATTGGGCCCCGAAAGTAAATGTAAGGCTAAACACGATTAGTCGGGCTATAAATATTGATTCTTTGTTGTTAGGGAAACGTGAGTAAGGTTTTTTTTTTTTTTTTGGAAAAGCTGTGTAAACATGGCACGATTGGTTAGACCCGCCAATATAGTCAATCAGAGGCGTCAGGTCAGCACCACATTTTCAAATAAACTTACTAAAGAACCAGTGCGTTGAGCGCCAGTGCATATTTTTCTAAATAAAAGCCTGGGACATCGGCAGATCGAAATTTGTGCCTATATCATTGCCAGTCAACGTAACTGTGTATTATTCCATGAATTGTGGTAAGCTTGAAATATTTGATATCTTTTTAATGAAAATTGAATGTAAATTGATAATTTATGTCTGTATATATGTGTGGTTCAGTAGCGAACATGAGGTAAAGCCTATATAGTGCTCCAACCTGAACAGAAGGTGTCGGAGGAAAGTAAAACTACATGGAATTGCCAAACAGTACACTGACACCTATCTTATTGACTAGAAAGAAATAATGCTGGAATTGCAGAGGCGTAGTAACCATTAGGGAGGAGTATACTGGTGAAAATTGTTTCAGATGAAGATAGCAGTTGGCCTACCGCTCTGAACTCAGTGTTTGTTATGTATTGTGTTCAGTCTGGAAATTTATTATAAATTAGTTCTGAAATAGGAGGTACAACCTTCTTGTTTCAGGGACCGTGGTCCTAAAGTTATTGAGCAGCACCTGGTCTGAGCTTTGCTGAACCTAGAGGCTGACAGCATACTCCTGGGTCCAGATAGTGACCAGTGAGGTGTCTCCAGAACACAGGGAGGCTATCGAGCAGAGGAGTCTTTTCCTGCCGCCATCACGAAAGATAAGCGTCTGTGGCCAGAGGAGCTCAACATTATGCCCCCCCCCCCCCCTCAAAATCTGACTTTATAATAAAACAGAGGGAAAATACAGTGTTTAAATTGATAGGAACTGTGAACTTTTCCCCATACTATTTCCAAGATAAACAAACACTTGAAGTCATGATGACAAATAACAACATAGCTTGAAAAAAAAAAACCAGTATTACCTCATATTACTACTACACAACTGACACACACATAGGATAATATTAATAAAATATGTCACTACAAGGTTCATATTGATAAATTCTGTACATATAAATTGTAATTAGAATTGATTGTGATTCCTGGTTCACTTTGTAGTTTGAATCAGGACATATATATTAGTGAAAGTAATTAATACATATTTATATTTGAAACGTTACCAGTGACTCATTTAAGATAGTCTTATAGAGTGTTAAATGTGTGTGAGTGTCACAGTGTTGTCAAGTGTGGTGGAATAAATTAAATTGTTTATCTGTCTGTTGTTGTTGTGACTTACACTTCATCATATACATACCCTAGACATTTAACGTAGTCATCACAATATTCCAGAATAATTCTGACTGAGGTATAATGTGGTAGCAAGTAAGGTTATCTGTAAAACACTACACCTATTAGATACAGATACCTTCACAGCTGATCTCAGTCAGTACACTAAGTCCCCTATAAATATTTATAACATCCCATTTTACCACATATATTGGGGTCTCGCTCCAGGGATATTGAACTTTCTCCTGTTATAGATATTGGGAATAATAAGAATTAAAAGGTATCCTTGGGTGGAAATAAATAACGTTGAGCTCTCAGTGCCTGTGGTGTCTTTGGATAAGTAATATCAGAGTGTATTGTTTAGTTAGACATTACCTACATTTACCTGTTAGAAATGGCGGACCTGGCCAAATTTCGATCTGCTGCTGTACAGACTGCGAAAGAGTTAGGAATGGACGGGCAAATTATGATTGCTTATGTCACTGCTGAATGTGACAAATATATTGAACGGGAAGAAAGAAGATTAGAAAAAGAGGCCGAAAGAAAGTTAGAGGCTGAAAAGGAAATTAAGAAGTTACAGATTGAGGCTGAGGGCTGAGAATAAGAGGTTGCTGAGACTAAGAGGCTGCAGGCTGAGGCTGAGACTAAGAGGTTGCAGATTGAGGCTGAGGCTAAGAAATTGGAGGCAGAAAGAGAAGACAAAAGATTAGCTGCAGAAAGGGAAGACAAGCGATTAGCTGCAGAAAGGGAAGCAAAAGATAAAAGATTACAAAGGGAACATGAGTTACGACTAAGGGAGTTTGAGTTTCAAGGCCATGCTCCTGAAAATGGTGCCAGTCCCTTTACCTCTGATGCCACTGCTAGCCAGGGAGCCTCAACCTCAGCTATGAATTTTCATTTAGATCATTTTGTTGAGAAAGACGATGATATTGAGAGCTATCTAAATAGATATGAACTATTAGCTACCACATATGGGTTAGAGAGAGAAAGGTGGAGCTTAAAGTTATCTCAAGGTCTTCGTGGGGCAGCTTATGAAGTTTTTGCCAAAATGAGCAGAGGTGATCAGGAAAATTATGACATGCTAAAGCAGGCTCTTTTGTTAAGATATGAAAAGAACGCAGAATTTTATAGGAAAAAAATTTAGGAATGCTAAACTACTGTCAGGTGAAACCTATCACCAGTTCTCTGCACGGTTAGAGACATACTTGGAGAAATGGACTTCTCTGGGGAAAACCCAAGATCTTAAGGAAATGGTCCTTATAGAACAATTAAGAGAGTCCATGGCTCCAGACCTGAGAAAGTTTCTCATGGAACAAGGTGCAGAGAGGCTGGGTGAGTTGCTAAATGTTGCAGAAAGGTATCAAGCGGCTCAGGCAGAGGTATCAGGTAATAAAAAGAAACAGGTGGAAAATTTTAGGGCACCACAGAACTTTAATAAATTTGATCCTAGAGATCAAAACAAAGGTAAGCACCAATTTGATAGGCCACGGTATGACAATAAAAATAAAACCCCACAATTCGATGAAAGGAAATATGATGAAAGAAAATCTTTCAACCAAGGGAAAAGGTGGTGTAAAAATTGTAAGATGAACAATCATGACACTGACCGTTGCAGAAGGAACCCTATAGTTATGGCCACCCTTCAGGTCAGGTCGACCTCAAGAAAGGAGGAGGATATTATGTTAGATACCACTCCAGAAGAGATGAGGAAGGCACAGGCTGGGGATAAGACCCTCAAGCCTTGTTTCAGGAAATTGTCAACTTGTCATACAACTCCAGGCAAGGGAGATTTTTACATGAAAAACAAGTTGATGTATAGGAAGACTGGAGCTAGATCCAAAGGTCAGGGACAGCTGGTACTTCCTAAAAGATATAGGGCAGAATTAATAAGGAGCCTACATGTGAAACCAGATGGGGACCATGAGAAAATAGGTACCATCATCCAAAAGGTGGCTCACAATTATTATTGGCCCAAGGCAAGATGGGACATTGAGAATTTTGTAGAAAGGTGTAGCATAGCACATGAGGGAACACCCACAAGTGGGAACATTGATCAGGACCTGGACACGCCAAGGGGCAAAATTAGGCCTGATAATAAAAAGAAATATAAATTTGATAAAGTGGACCAAATGGAATGGGAAGCCCCTTTTCACGGACAAGCTTCACTTAACTGTTTTACAATGGCCACTATGCAGAGAGTGCAAAAAGATGTCTTACCCCAGGATAAGCCGAAAATCCCTCAATCGGACTTAAACAAACTGGAGGAAGAGGATGTAGAGAGGAAATCTCTCATCAAGAATTTTAAGTGGGGAGACAGCCCCAAGAGAAGAATTGGTAGCGGTCGTTTTGTGCATGAAAATTCTGGGAAGAAAAATCATCACTATAGCGCTTCGAGTGGAAGAGACCATACCGGTGCATGGACAAATAGGTCCACAAAATTAAAGGTCCACATGTAACGCTGTTAAGAACGTGGACTGATGAAAAGGCAGAGGAAAATATTACATCCTCATACCAATATGTGAATGAGCTGACCACTCGTTTAAAAACTGGCTGGAAACTTGCCAATGAAAATTTGAGACAAGCCAGGAAGAAACATGCTGCCTATTATAACAGGAAAGCTAAAGACAGAGATTTGGCTGTGGGAGAGAAGGTACTGCTTCTTCTACCCGGTAGCCAGAATAAGTTACAAATTGGATGGCAAGGTCCATATACAGTTCTAGAGAAGGTGTCTAGAACTAATTATAAGATAGATAAGAAGGGGAAAGAAAAAATCTATCATGTGAATCTCCTGAAGAAATATTTGGAAAGAGAACATCAGGAAGAGACACACTTGTTGACCTTGTCCATTGCCATGGAGATGAAAAAGGAACCACTTTCATCATTTGAATATCCATTACACCCCTGTGAGACAGCGGCACAGGTGAAAATCAGTACACATTTAACGAAAACTCAGAAAGAGAGAGTGCAACAGGTTCTAGATACTCATACAGAGGTGTTAACAGACCGACCAGGGCATACAAACCTATTGGAATATGATATGAAACTGATGGACCCCACACCTGTCTGTATGAAACCCTATTCGATTCCTTTTGCTAAGGAGAAAGCTTTGAAGGAAGAGATAGACTATTTGTTGAAGGAAGGAATTATTTCACACAGTGAATCTTCGTATAGTTCCAGTGTTGTACTCTTAAGGAAGCCCTCTGGAGAACATAGACTCTGTATAGATTACAGGAGACTGAATGCTATTACAGAAGGACAGGTGGATCCATTGCCGGATACAAATCAGTTGTTTGCCAGGCTAAATAAAGCTAAATATTTCTCAAAAGTGGATCTGAGTAAAGGATACTATCAGATTCCAGTAAAGCCTGAGGTTAGACCATACCTAGCTTTTAGTACCTCAGAAGGACACTATGAGTTTAATAGATTGCCATTTGGATTGAAGAATGCACCTAGTGTCTTCTCTAGAATGATGAGAAAATTATTGGACCCTCTGAATAATCCATGTATCACAAATTTCATGGATGATATCCTTATAGCAACAGAAACATTTGAGGAACACATTGACTCTCTGAACATGCTGTTTAATCGACTTAGGGAAGCGAATTTAACAGCCCGACCAACCAAATGTTGCGTTGGATGTAAAGAATTGGAATTCTTGGGACACACAGTTTATCAGGGAAACATGACCCCTGACCCAAAGAATTTAGAGAAACTAAAGAAAGCCCCGAGACCTCAAACCAAGAAAGACGTGAGATCCTTTGTCTCATTATGTGGTTTCTACCAGAAGTATATCAAAAACTTTAATTCCATATGTGCACCGTTAACTGATTTGACACGTAAGGGAAATCCAGATCGAATTACATGGACACCACAATGTGAAATGGCTTACCAGGAATTGAAGGAAAAGCTCACAAGCAAACCTATTTTGAAATTACCTGACTTAAGTCAAGAATTCATTGTAAGGACTGATGCCAGTAATATTGGGTTAGGTGCGACTCTGCTACAGAAATCAGATGTATTGGATGGGGAATTAAGCCCAGTGGCATATGCTAGCAGAAAGTTGAATAAAGCTGAAACCAATTACTCAACTAGCGAAAAGGAATGTCTTGCAGTAATATGGGCGATAAAGAAATTCAATATTTATCTGTATGGGAAGGCATTTAAGTTGCAAACGGATCACAAACCTTTGTCGTTTCTAGCACAGGCTAGACATGAGAATTCTAGATTACTCCGTTGGTCATTATTGATGCAGCCATTTGAGTTTAGCATAGAGTATATAAGTGGAAAAACAAATCTGGGAGCGGATTTTTTAAGCCGCCATCCGTGTGATGAGAATCACCATAAACCCCAGGAATAATAAGAAATTTCTCTATGTGTATATAGAATTATAGACTGACATATAACGTCTGTTTTAAGTGGGGAGAATTTGTCGTGTGAAATTCTAATCCACATATATAAATTAAAACGTAAATGTAAAGCCTAACAAATAAATTTAATAAAAGGAAAGAAGAATGGTAAAGAACAGTGCTGTCACAATGACTGTACTCGAAATTCCCCTTGTTTTCTACTTCGTCTGCAAATTGTAACGTTTCACGTTGATAGTAAAAGCCTACTGCTTCAATACCCGCTTTCTACGATAAAACGTGTACTGCCTTTCTAAGAAAAACCTTGAGATACGCAAGCTGACCTATCTTTAATATTCCATTCATGTCATTTTATACACTAACCATAACACGCGTGGACTCGCTATACAATTACTCCCATCACGCGTGTAAGGCCACAAGCACTAGCTTTTTTCAAATCGACAGTGATAAAAAACACTACCCATACGAGAGTTAGGTTTTAAAAAACTTACAAAACGCTTATTAGGAAACATGACATTCTACTGTTTTATGTCTGAAATCCTGACATTAGTCTGACAGTACAGCAGGACAGGTGGCGGTTCTAAACATAAAAAAAAAAACAACAGCACGACTATCCTAGAAGAAAATACATATTTTGAACGCAGGCCCTTGGCCCCATTAAATTTATATATTCGGGTTCCTTAGGACTTGCTGACAGAGAATATGTTAAACGTTACGCAAATAGTCTGGGAATTAACAAATTATAGCCAAAAGAAATAGTGAGGGATGTCAGACAACACCAAAATCAGAATCGCTCAGTGGCAGATTTTCACACCACCATTGTACGGGAAATAGGTCCCCATGTTACCTCCTATTTGATTGGCGGAAAGTAAATGTAAGGCTAAACACGATTAGTCGGGCTATAAATATTGATTCTTTGTTGTTAGGGAAACGTGAGTAGGAGTATTTTTTTTCTTCAAAAAGCTGTGTAAACATGGCACGATTGGTTAGACCCGCCAATATAGTCAATCAGAGGCGTCAGGTCAGCACCACATTTTCAAATAAACTTACTAAAGAACCAGTGCGTTGAGCGCCAGTGCATATTTTTCTAAATAAAAGCCTGGGACATCGGCAGATCGGATTTTGTGCCTATTCATTGCCAGTCAACGTAATTCTGTATTATTTCCATGAATTGTGGTAAGCTTGAAATATTTGATATCTTTTTAATGAAAATTGAATGTAAATTGATAATTTATGTCTGTATATATGTGTGGTTCAGTAGCGAACATGAGGTAAAGCCTATATAGTGCTCCAACCTGAACAGAAGGTGTCGGAGGAAAATAAAACTACATGGAATTGCCAAACAGTACACTGACACCTATCTTATTGACTAGAAAGAAATAATGCTGGAATTGCAGAGGCGTAGTAACCATTAGGGAGGAGTATACTGGTGAAAATTGTTTCAGATGAAGATAGCAGTTGGCCTACCGCTCTGAACTCAGTGTTTGTTATGTATTGTGTTCAGTCTGGAAATTTTTTATAAATTAGTCCTGAAATAGGAGGTACAACCTTCTTGTTTCAGGGACCGTGGTCCTAAAGTTATTGAGCAGCACCTGGTCTGAGCTTTGCTGAACCTAGAGGCTGACAGCATACTCCTGGGTCCAGATAGTGACCAGTGAGGTGTCTCCAGAACACAGGGAAGCTATCGAGCAGAGGAGTCTTTTCCTGCCGCCACCACGAAAGATAAGCGTCTGTGGCCAGAGGAGCTCAACATTATGCCCCCCTCAAAATCTGACTTTATAATAAAACAGAGGGAAAATACAGTGTTTAAAATGATAGGAACTGTGAACTTTTCCCCATACTATTTCCAAGATAAACAAACACTTGAAGTCATGATGACAAATAACAACACAGCTTGAAAAAACAAAACCAGTATTACCTCATATTACTACTACACAACTGACACACATATGATACTATTAATAAAATATGTCACTACAAGGTTCATATTGATAAATTCTGTACATATAAATTGTGATTACAATTGATTGTGATTCCTGGTTCACTTTGTAGTTGAATCAGGACATATATATTAGTGAAAGTAATTAATACATATTTATATTTGAAACGTTAACAGTGACTCATTTAAGATAGTCTTATAGAGTGTTAAATGTGTGTGAGTGTCACAGTGTTGTCAAGTGTGGTGGAATAAATTAAATTGTTTATCTGTCTGTTGTTGTTGTGACTTACACTTCATCATATACATACCCTAGACATTTAACGTAGTCATCACAATATTCCAGAATAATTCTGACTGAGGTATAATGTGGTAGCAAGTAAGGTTATCTGTACAACACTACACCTATTAGATACAGATACCTTCACAGCTGATCTCAGTCAGTACACTAAGTCCCCTATAAATATTTATAACATCCCATTTTACCACATATATTGGGGTCTCGCTCCAGGGATATTGAACTTTCTCCTGTTATAGATATTGGGAATAATAAGAATTAAAAGGTATCCTTGGGTGGAAATAAATAACGTTGAGCTCTCAGTGCCTGTGGTGTCTTTGGATAAGTAATATCAGAGTGTATTGTTTAGTTAGACATTACCTACATTTACCTGTTAGAAAATGGCGGACCTGGCCAAATTTCGATCTGCTGCTGTACAGACTGCGAAAGAGTTAGGAATGGACGGGCAAATTATGATTGCTTATGTCACTGCTGAATGTGACAAATATATTGAACGGGAAGAAAGAAGATTAGAAAAAGAGGCCGAAAGAAAGTTAGAGGCTGAAAAGGAAATTAAGAAGTTACAATTTGAGGCTGAGGCTGAGACTAAGAGGCTGCAGGCTGAGGCTGAGACTAAGAGGCTGCAGGCTGAGGCTGAGACTAAGAGGCTGCAGGCTGAGGCTGAGACTAAGAGGTTGCAGATTGAGGCTGAGGCTAAGAAATTGGAGGCAGAAAGAGAAGACAAAAGATTGGCTGCATAAAGGGAAGACAAGCGATTAGCTGCAGAAAGGGAAGCAGAAGATAAAAGATTACAAAGGGAACATGAGTTACGACTAAGGGAGTTTGAGTTTCAAGGCCATGCTCCTGAAAATGGTGCCAGTCCCTTTACCTCTGATGCCACTGCTAGTCAGGGAGCCTCAACCTCAGCTATGAATTTTCATTTAGATCATTTTGTTGAGAAAGACGATGATATTGAGAGCTATCTAAATAGATATGAACTATTAGCTACCACATATGGGTTAGAGAGAGAAAGGTGGAGCTTAAAGTTATCTCAAGGTCTTCGTGGGGCAGCTTATGAAGTTTTTGCCAAAATGAGCAGAGGTGATCAGGAAAATTATGACATGCTAAAGCAGGCTCTTTTGTTAAGATATGAAAAGAACGCAGAATTTTATAGGAAAAAATTTAGGAATGCTAAACTACTGTCAGGTGAAACCTATCACCAGTTCTCTGCACGGTTAGAGACATACTTGGAGAAATGGACTTCTCTGGGGAAAACCCAAGATCTTAAGGAAATGGTCCTTATAGAACAATTAAGAGAGTCCATGGCTCCAGACCTGAGAAAGTTTCTCATGGAACAAGGTGCAGAGAGGCTGGGTGAGTTGCTAAATGTTGCAGAAAGGTATCAAGCGGCTCAGGCAGAGGTATCAGGTAATAAAAAGAAACAGTTGGAAAATTTTAGGGCACCACAGAACTTTAATAAATTTGATCCTAGAGATCAAAACAAAGGTAAGCACCAATTTGATAGGCCACGGTATGACAATAAAAATAAAACCCCACAATTCGATGAAAGGAAATATGATGAAAGAAAATCTTTCAACCAAGGGAAAAGGTGGTGTAAAAATTGTAAGATGAACAATCATGACACTGACCGTTGCAGAAGGAACCCTATAGTTATGGCCACCCTTCAGGTCAGGTCGACCTCAAGAAAGGAGGAGGATATTATGTTAGATACCACTCCAAAAGAGATGAGGAAGGCACAGGCTGGGGATAAGACCCTCAAGCCTTGTTTCAGGAAATTGTCAACTTGTCACACTACTCCAGGCAAGGGAGATTTTTACATGAAAAACAAGTTGATGTATAGGAAGACTGGAGCTAGATCCAAAGGTCAGGGACAGCTGGTACTTCCTAAAAGATATAGGGCAGAATTAATAAGGAGCCTACATGTGAAACCAGATGGGGACCATGAGAAAATAGGTACCATCATCCAAAAGGTGGCTCACAATTATTATTGGCCCAAGGCAAGATGGGACATTGAGAATTTTGTAGAAAGGTGTAGCATAGCACATGAGGGAACACCCACAAGTGGGAACATTGATCAGGACCTGGACACGCCAAGGGGCAAAATTAGGCCTGATAATAAGAAGAGATATAAATTTAATAAAGTGGACCAAATGGAATGGGAAGCCCCTTTTCACGGACAAGCTTCACTTAACTGTTTTACAATGGCCACTATGCAGAGAGTGCAAAAAGATGTCTTACCCCAGGATAAGCCGAAAATCCCTCAATCGGACTTAAACAAACTGGAGGAAGAGGATGTAGAGAGGAAATCTCTCATCAAGAATTTTAAGTGGGGAGACAGCCCCAAGAGAAGAATTGGTAGCGGTCGTTTTGTGCATGAAAATTCTGGGAAGAAAAATCATCACTATAGCGCTTCCAGTGGAAGAGACCATACCGGTGAATGGACAAATAGGTCCACAAAATTAAAGCTCCACATGTAACGCTGTTAAGAACGTGGACTGATGAAAAAGCAGAGGAAAATATTACATCCTCATACCAATATGTGAATGAGCTGACCACTCGTTTAAAAACTGGCTGGAAACTTGCCAATGAAAATTTGAGACAAGCCAGGAAGAAACATGCTGCCTATTATAACAGGAAAGCTAAAGACAGAGATTTGGCTGTGGGAGAGAAGGTACTGCTTCTTCTACCCGGTAGCCAGAATAAGTTACAAATTGGATGGCAAGGTCCATATACAGTTCTAGAGAAGGTGTCTAGAACCAATTATAAGATAGATAAGAAGGGGAAAGAAAAAATCTATCATGTGAATCTCCTGAAGAAATATTTGGAAAGAGAACATCAGGAAGAGACACACTTGTTGACCTTGTCTATTGCCATGGAGATGAAAAAGGAACCACTTTCATCATTTGAATATCCATTACACCCCTGTGAGACAGCGGCACAGGTGAAAATCAGTACACATTTAACGAAAACTCAGAAAGAGAGAGTGCAACAGGTTCTAGATACTCATACAGAGGTGTTAACAGACCGACCAGGGCATACAAACCTATTGGAATATGATATGAAACTGATGGACCCCACACCTGTCTGTATGAAACCCTATTCGATTCCTTTTGCTAAGGAGAAAGCTTTGAAGGAAGAGATAGACTATTTGTTGAAGGAAGGAATTATTTCACACAGTGAATCTTCGTATAGTTCTAGTGTTGTACTCTTAAGGAAGCCCTCTGGAGAACATAGACTCTGTATAGATTACAGGAGACTGAATGCTATTACAGAAGGACAGGTGGATCCATTGCCGGATACAAATCAGTTGTTTGCCAGGCTAAATAAAGCTAAATATTTCTCAAAAGTGGATCTGAGTAAAGGACACTATCAGATTCCAGTAAAGCCTGAGGTTAGACCATACCTAGCTTTTAGTACCTCAGAAGGACACTATGAGTTTAATAGATTGCCATTTGGATTGAAGAATGCACCTAGTGTCTTCTCTAGAATGATGAGAAAATTATTGGACCCTCTGAATAATCCATGTATCACAAATTTCATGGATGATATCCTTATAGCAACAGAAACATTTGAGGAACACATTGACTCTCTGAACATGCTGTTTAATCGACTTAGGGAAGCGAATTTAACAGCCCGACCAACCAAATGTTGCGTTGGATGTAAAGAATTGGAATTCTTGGGACACACAGTTTATCAGGGAAACATGACCCCTGACCCAAAGAATTTAGAGAAACTAAAGAAAGCCCTGAGACCACAAACCAAGAAAGACGTGAGATCCTTTGTCTCATTATGTGGTTTCTACCAGAAGTATATCAAAAACTTTAATTCCATATGTGCACCGTTAACTGATTTGACACGTAAGGGAAATCCAGATCGAATTACATGGACACCACAATGTGAAATGGCTTACCAGGAATTGAAGGAAAAGCTCACAAGCAAACCTATTTTGAAATTACCTGACTTAAGTCAAGAATTCATTGTAAGGACTGATGCCAGTAATATTGGGTTAGGTGCGACTCTGCTACAGAAATCAGATGTATTGGATGGGGAATTAAGCCCAGTGGCATATGCTAGCAGAAAGTTGAATAAAGCTGAAACCAATTACTCAACTAGCGAAAAGGAATGTCTTGCAGTAATATGGGCGATAAAGAAATTCAATATTTATCTGTATGGGAAGGCATTTAAGTTGCAAACGGATCACAAACCTTTGTCGTTTCTAGCACAGGCTAGACATGAGAATTCTAGATTACTCCGTTGGTCATTATTGATGCAGCCATTTGAGTTTAGCATAGAGTATATAAGTGGAAAAACAAATCTGGAAGCGGATTTTTTAAGCCGCCATCCGTGTGATGAGAATCCCCATAAACCCCAGAAATAATAAGAAATTTCTCTATGTGTATATAGAATTATAGACTGACATATAACGTCTGTTTTAAGTGGGGAGAATTTGTCGTGTGAAATTCTAATCCACATATATAAATTAAAACGTAAATGTAAAGCCTAACAAATAAATTTAATAAAAGGAAAGAAGAATGGTAAAGAACAGTGCTGTCACAATGACTGTACTCGAAATTCCCCTTGTTTTCTACTTCGTCTGCAAATTGTAACGTTTCACGTTGATAGTAAAAGCCTACTGCTTCAATACCCGCTTTCTACGATAAAATGTGTACTGCCTTTCTAAGAAAAACCTTGAGATACGAAAGCTGACCTATATTAATATTCCATTCATGTCATTTTATACACTAACACGCGTCTCGCTATACAATTACTACCATCACGCGTGTAAGGCCACAAGCACTAGCTTTTTTCAAATCGACAGTGATAAAAAACACTACCCATACGAGAGTTAGGTTTTAAAAAACTTACAAAACGCTTATTAGGAAACATGACATTCTACTGTTTTATGTCTGAAATCCTGACATTAGTCTGACAGTACAGCAGGACAGGTGGCGGTTCTAAACATTAAAAAAAAAAAACAAAAAACAAAAAAAAAAACAGCACGACTATCCTAGAAGAAAATACATATTTTGAACGCAGGCCCTTGGCCCCATTAAATTTATATATTCGGGTTCCTTAGGACTTGCTGACAGAGAATATGTTAAACGTTACGCAAATAGTCTGGGAATTAACAAATTATAGCCAAAAGAAATAGTGAGGGATGTCAGACAACACCAAAATCAGAATCGCTCAGTGGCAGATTTTCACACCACCATTGTACGGGAAATAGGTCCCCATGTTACCTCCTATTTGATTGGCGGAAAGTAAATGTAAGGCTAAACACGATTAGTCGGGCTATAAATATTGATTCTTTGTTGTTAGGGAAACGTGAGTAGGAGTATTTTTTTTCTTCAAAAAGCTGTGTAAACATGGCACGATTGGTTAGACCCGCCAATATAGTCAATCAGAGGCGTCAGGTCAGCACCACATTTTCAAATAAACTTACTAAAGAACCAGTGCGTTGAGCGCCAGTGCATATTTTTCTAAATAAAAGCCTGGGACATCGGCAGATCGGATTTTGTGCCTATTCATTGCCAGTCAACGTAATTCTGTATTATTTCCATGAATTGTGGTAAGCTTGAAATATTTGATATCTTTTTAATGAAAATTGAATGTAAATTGATAATTTATGTCTGTATATATGTGTGGTTCAGTAGCGAACATGAGGTAAAGCCTATATAGTGCTCCAACCTGAACAGAAGGTGTCGGAGGAAAGTAAAACTACATGGAATTGCCAAACAGTACACTGACACCTATCTTATTGACTAGAAAGAAATAATGCTGGAATTGCAGAGGCGTAGTAACCATTAGGGAGGAGTATACTGGTGAAAATTGTTTCAGATGAAGATAGCAGTTGGCCTACCGCTCTGAACTCAGTGTTTGTTATGTATTGTGTTCAGTCTGGAAATTTTTTATAAATTAGTTCTGAAATAGGAGGTACAACCTTCTTGTTTCAGGGACCGTGGTCCTAAAGTTATTGAGCAGCACCTGGTCTGAGCTTTGCTGAACCTAGAGGCTGACAGCATACTCCTGGGTCCAGATAGTGACCAGTGAGGTGTCTCCAGAACACAGGGAAGCTATCGAGCAGAGGAGTCTTTTCCTGCCGCCATCACGAAAGATAAGCGTCTGTGGCCAGAGGAGCTCAACATTATGCCCCCCCCCCCCCCCTCAAAATCTGACTTTATAATAAAACAGAGGGAAAATACAGTGTTTAAATTGATAGGAACTGTGAACTTTTCCCCATACTATTTCCAAGATAAACAAACACTTGAAGTCATGATGACAAATAACAACATAGCTTGAAAAAACACCAGTATTACCTCATATTACTACTACACAACTGACACACATAGGATAATATTAATAAAATATGTCACTACAAGGTTCATATTGATAAATTCTGTACATATAAATTGTGATTACAATTGATTGTGATTCCTGGTTCACTTTGTAGTTGAATCAGGACATATATATTAGTGAAAGTAATTAATACATATTTATATTTGAAACGTTACCAGTGACTCATTTAAGATAGTCTTATAGAGTGTTAAATGTGTGTGAGTGTCACAGTGTTGTCAAGTGTGGTGGAATAAATTAAATTGTTTATCTGTCTGTTGTTGTTGTGACTTACACTTCATCATATACATACCCTAGACATTTAACGTAGTCATCACAATATTCCAGAATAATTCTGACTGAGGTATAATGTGGTAGCAAGTAAGGTTATCTGTACAACACTACACCTATTAGATACAGATACCTTCACAGCTGATCTCAGTCAGTACACTAAGTCCCCTATAAATATTTATAACATCCCATTTTACCACACAGTGTTTTTATTTTGTTCAAGTTCTGGATTGCATATATTATTGACTTATTTTCTTGATTGCTTTTCCCAGTTATGTATCTGCTAATTTATATCACGATGTTTTTATTTTCTGTGACTATTGTATGTATATGTGGCTCCGCGTAGTTACTTACTACTTACTTAGTCGTTCCTCTTCTACCGTGAGGTGTAGAGGTTTGTAAGAGAGAGCGCAACACTATTCTTTCGGCTGTCTTCCTCCCGGCTTGGTTCTATTCTAGTCCTCGGTTCTTCAAAGATTGTCTAATGTTGTCCTCCCAGCAGACTTTGGGTCATCCTGGAGGTCTGGATCCCTGGCTCTTAGTTTCCCATGCTTCCTGTGGTAGCCGATCGCCCCGTGTAGTTCCCCGGGGGGGGGGGGACACTGATGAGACAAAGAAAGAATAGGGCTACTGCACCCTCAGGCATGTCGTAGAAGGCGACCGATATGAGGTTGTGAATGTGGCTGGCAACCTCATCATGCAAAACAAATTGCTACAGATACCACCGCTGCATAAGCACGTCAATGCTTGGGCGCATTCATCCTGCAAGGGAGTCGGCTTCAGTGGTGGCTCTATGCTCCATACGCAGTGTAAAGAAAAATGATGATGATAATGATGATGATAGTATATTTGGTGGGAGCCGCGCTGGTGTAATGGCTTCGGCGTTGTACTGGCGACCAGGTGTTCATGGTTTAAACCCGGGCGTCGGCGTTTGAAGAAATGTTTACGGCCGGAAATTTGACTGAATAGCCTGAACGGCTCCTGTGATAAACCCTCTGTGGATGGGAAGGAGCGAAGCTCCTGACCGGGTTGGAAGGAAAGTCCTCAGGTTCCCCAGCCTCGCAATGACATGTCATTGGGCCGAAGGGCTGAAAGCCCAAGTGCCGCTGGTTAAGGAAAAAAAAAAAAAAAAAGTATATTTGGTGTATCTTCATATCTGTGATACGATCTTCCATGATGATAGTATATTTGGTGTATCTTCATATCTGTGATACGATCTTCCATGATGATAGTATATTTGGTGTATCTTCATATCTGTGATACGATCTTCCATGATGATAGTATATTTGGTGTATCTTCATATCTGTGATACGATCTTCCATGATGATAGTATGTTTAGTGTATCTTCATATCTGTGATACGATCTTCCCTTGTGAACGGTGGTTTGGAACGGTGGTTTGGTTTTGATAAAGGAAAGGAGTGTGGAAAAATGGTTTAAGAAATATGAATAAGTTTAGTTGCGGATTATCTGTCATTGTTGCAGGGAGATAAGATGAGTAAAGTAAGGCTTTGTCATAAGGGAGGAAACTCCACATATTTCGGTTGGTAGGAGAAATGTTTAATTTAGGTTAAGTAGATTTAGAATGTTATCAGTTATGGGTTAGAAAATTAGCATATGACGAATTTGTTGTAAGCGTTAAAGAAGAAGGTATGCTATTGAGGTAAAACATCCAAAGTGGGATAATGTAAGATTACGTCCCTTGCAGGTTTTAGTGAGTTGTGCTCACAAATAAAAAAGTATGCACGCACGTGAAAAGTTGAGATGTGTGAACACAGTTCAGGGAAAACGAATAATGTTAGAACGGGGATCGGGCAGTCGGGTTTGAGACGCGCTATGCGTAGGAAGGAAAAAGGGTTTTCTCCCAAGTGTTAAAGTTAGACTTGAGAAACGCGCTCAGCGTAATAGATGTGTGAGAAAACATACTCAGTCTTAGACGATTAGCAAGAATTATGCTGTGAGAAATAGAGTGTATAGAAAACGCTCAGTACATTATGTACCATAAATTTGGTGTACGGCAGTATTTTTATTGTGATAGTGTTTTATTCTGAGGACATGATAGATGTGAAAGAAAAGAAAGTGTATTTCGTTTGAGAACAAACCCAGGTACGTTGAACACTTTTATATATCAGTAACATATGTAGCTCAGCAGACCAGGTCTGAGCAGAGAAGAATAATAAACGAAAATCTTGGCAAAGTGACAGCCCTGGCGGTAAGGCCAGTTTTCTCTTAGTGAGATATACCAAGAGACATATGAAAAGAAATCTAAAATAAACAGTCAGTACAGAAGAGAGACAAGAAGTTTCTACCTGAAGAATTAAACGACATTGTGATAGCTGAAATAAGCAAGTAGTAAGAAGACAAGAAATTTGCAGTTTTGAATATTGAATACTTGTGTTGCTGAAGAAGCTGTTGTTATGAAAGACTGCTAACCTTGTTAATAAAGTTCAACCTTTGACATCTTCACTGCTATTACTCAGGTAAATTCGTTTGAATCAACAGAGAGTATGAGAAAATATTTTTGTCAGTCTGAGAGAAGGAAGTTTGTCACATTTACCTTACTATATACTATCTACTGAAAGGGCAGTGGTACGAACCTTCTAATACAATCCACGGCTACACCATGATGATAGTACATTTGGTGTATCTTCATATCAGTGATAAGATCTTCCATATGACTAATTCTGTTATTGTGTGACTTTTGATTATTTAACATTCCTATTGTAATCTTAATCTTCGTTTAATTTATCTTCTTTTTTTCAAACAAACTGTTTACATTCTAGTTAACTACTTTGATTGTTTATTGATTTATCCAGTTTTCTGGATAATCATTTTGGTACGTTCTTCT
Organism: Oreohelix idahoensis; assembly: GCA_024509875.1. Classification (NCBI taxonomy): domain Eukaryota; kingdom Metazoa; phylum Mollusca; class Gastropoda; order Stylommatophora; family Oreohelicidae; genus Oreohelix; species Oreohelix idahoensis. The sequence continues at coordinate 19,975 of JAMPIV010006803.1, read as the reverse complement.
CCTGAATGAAACAAATGCATGTCTGAGTGCAGGATACAGAAGATGTGGATTTGTTCACTCAGCTGGGTAATGTGATAACAACTGATGGAGGAACTAACAGAGACATTAATGACGAGATTGTAAAGGTAATGTAAGCCTGTAAAAGCTTTAACTCGGTGCGGAGATCACTAGTTATACTTCAAAGGTCAAATTCCGAGATGAACTCTACCATGAAGTCTGGCAGTGAATAGCATGCCATCACGAAACAATCGACCACAATTACTTACATGAAAGACAAGGGCGGCCGATTGGCAGAGTGGTCAATGCGCTTAGCTCAGCAATGTGACTGAGTTCGAAACTTAGCAGTTGTAAAGGGGTACCTGATTCCGCTCGCGAGTAAGGGACAGAGAAGACAGCGAGGAAGAGAACTGGTCACGCTCATCTTATAAAGCTGAACAGAGTATAGTGAAGTCTTGTACGACATGCCTGAGCGAGTAGTTGTCATATTCTTTCTTCGTCGCCGCAGAGACCCCCCTTCCGGGAACTACACGGGGCTACGACACACAGGCAGAGCAGAACATTACTGATCATCTTGTGTTTAAAAAAAAACAAAAAACCTTAAAGAATCACACCCTGTGAAATTTTCATGGTTTTAAATAGTTCATAGACACGAACAAATGAAGACGATTTTAGCAAGACCATGCACGGAACGGAAGAAAAAAACTTTTGCAAGACCATCATGCACGGAACAGAAGAAAAAAACTTTAGCAAGACCATCTTGCACGGAATAGAAGAAAAACTTTAGCAAGACCATCATGCACGGAACGGAAGATAAAAACTTTAGCAAGACCATCATGCACGGAATAGAAGAAAAACTTTAGCAAGACCATCATGCACGGAACGGAAGAAAAACTTTAGCAAGACCTTCATGCACGGAATAGAAGAAAAACTTTAGCAAGACCATCATGCACGGAACGGAAGATAAAAACTTCAGCAAGACCATCATGCACGGAATAGAAGAAAAACTTTAGAAAGACCATCATGCACGGAATAGAAGAAAAATTTTAGCAAGACCATCATGCACGGAATAGAAGAAAAACTTTAGCAAGACCATCATGCACGGAATAGAAGAAAAACTTTAGCAAGACCATCATGCACGGAACGGAAGATAAAAACTTTAGCAAGACCAGCATGCACGGAAGAGAAGAAACATTTTAGCAAGACCATCATGCACGGAACGGAAAATAAAAACTTTAGCAAGACCATCATGCAGGGAATGGAAGAAAAACTTTAGCAAGACCATCATGCACGGAACATAAGAAAAACTTTAGCAAGACCATCATGCACGGAATAGAAGAAAAACTTTAGCAAGACCATTAGGCACGGAACGGAAGATAAAAACTTTAGCAAGACCATCATGCACGGAATAGAAGAAACATTTTAGCAAGACCATCATGCACGGAACGGAAAATAAAAACTTTAGCAAGACCATCAAGCACGGAACGGAAGAAAAACTTTAGCAAGACCATCATGCACGGAACGGAAGAAACACTTTAGCAAGACCATCATGCACGGAACGGAAGAAACACTTTAGCAAGGCATAGATGACCACCAGCACTCGCAACAGACAGAACACAGTAAGTCCAGTTCTTCTCAAACCTTCCAGACAGAAGCAACATGCAGCATCTGCCACAAACATGATACTAAAAGTCCAAAGTTTCTCAACCTTTCACGACAGAAGTGACTTGCAGCATCTGTAACTGACAGGATACCAGGAGTTCAGTGTTTCTCAACCTTTCACGGCAGAAGTGACCAGCAGCATTTACAACAGAAATGATAATAATCGTCCAGTGTTTCTTAGCCTTTCAAAACAGAAGAACATCGACAACAGACATGATACTATACGTCCAGTGTTTCTTAGCCTTTCAAAACAGAAGAACATCTAGAATAGACATGATATTATACGTCCAGTGTTTCTTAGCCTTTCAAAACAGAAGAACATCTAAAACAGACATGATACTATACGTCCAGTGTTTCTTAGACTTTCAAAACAGAAGAACATCTAGAACAGACATGATACTATACGTCCAGTGTTTCTTAGCCTTTCAAAACAGAAGAACATCTACAACAGACATGATACTATACGACCAGTGTCTCTTAGCCCTTCAAAACAGAACATCTAGAACAGACATGATACTGTACGTCCAGTGTTTCTTAGCCTTTCAAAACAGAAGAACATCTACAACAGACATGATACTATACGACAAGTTTTTCTTAGCCTTTCAAAACAGAAGAACATATAAAACAGGCATGGTACTATACGTCCAGTGTTTCTTAGCCCTTCAAAACAGAAGAACATCTAAAACAGACAGAATGCTATACGTTACATGTTTCTCAACCTTTCACGACAGAAGCAACCAGAACCATCTATAACTGACAGGATACCAAAGTTCGGTGTATATCTTTCAGGACAGAATAACACCTGCAATAGACAGGATACTACACCTTCAGTGTTTCTCAATCTTTCGAGACAGAAGCGACAGTAGCATCTGCAACAGAAATGATACAAAACGCCCAGTGTTTCTCAACCTTTGAAAACAGAAGCGACCAACAGCATCTGCAAGAGATAGGATACCAGAAATTTAGTGTTTCTTAACCTTTTCAGGCAAAAGAACATCTGCAATAGGCAAGATACTATACGTTCAGAGTTTCTTAACCTTTCAAAACAGAAGAACATCTAAAACAGGCATGATACTATACGTCCAGCGTTTCTTAATCTTTCAAGATAGAAGCGATCTACAACTGATAGCATGCTATACGTGCAGTGTTTCTCAACTTTTAAAACAAGAAAGTTTGAAATAAACAGTATAGGCTACTCAGTGTTTCTCGAACTTTAAAAACAGAAGAACATCTGAAACAGACATTATACTATACATTCAGTGTTTCTCGAACTTTAAAAACAGAAGAACATCTGAAACAGACATTATACTATACATTCAGTGTTTCTCGAACTTTAAAAAAAACAAAACAGAAGAACATCTGAAACGGATAAGAATACTATACGTGCAGTGTTTCTCAACCTTTCAAGGCAGAAGCGAACTGCAACATCTGCAAATGACAGAATAATATACGTTCAGTGTCTCTTAACCTTTCAGTAAGAAATGACTACCAACATCTACAGCAAACAGGATATTATACGTTCGGTGTTTCTTAATCTTTCAAGATAGAAGCGATCTACAACTGATAGCATGCTATAGGTGCAGTGTTTCTCAATTTTTAAAACAAGAAAGTTTGAAATAAATAGTATACTCAGTGTTTCTCAATGTTTCTGCTAGCGAGAACCTCTTGAAAAGTACCGCTCAATTTGAGAAATCCCCTTCCCCACATGATGTCACACGTAGAATATCATTTCTAGTTCATGTTTCATTCCCCCAGAACAATGGAGTCAGCACTGTTATTGCTCTCCAATCCCCCCCCCCCCTTTTTTTTTTTGCAAACGGTTTGTGTGGAATCACTTGTACTCTAGCATTTGTAGTTTTTATGGCGTATCTTGGGGGGTGGAGGGTAGGGGGGAGAGGGGGCAGAGAGAGAGAGGGGGGGGAGAAAGCAGGGAGTTCCGGGCTTCAGCTTCCTCTCTCACCCAAAATTTTCCTAGTTTGTGCTTGCAAAAAAAAAAAAAAAAATTGCACGTAATGGCGGATTGGGGAAGGGGGGGGGGGGGGGGGGGGAGGGGGGGGGGGGGGGGGGGTGGGGGGAAAGGGGAGAGAACAGAAGAATAAAGATAGACAATTTTTGGGGGGGAATAACCTCTTTCTAATTCGCTCTTTCAAATCTTGCAGTTATGCATTAAAATTTAGGGTATTCGTTTCACCCTCATTGCGGTCGACCTTTTGATCCGGAGCATTTCCGCAAGATTTTTTTATTTCCATTTCCTTTAACACTCCCGCCCTTCCTTTCTCCCCCCCCCCTCCCCCCCCCCCCCCCCCCCACCCCCCCTACCAACAAAAAATAAAAAAATTCTTGATTTGATTTCAGGGTATTTGTCGCGGAGTATTCGAGTGATGCCAACTGGTGCGTCCGGACTTGGTATCTCTGCATCTCAATGTCTTCGGATCCATGATCGTGCGCTCTTTGAGACTTTGTTTCCTCTAAGATATAACTGGCATAGATGATGACTGGCCCCGCAGTTACAAGAATCGTTTTGGTTACCTTGAAGTTAGTATGAAAGGTTTTGTCACTTCTTTGGAGTGCAGCCCGATAAACCACTACTCACGGCTGTTTGTACCCTATACCAGAGCGCTCTTTTAGTTTCGGTGACCGGAATTCTGACACCGGGTATAAAATCTTCCTGTGCACCGTAAACGCCTACTGCTAGTTTCGGCGGGGAAAATCAGCTGATGTGTGTGTAAAATCAATAATTATATAAATCATTACACACTCATTCTGGATAAACACAGCGCTAAAATTCTTTTTTGTACTATAACTTTGTTCTGTGTTCTATTTTTGATTGCAATTTTATTTGTTTGAAATTATATTTGACGGAGTTACAGACTTTTCAAAACAGCGTCATCATTTGAGGAAATTCATAACAGAAGTAATCTATTTATTAATGTAATATCTAAAAATCGGCCCATTCTTATGAGTTTATAATTATATAGACTTCTCGAAGGGAAGCTAAAGATTATTTCAACATACTTTTTTTTTTGGTTTCATATCGTGAGAATGTGTGGTAGTCAGTTTTGTGAGTTTGGCATTACAAGAACAAGCATATTGTTACCAGATTTTATAACATTTAAATCACCGTAAACGCATTCCTGATACTCGTAAATCTTAAATAAGGTTGTAAAAAATAACTTTTTGTAAAGTACCATCTGTTTTTGCATTTTAATTCATTTATAATGATATTTAGCTACGTATATAAGTGTCAGAAAACATGTAAAGCTATAGACAGATTACTTCCACATACTTTGATCTATCTTTCAAGTCTTGTTAATCTTGTATTTATAATATGAATGTCTTTTTTTTTAAAATTGTGTGTGAGATAAGGACTATTCCATTAGTGTTCTTTGGTAGACAACCGTGTGCACACGACGGCTGCCAAAGAATTCTAAGTAACTGTTTGTATATCTTCTTTCATTCACAGATAAAGCATTCTACAGCCTGGTGTTAGACTTGATACTCCCAAATATTCCATTAGCTGTATACATACACAAGTAAACTATACTACGTAACAACGAAATGGAACCTACTTTGTTGCATCATATGAATTGTGCCAGTGCACTGTGCAGAGCCTGTGGCAAGAGAGCATTAACTTCCCAAACAAAAAGTTCAAAACGGAATGCACTGAACTGTTCGAATTACGTTAGTGATCTTATCTTTGTGTTTGGAATTAATGTATCAGATGATAAACCGACAGAGCATTCGAATATATTTTGTACGAATACAAAACGCAAAAAGGAGGCATAATGAGAAGTGTCTTGAAACAGCCAAGTTACTATCGGAAAACAGTCAGCACATCTGGAAAGACTATGACCATAATTTAACTATAAGTGAATGTCAACTGTGCAATTATTTTGCAAAGACATCTTTTGGTGTTTTAAAAACAAGAAGATATAACTGACATAGCTTTTATTGCCCAAGAACAATTCAACTCACTGAACGAAGCATTTGAGAAAGTACACAACAAAATATCACATAGTAAACCAATTAGTAAAGAATCAATATCATCAATAACAGCATCAATAGAGACATATATGTCTTTGTTCAGAAAGCTATTCCCCAGTAAGACAATTCCTAAACAGCACATATTAGAAAAACATTGCGCAGACTGGATCAAAACTCATGCTTTGGAATGGCCATGCATGGAGAGCAAGGAGGAGAATTTGTACATTCCACTATTTCCAAAATTGAAAGACGCGCCAGCGGTATTAAAAATATAACTTCACAATTAAAATTTATAATGGAAACTCATTTGTTACAAATTTCTCCATCTGTGAATGTACAGATTCCTCCTATAAAATAAGGAAGTGTGAATGATAATTGAGCGAAATTTCGGGGCTAGAGCAAAATATGGCAGTTGTTGCGTGAGAGTGACCGAATTAACAGAATGTGGAAATCATTTAATAGGTGTATGTTTTATTTATTAAATTGAACATTTCGTTTTACTCATGACCATACTCATTTTTACATGACCATCGTGATGTATGATTGAGAGATAATTGTTAGCTCTCATGTTTTGGGGACAATTGGGTGTGTTATTTTAAGGTAATAAATGTGGACTTGCAATTTAATGTTTCAATAATTAATGTTTGACGCATGAATCCAAAACAAAACTATGATATCCATTTTCTGCAGGTTTTCTACTTTTGATTTCTGTAATTTGTTATGCATGTTGATTGTGATCGTTTTAGTGTAAATTGCATAAGAAACAAACCATAACAAAATATTTAAAAAACGTAAATTTTACACTATTTCAGACTATTATATCTTCTGTTCTAATTGTGATAAAATGTTTGTTCTTGTTCTAAAATGTACTTTGACATTTCTAGTCTAGCTTAACGCAAAATTAAAGCCGGTATTTATAATAATAACGTAGCCTAAAAGCATTAATTAAGCCCTATCAAAAGTAAACACCGCCATATTTTTTCCCCGTTAGGAAGTTGACCACGTGACCTCTGTCACGATAGCTATAAATAGCGCGGTCAGGAAAAACTAAAGTGTCGCTCGCAAACCGCCGTGTACTGCATCTCCTAAAAGGCAGATTACACCGACAAACAACATTTTTCTTTCTTATATAAGAATAAGTGTTCTTAGGTCAGTTTCTTGCGCTGATTTCAAATTTGAAATCCGTTTATCTCTATCACGTCGGGTTCTTAAGATATTTGTGAATAAATATATTTTTGGGAAACCGTTATTTGCTCTGTTTCATTTTTACTATATAACTTTTTAAAAATTAATAAAATGCAAAATAATTCTACTTTTTATACTGCTAAAAGATGCATGACATATGTTACGTTATATTTCAAATAGTTACTGTATTTTGAAATAATTCTGAGTGAAATATGGTTTCTAGAAGTTGTAGAAATTCGGCTGATCTGTTCTGTTACGTGTGCGGATATTTTACCGATCGTGTTCACCAGAAAAACTTTACACCATTGCTAAAGAAAGCATATGAACGTTATTTCGATTCGAAAGTTGATGATGCAAATAAATCTTGGAAGCCAAATGCAGTTTGTTCGATAAATTAATATTAGACAAACATAAAGGTATGTTTTCAGGCACTCGTAAGAAATAAAGAAGTAGAACACTTGGACAACAGAAAAACAACAGACGTGAGTGGCTTACCCAGGGTTCGAACCCCGTACCTTCCGTACGACAACTCCGCCTAGCTATCAAGCGAATCACACTGACCCCACGGCCAGCTAGGCATCCCCAAAAAAGATGCTTTGCTGGCTATTTATCAGTACGAAACACACAAGATAACACCGGAAGTATACAGTGGGCAACTCAGCCCTTAAATGACGCAATCACTTCTGTTGTTCTCCTATTAACAGTATGTGTCAGTCCAAACAAGACAAAGACCTCGATACTGGGTCCAGTAAATAGTAGAAGACTTAAGGACATTAGTATAGAACAGAGGGTAGGTTTCTGGTATTGTATAAACATAAATAACACATAAGGAAGGGAAACCCGAGGCCTGTAAACAGTAAATTAATATTAGACAAACATAAAGGTATGTTTTCAGGCACTCGTAAGAAATAAAGAAGTAGAAACACTTGGACAACAGAAAAACAACAGACGTGAGTGGCTTACCCAGGGTTCGAACCCCGTACCTTCCGTACGACAACTCCGCCTAGCTATCAAGCGAATCACACTGACCCCACGGCCAGCTAGGCATCCCCAAAAAAAAAAAAAATGCTTTGCTGGCTATTTATCAGTACGAAACACACAAGATAACACCGGAAGTATACAGTGGGCAACTCAGCCCTTAAATGACGCAATCACTTCTGTTGTTCTCCTATTAACAGTATGTGTCAGTCCAAACAAGACAAAGACCTTGATACTGGGTCCAGTAAATAGTAGAAGACTTAAGGACATTAAACCCTGGGTAAGCCACTCACGTCTGTTGTTTTTCTGTTGTCCAAGTGTTCTACTTCTTTATTTCTTACGAGTGCCTGAAAACATACCTTTATGTTTGTCTAATATTAATTTACTGTTTACAGGCCTCGGGTTTCCCTTCCTTATGTGTTATTTATGTTTATACAATACCAGAAACCTACCCTCTGTTCTATACTAATGTCCTTAAGTCTTCTACTATTTACTGGACCCAGTATCAAGGTCTTTGTCTTGTTTGGACTGACACATACTGTTAATAGGAGAACAACAGAAGTGATTGCGTCATTTAAGGGCTGAGTTGCCCACTGTATACTTCCGGTGTTATCTTGTGTGTTTCGTACTGATAAATAGCCAGCAAAGCATCTTTTTTGGGGATGCCTAGCTGGCCGTGGGGTCAGTGTGATTCGCTTGATAGCTAGGCGGAGTTGTCGTACGGAAGGTACGGGGTTCGAACCCTGGGTAAGCCACTCACGTCTGTTGTTTTTCTGTTGTCCAAGTGTTCTACTTCTTTATTTCTTACGAGTGCCTGAAAACCAAATATTGAATCAGTTTCGAAACCAGTGCCTCATGATCCAATCACGTGTCCGATCCCAGTTCCACCAGAACAATATCCGTTGGACGTGAATGAACCATCAGAAAGTGATAGTTTACCTGCTTTAGAAACTAATTCTGACTCGGATTATGTACCGGTGAATGATGGTGTTCACTTAATTAACCATTCAGAACTTTCAGATCTAATACGTGATCTCGCTCTCACCAAAGGACAAGCGGAATTACTCGGTTCGCGACTCAAAGAATGGAATCTTTTAGCGCCCAATACTCCGATATCTAAATTTTGTCATAGACACAGAGAACGTGTTCAATACTTTGAGATGGATGATGACATTTGCTATTGCAAAGATGTAAAAGGTCTAATGGTGCACCTCGGTCATGAGCACATAGTCAAAGAATGGCGATTTTTCATCGAATCTTCCAAGACTAGTCTAAAAGCCGTGTTATTGCATAATGGAAATTTATTTTCATCAATTCCAGTCGCCTACTCTGTTCATATGAAAGAAACTTATGACAATATGGCTATACGTTTGGCAAAAATAAAGTACAATGACTACCAATGGCAGATTTGTGGAGACCTAAAGGTCATTGCAAATCTCAAGGGCATGCAGACTGGGTATACTAAATTTTGTTGCTTCCTATGTGAATGGGACAGCCGCAACAGACAGGAACATTATGCAAGAAAGGTGTGGCCTATCAGGGATCGTATGCAGCTCGGGCATTAAAATGTAATACACGAGCCATTAGTTAACAAAGACAGCATCATTTTACCACCGTTACATATAAAGTTGGGGCTCATGAAGAATTTCGTAAAAGCGTTAGATAAAACGAGCAAAGCTTTCACTTATCTTCGAGAAAAGTTTCCGCAAATTAGCGATGCAAAGATTAGCGATGCAAAGATAAAGGAAGGTATCTTTGTAGGACCTCAGATTAGGAAAGTTATTGCAGACAAACAATTCGAGAACTTGTTACATGGTAGTGAACTTCGCGCATGGATGGCATTTAAATCGATCGTCGATAACTTTCTGGGAAATCACAAATCTGTCGACTATGTGCATATTGTTAAGCAGTGCATAGATGCATACAGAATTATGGGCTGTAACATGTCCCTCAAAATCCATTTGCTCGATTCGCATCTTGACTTTTTCCCTGACAACCTTGGCGAAGTCAGCGATGAACATGGAGAACGATTCCATCAAGATATCGCCGTAATGGAGTCACGTTATCAAGGACGGTGGAGTGTGACCATGTGTTACGCACAAATAATTACTTTTTCAAAGCCTTTGTATGATCATTTTTCGTATGTATGATCATTTTTTGACTGAAGTGTGTATTATGTTTTTTACAGTCAAAGGGACATAATCCGAGTTATCGAGACTACAATTTTTTAGGAGTTTGCCTTCTCTTGTATAGAGACACGTTCGGTCTATAATTTCTTGAACGAAGCGTGACCATATCTCCTTATTTGGTAGTATCAGTCAACTGTTGTAGATGCCTGAAACCTCTCTTAACGCTTCTGTTCATGACCATAAAAGGCGCGACTGTGTAAGACTTTTATCTCGAATGTTCTTAGAATCGTCTTATTGTGAACGGCGACTCAGAGATTGTCGCTCTGCGCATGTCTCGACTTGGTTTTCGTTTGTGGTTCCGCCCAGCTCGGGGAGTTTAGAAATGGTCTGAGTAGCGAGCAGACGCGACCTGCGTCTTGTGATTTTCTGAGGGAAATACATTGTCTTTGTGAGTTAGTTAGCTAACTAGACTATTTCCCAGTATTATTCAAGCCTGCCTGGAGGCATATGTTCATGGTTGATTTTCCGAAATAAGGTAATTCCTCTTGTATCGAACTTTATGCTATCATCTAGAGGTTCGTCATTTTGTCGCCTTTTTGCTCGCCTGTGTGATTCAAAATGGAGAGGTACTTTGACTAGGATTAAGTCACCGGTATCTTTATACCTGAACTAGTTATATATATATATGGGTCGCTCTAGACCAACAAGACTATTGTCTGTGTTCCAGGATTCGTTATATCAGAGATCACGTCCAAGTCAGATGGTTAGACTTAGGAAGGTTATAAAGGTCGAGCTGACCTGTAATCCATGTATGCTATTCACGTGCAGACAGTAAACGGACTTATTGTATACATCTGATCTGCTAGCATCAGGAAGGGAATAATTATTATTGTCTATGAACATTGAAGATCTGCAGCTGACACTGTTGCAGAAGTTATATGTATTATTTATAAAGCTTCACGAACCAGAACTTTATGATATCTGTTTACCATACAACTATGGAGTATTGAATCCTACATGACTATCAGTTAATATGATTTTGAATGCTGCATTCGTTATACTGTGCTGATGATGACATAAATATCATGACTGTTTTGTGGCGTGCAATAAATGGTATAAAACTAAAGCGAAGTTACCATTTCTATGACTCTACACGTCATGTTGCCTGTGGTGTACCCTGTGAACTGTTCTACTGCAACACACACAGCAACATTCTAAATCAGAGAAGACACCTACATCTTGCACTTTAATACCAGGTGTCGACAGGGGTGGCAAGTTATCATTTCAGCTCAAATCCACCCTTATCATTTTTGGTGGCCATATGTTGGTTTACTCTGATACCAGCTATCAAGGGGGTCAACAAACCCAGACATCATCAGCAGACTACAAGACAACGTTTCAGTTTCTATTCATCACCTTTGATGAAATTTTTTTGAAAGACGCGGCATTACTGACAGTTGTTGATATTTTGAAACTACCCGGCGCTGCTCGGCAGTATTGAAGTTTGTCTACAACTAGAAGGACAAGTACCGAGCGAATGGATTTCCTGATCTGTTAAGAAGAAGGACATGTGTGTGTCCCGGGATGTCTGTAAGAACATCCTGAAATGTTTGCAACATCGAAGAAACTTGTCGATGTTCCTCAGCGGAAAGATTTGGAGAAACGGTCACGTTTTCCCAAGATTCCGTAGAATAAAGTGGGACCATAGAAAGAGGAAGATTGACATCAGAAAAAGTAGTTTCCTCATCCTGTATAACTGACAGCGATGAGTACTGACCATGAGGTACTTGAGAATTGTCCGTTGTCTGGAAAATAGGCTGCAAATAGTCAGGTCTTTCATAAAATTCCGTGAGCATATTTATGTGGAAAGTTTTATGCTTTCCATCAATATCGACAACATAGTCGACATCAGAAATTTTGGAGACTATTGCATATGGACCTTTCCATGCAATTAGAAGTCTGTTCTCCCTTGAAGGAAGTAGAACGAGAGCTTTGTCACCTGGACAAAGTTGTCGTAGACATCTATTCTTATTTGCAAACTGCCTTGCCTTTTCTTTAGCAAATTCGGAAGACGAAGTTGCTAGTTTGCATGCCTCGATGATCTTTTGCCTAAGAGCAATGACGTACTCATAAGAAGATTGAGTTTCATCGCTAATATTATCGGCAGTGATTAGATCGTGAAGTAAAGACATAGGGCCGCGCGGTTGCGCGCCAAAGACAAGTTCAAAAGGGGAAAACCCCGTATGTTCATTGGGGACCTCTCTATACGCAAAGAGAGCCGCGGGTAAGACCCTGTCCCAATCCTGAGGATGATCCTCAGTTATCTTACCAAGTAAAGTTTTCAGAGTCCTATTTAAACGTTCGACCAACCCATTAGACATTGGGTGATAGATACTGCTGAGAGACCTTTTAATGTGTAGCATAGACATTACCTGTGACATTGTGCTAACTGATCATAATCCTATCAGAGTCAGACCCTATCCAATACCTATCCATTTCCAGTCTCAAGTCGAAAAAGAATTGGATGAAATGATACGTTTGGAAATCATTGAACCATCCACTTCAGCATACTCTTCGTCTATGGTTATTGTTCGAAAGAAGGATAATAACATTCGCATTTGCGTAGATTATCGCAAATTGAACCAAGTTACGAAGTTCGATGCTGAACCTATGCCTTCATTAGAAGAGCTACTCAATAAACTTTCTAATTCTAGATTCTTTACCAAACTAGATTTGTCTAAAGGTTATTGGCAAGTTCCTCTAACCGAACGTGCCAAACCTTTTACAGCTTTTTCTACACCCAGGGGTTTATTCCAATGGAATTTCATGCCTTTTGGTCTTATGAACGCCCCTGCTACATTCGTACGCATGATGCGGCGAATTCTCGCATATCGTACAGATGTCATAGCATACCTAGATGATATCTGTCTATTCAGTGATTCCTGGGAAGATCACTATTTGGGTTTATACGAATTACTGTCCACTCTTCGCGAGTATAACTTGACTGCAAAACCCTCTAAAGCCTTTATAGGATTTAGTGAGATTTCTTTCCTAGGTCATCGTGTTGGTCGTGGTCTTTTAAAGACAGAGGACCACAATGTTTCAAAAATACTTAACATTTCGGTCCCTAAGACGAAGAAACAAGTAAGGAGTCTATTAGGTTTGATCCAATTCTACGGACGATTCATTCCGAATCTGTCCTCCATTATGGCACCGCTTTCTACTTTATTGAAGAAAGGGTCGCCTAATCTGATCCGCTGGTCTAAAGAATGTCAATCCTCATTGGACCAGGTTAAAGCCCTATTTTCATCTCCACCTATTCTTAGGTTACCTACTATTGAGAAGACTTTTGTTCTTCGAAGTGACGCCTCGTCAACTGGGATTGGGGCGGCACTAATGCAGGAGTATTCTGATACTCTGCATCCGGTGATGTATATCTCTAGGAAATTAAATGCTGCAGAAAAGAATTACTCGGTTTTAGACCGTGAGTTATTGGCTATGGTATGGTCTATTCTGAAGTTACAACGATTTCTTCTAGGCGCACATTTCATTGTGGAAACCGACCAGAAAGCGCTTACTGCTATTCAGAGCAAAAACTTGAAGAGCTCGAGGTCCACTCGTTATGCCATAGCTCTTCAACCATTTCATTTCTCGGTTCGAGCTATCCGTGGTTCGGATAATGTAATGGCAGACATTCTGTCCAGATGCCCACACGATTCCACATGATTCTTCTGTCATATATATATATATTTCCTGATATACAGTCCAATGTTATAATGACATGTTAGTAGATTTTTTTTCTCACTTTTTTGAGGGGAATTTATAACATTGTACCATGTAATTATCTAAGAAGGCTTAGTTAGTGATATACGGGCCAAAAGATCACTCGGCCACATTTAAATAATATATTTGCATTATTGTATTAAGAGATTTACCAGTTGTCTTTAAGATTTGTGTTATTGATATTTTCGCAGCACATCATTGAAGATGCGAGATTGTGTCCATTGTGGAACTTTGAGGATATCAAGTCCTGTCCTAGATTGGGAGCGGATGATGTCCACATCTTCTTCTATTAAATGTTTTATGTCAACGAAGATCAACACATGTATTACTTATTAATTACTGTTGCTTTATATAATGTAATAAAATAGTGCGGTATATTAATATATTACACCGCTGTTTGCACAACACATTGTATGATATCATAATAATATATTTAATTTCATATATTGGTATGAGAATAATTTGATTTTCATTATGATGTTGCCATCATTGTGGCGTGTGTTGGTGGCACCTTCCTGGAATATATAAGCGTATACTTAGATAAATTTTTTCTCTAAGGATCTGAGATATGATCTCAGTGTCGCTCCATGCGTTGAGCTAATTTGTTAGGTATATATCCGCGCATCATACGTGCGTTAGGAGCCTAGATTTTTCCGGCTCCAGGATTTTAAAAAAAAAAAAATGTTTCATTTTTTTTTTCCCGGGAGGGTGCGGTAATGTTACGCACAAATAATTACTTTTTTCAAAGCCTTTGTATGATCATTTTTCGTATGTATGATCATTTTTTGACTGAAGTGTGTATTATGTTTTTTACAGTCAAAGGGACATAATCCGAGTTATCGAGACTACAATTTTTTAGGAGTTTGCCTTCTCTTGTATAGAGACACGTTCGGTCTATAATTTCTTGAACGAAGCGTGACCATATCTCCTTATTTGGTAGTATCAGTCAACTGTTGTAGATGCCTGAAACCTTTCTTAACGCTTCTGTTCATGACCATAAAAGGCGCGACTGTGTAAGACTTTTATCTCGAATGTTCTTAGAATCGTCTTATTGTGAACGGCGACTCAGAGATTGTCGCTCTGCGCATGTCTCGACTTGGTTTTCGTTTGTGGTTCCGCCCAGCTCGGGGAGTTTAGAAATGGTCTGAGTAGCGAGCAGACGCGACCTGCGTCTTGTGATTTTCTGAGGGAAATACATTGTCTTTGTGAGTTAGTTAGCTAACTAGACTATTTCCCAGTATTATTCAAGCCTGCCTGGAGGCATATGTTCATGGTTGATTTTCCGAAATAAGGTAATTCCTCTTGTATCGAACTTTATGCTATCATCTAGAGGTTCGTCATTTTGTCGCCTTTTTGCTCGCCTGTGTGATTCAAAATGGAGAGGTACTTTGACTAGGATTAAGTCACCGGTATCTTTATACCTGAACTAGTTATATATATATATGGGTCGCTCTAGACCAACAAGACTATTGTCTGTGTTCCAGGATTCGTTATATCAGAGATCACGTCCAAGTCAGATGGTTAGACTTAGGAAGGTTATAAAGGTCGAGCTGACCTGTAATCCATGTATGCTATTCACGTGCAGACAGTAAACGGACTTATTGATCTGCTAGCATCAGGAAGGGAATAATTATTATTGTCTATGAACATTGAAGATCTGCAGCTGACACTGTTGCAGAAGTTATATGTATTATTTATAAAGCTTCACGAACCAGAACTTTATGATATCTGTTTACCATACAACTATGGAGTATTGAATCCTACATGACTATCAGTTAATATGATTTTGAATGCTGCATTCGTTATACTGTGCTGATGATGACATAAATATCATGACTGTTTTGTGGCGTGCAATAAATGGTATAAAACTAAAGCGAAGTTACCATTTCTATGACTCTACACGTCATGTTGCCTGTGGTGTACCCTGTGAACTGTTCTACTGCAACACACACAGCAACATTCTAAATCAGAGAAGACACCTACATCTTGCACTTTAATACCAGGTGTCGATAGGGGTGGCAAGTTATCATTTCAGCTCAAATCCACCCTTATCACCATGCTTGCCGATTATTGTTGGATTCTTCATCGCGATGTACCACATGCCATTCACCGACGAAAGTCGACTGCAAAGGAATTCAAGCCTACATAACTGTTATACTTCTTGTACAAATGATGTTGTAATACTGTATGCGTTGTTAAAAAACTTCAATTGCGTATTTCTAGAGATCCCGACCTGATAGAGAAAAACGGTTTGCAGATTTAAAAACAGCGCATTAAAATTGACCAGAAAAACATAGAAATGTTAGAGAAAGAAAAAAAAATGTTTTTTTGTTAGTCAGTGTTATTTTTAGAGCAAATAGTTGATGGAGTGCCCCATGCAGTTTTTATATTTTAATTTTTTTTAGGGAATTCTGAAGAAACAAAGAAAGAATAGGAGTACTGAACCCTGAGGCATGTCGTACAAGGCGACTGGTATGAGGCTGGTCCATGGGGGCTAGCAATCTCATTATGTAACACTGATTGCCACAGAATACACTGCTGCAGGAGCAAGCGCAAGATTCCTGCATGGCTCCCTATAAAGGAACCAGCTACAGTGGCTGTTCCATGCATAATAAAGTGCGCAGACGAAAATAATGATCACGAAATACGTCCCGTAACTGATAAACACCAAATTTCGTAGTTTATTATCCTCCTTGACTGAAAATACGTCCCCTAACAGATACATATAAAATACCGTCATTTTTTTTTTCCTTCACTGTAAATCCATCATTTAAGTAATAGGCTAAACACACAATATTGTAACTTGTTTTTCCTTGACTGCAGATACATCCCTTAACTGATAAACCTCCAAAAATTGGGCAACCTTCCCCATTGAAAAACACAGCAATCAATTGATAAACAGTAAGTTCCCGTAACATTTTCTCATCCTTTGATTACAGTACATTTTTAAAATAAAGGTGGGTAAGATTATTTTGTTATTACTTTTTTTTCTATGTTTAGCTTCTAATCATGTGACCTCTCTCCACACCTAAGCCTACCTTGCCGTTGGTTAGAGAGCTTGAGTGCCCCAATGATCGCGGGAGCTATGCCGGCGGGAGTTTTACTCCTGGCAGGGTCACCCAAGCCGTACAGGTCCTGACAAAAGGGCTGTGGAGTAGATGGAATCTTATAGGTGTAGATGCAGAACCCACCGGCGAGTGGTACAAGCTCTGGTCTGCACAAATCCACCCCGCCACTTCATGGGTTAAATGCTTTCTTGCCTCATTCTTCACTGTTTGTCTCCTATCCAATAATCCCCATGGATGACGAAGAGATGCAGGCCAGCGGACATTGCACCTTTGCCCCTTTGTGACAGCCTCCTAGGTGGCGGGGAACGCCAGATATACCATCACTGCATGTGACGAAAGTACTGAGATTCTGTCTTTCAATTGGCCCATGTCTTTTTCTCCTTGCAATTTGTTCACTATATTTTAGGAGGGATTACAGGTAATCCTTCTCCATGTTTCTTCTCCTTCTATTATTTACGTTTTTTTCAAGATGAGATCAGGATGGAGTTTGATCTATGTGTTTAGAATGGGGGTGTAGGGAATTGGACAGTATTTTTCTAGAAGGAAGATTATAGAGGCTAGATCAGGATTTGCACCAGTGTCTTTTTTTTAAAGATATTGCGTGGCCATATACGCATTTTTTGGGAGTTAAATTATTTGGGGCCATTTTTGTTTCATTGCCACTAGAGGGCTAGGCTTAATCCCGTTTCTTTGTCTAAAACTCATGTACGTTGCATCAGCATGATCTAAGGTTCTGATTGGCTGAGAGCTAACTGCAGTTGAAATGCAGAGCTCCCATTGGCTTTAGAACCACGCCGCGCATATGACGTCATGAAGTCGGCGCGTGGGGGTCTTGATTATAAAAAGGCCTATATTTCATAGCCTCTTTCTCTTTTAATGAAAAATTGCTAAGCCGGTTGCCAGAGTCAAGTCGATTGCCTTCAGTAGGACATTCGAGATTTGGTAAGCATAAATTTTTGCGTGAGGACTTTATTTAATTTTTCTAGTCCTAGCCGATCATTTTAGTTTCTTGGGAAGTTTTAGTTTAATTTAATTCTTAACTCCAGAGCCATCAATTCGATCTTAGTGATAGACTTGAATGCTATAAGTTATTTATATTATATAGTTACCCATCTATCTATAAGCACGTGGGCGCGTTGGTTACGGAATTGTTATTGATACGACGTTCAGAGGGACGAGGGGGAGATAAGCACGTGGTCATAAAATTATAAACACGTGGTTGAACTACGGGGTTTTCAATTTGATAATCGGGGGTTATGTATAACTTTTGACGGCATGTAGATGCTAGCGTAAACAGGGTTATATGTTATTGATTGTGCTTTGTTATTCTGTGTATTCAGAAGATGGAGATGAAATTTATTTATGTTAAGGGAATAATATTTTATTTCAATTTTGAGGTGATTAATCATACTGACGGGAATTTTAGGAATTCCTAGAGAGGGCTAGTTTTATTTTGTATTAATCCTTACGGCATTAGTGTCAGCGTAAGAAGTAGGCCACAGTACGTCTGCCCAGACGGGCCAGTGAAAATATTGTTGTTGCTCGTAGTTAGTCAGGCAGAACCTGGGTCAGACGGTCTGCGGTGTTGTATTACCGGGTGATGTTTATTTTGGCTCGGAGAGAGAGAAGAGAGGGGAGTTACGTGTTGAAGAGTAAGGAAGTTAATTGTTATTTGTACTAGAGTATTAACGTTTTGTTTAGCTGTTGTTTTTGCTTTCGTCTGAACAGCAGGTACCGGCTTTTTGTGGGGAAGAGCAGAATTTTTGATACCTCAAAATTTCTCCCATGGCACAGTGGTGGCGTTCGCAGACACCCAAAGTCTCGCATGAATTGCCAGTGGTGGAAGGAGAGGAAGAAAATACGTTTTCCCAGCCAGGGGAAGACATTTTCCAGCGAATAGAATTTTTTGTGGATAAATCCTGAGCTCTGACGCTCATTCGGTTACATACGCAGATTTGGCATGCTGCCCGCGTTGTGGTAATTTTATGTTCGCTTCTTCACGGCCATAATAAAGCCGACGGCCCAGTTATAGGTACTCGGGCAGGTAATTTCAGAGTGGTAGAAGTCAGCTACAGTTCCAGTCCAGAATCCAGTGGGGTTCTGTTAAACCTCAGTCATCAATTCCAGAGTTAGTGGAGAGAGAGAGGGTAAACATTCTCTCTACTGAAGTCAGCACAGATAGGCAGAACTGTTAGTTTTGGTGAATCATAGCAGAGGACAGCTGCTGAAGTTTAGAGGTGCAGTTAGTTGTGTTCAGGAGATTCCAGGATAGGCTGTGTAGAACCGAAGTCTGTGCAGAGATTGTGTAGTCACTTCGCAGTCGTTCCAGCTATCAGTGGACTTAGAGTTAGAGTTAGAATTTAGAACAGCTAGTTTGGAGTGTAGGCGACATCAAGTGCAGTGTAGTTCATTTCAGTTAACCTTACCTTCTTTCTCCATACAGGTTGCAATTGTGGGAGAAGGGTTGGGGTTGATGCATTTTTAACTGTGCTTGATTTTGTTTCAGGTGTGCATTCTCGCATTTTTTGTATTTGACATGTATATGAGTTTGTTTATAGGTGTATAATAAACTTGTATAAATTGTAGCTGGCATCAGTCATTTCCTTTAGTACAGTAGCTATATGTTGTCTGTACCTTGGTGTTTGTGAATCTTAATTTAACCTTATCCCCGTAGGGTAGTTAGAGGTGGTTCGAGGCCATAGCAATTTAAACGTCCGAAGTGGCGAGGAAAGAATCAACCTCGGTTCTCAACCTCGGAGCCAATGGTCCCAACTTTCACATTTTGCACTATATTTCTATCTGAATCTAATTTTCCAGTCTTCCTTCTCACTAGTGTCTTGTCACTATAGGTAGACAGTCTCTAGTCCTAAATCCATTTCGTGACAAAGTGGGTGGCGTCGTCCTTGGGATCATCTTTGTTGGGATCAATTCTAGATTCATAAATTGTCTCTGAAGAAAGTTCTGGAAATAGATTTCTAAAAAATCCCCTAGACTTGAGCTATATTAAGACTGATCCAGCTATAGTTTTTTTTCCACAGGTTGTAGTCAGTTTAGATGTTAGTTGTAGTAAGGTTGTTTATGACTTAGAGGTAATTGATGGCTAATCTAATTTTTTTCTTGACAGGAAAGTAAATTCGGGTTTTGGGTAGCTGGATAACTTGAATTTTTTTCAGGTAGTTATTACTCAGA
>JAMPIV010006802.1:65000-198379 GCA_024509875.1 Oreohelix idahoensis | reverse complement strand
TTTCCAACTCTCACAGCCGTATTTAACACTGAGATTAAACATTTTGAAATTAAACAGACGAAGCTTGTATGATGTAATATTCAATGATCGTGAATTTCCAAATGTTAAGATAATGCAAGTGAATGCGCTAGCTGCCAAAGCAATTCAAAGGTAAGGATTTCTCTTGTTGTATTTCACCCATACCTGAGTCCATTTTACTGCCAAAAAAATTTAAAACTTTCAACATGTCTTTCTGTAGTTTTTCTTTTTCCCACAGTTCAAGATGAAATATCAAAGGTCTCGTTAGAACAAATGTTTCAAAGCTTTATTTTTATGAGGCATTTTATTTGGAGACCTAGATTTTAACCCGATAGATGAACACAAATTTAGTTTATTGCATCTTGGGATTGTCCTTGGTGTTTGAACTTTAAGAATGCTACATCATCTGCGAAATCCAGGTTCCCCCACGGAATTTACCATTTGACCCCTTTTATACCTAATATGTATTCATTGTGGGTATGAGTTTCTCATAACCCAATCAAAAGTCTATTATTCCAATAGAATGTAGTGGTGACATAATACACGCCATTGTTTAACACCTGTATCTATGCTGTTAAACCATTCTGTATTCCCCTATATATTTGTTCTAACGAACCAACATCTTGCATTGGTCCTATAGTGCTTTGAATATATATTCACATATTTTGTTTGGAATAACCATAGATTGGTAAGTATCATCCGACCAAAGATGGGCGGTGTATACTATCAAGATTCCACTGATTCTTCAATAATTGTTCTTAGTGTGAATATTTGATCAATACATGATCGTTTCGCCTGAAACCCGCTTGTTCTTCTCTGATCTTTTCGTCAGCATGCAATTTAAGTCTTTCTAACATCATGCAACATAATAATTTTCCAGGTACTGATAATAGAGATATACCACGCCAGTTATTACAGTCTGATAGATCACCTTTCTTCGGTAACTTTACAATATACTGTCTTTCCATTGTTGTGGTGGTTGTTCTTCTCTCCATACTTCATTTATAATATCTAAAATTCTCAAGAGGTTGTTGTCATTAACTGCTTTAATCATTTCCCCTGAAATTTCGTCAACTCCAGCAGCTTTAAAATTTTTTAATCTTTTAACGGCTTGTTTGATCTCGTCCAGCGTGAATTCATCGCAAGTTATTGGCAAGGTGGTTGTGGGTGTTTCATTATTAAAATCAGGTGTTACTGTTGGTGGTGGTCTGTTTAGCACCTCCATGAAGTGCTCAGCCCATCTCTTCATTTGTTCTTTTTCTGTTGGTATTGAATTCCCTAATTTACCTTTAACAGGTGTTTCCATAGCAGTAGGCTGGTGACATAGTTGTTTTGTAATTTGATAAAGGCACCTACTATTACCAGTTCTTGCAGCATTTTCAGCTTCTACGGCCAGTTCATTGATGAAATGTCTTTTATCTCTTCGAGTTTTTGTCTTCACTTCTTTATTTAACAAGTTATAAGTTAGTTTGCAAGATTCAACTGCATTATGTGTACTTGCCGCTAGTAGTTTAAGTTTTGCTGTTTTCCTTTCTTGTATTTTATCCCAAGTATCTTCTCTCATCCATTTTTTCTTTTTATGTACTAGGTATCCGGTGGTCGCTACTGCTGCTTCTGTCATTGCTGTTCTCAGTTGTTCCCATTTAGTATCGATTGTCTTGGTGGTGATATCGTTGTCAATTTTGCCTAAAGCATCGAAATAGTTGTTCATTTTGACATTATATTCCTCCTTTATATCATTTGATTGCAGTCTGTGTACATCTATTCTTCTATTTTTATTCTGTTGGTATAACTTCTTCAGTTTAATTCTCAGTTTAGCTATGCAGAGGTTATGATCGCTTCCGATCTCTGCACCTCTGTATGCTCTGACGTCTTGAACTGATGAGCGAAATTTAGCGCTTATGCAGAAGTGATCTATCTGGTTCTTAGTTCTGCCATCAGGTGAATTCCATGTTATCTTGTGGATATTCTTATGTGGAAAGATGGTGTCTGCCACAACGAGGTTTGATATTTCACAAAGTTCTAGAAGTCTTTCGCCATTTTGATTCATACAGCCTATGCCATGAGTACCGAGATATCTTTGTACTCCATCGTTGTTGTCACCTACTTTGGCGTTAAAATCACCCATGACTGCTATTATGTCATGCTTGGGTATTGTGTTGATGGTACTTAGAAGTGCTTCATAGAAGTCATCTTTTGTGATATCAAGAGCGTCGTTAGTTGGTGCATAACATTGTACAATTGAGAGCTTGAAAAATCGTGTCTGAAATCTAGCTAATATTAGCCTCTCATTGATAGGTACCCAGCTGATAAGCGATGCTGCTGCTTTCTGTGTCATTAGGATGGCTACTCCCTCTGTGTGACGATTATCATTACTACCAGAGTATATAATTTGCTTTTTTTTTCTTCTGAAATATATTTTATGCCCTTCCCCGTCCATCTACACTCGCTGACACCCAATAAGTCCAACTTATAATTATCCATTTCTTTAATTACTTCTTCCAATTTTCCGTCTTGATACATAGTTCTTACATTCCAGTATCCAATTTTAAAAATCTCCTTAGCCCCCAAGATCAGGGATACTGACAGGTAAAGCTCTAAGTATATTAAATATGGTGGATGAACCTGACAAGAACAATTATGAGGTTGTCAGGGCCGCTTTGTTAAAGAAATATCAGCTTAACGAAGACGGCTATCGTCTACAATTTAAAAAACATGTTACCTGAAAATGGAGTTGAATTCTCCGAGTTTATTGCAAGAATACGCATTACTTTCTCACGATGGGTTGAACTATCTAAGACGGAAAAAACTTATGAAGGACTTATGGACTTAATACTTAGAGACAAAGTATTGTCGTCTGTCAATGAGTCTTTCCTTGCTTTCCTTCATGAACGTAAACCTAAAACAATAAAAGAAATGGAAGATTTCTGTTGCCAATACGTAACTGCGCACCCACACATAACCATGGGTAACTCTAAGGTGAAAGAAGGTTTACCAGTTGCTTCGGCAGCTCCGTATGGCCAAAACTTTGCTCGTAGATTCCAACAAAATTTTGATAGAAAGAGTAGCGGTAATTTCTGTCAAAATCATGGAAATCAATTTCATGGTGATTCTTCTTCGAAGAATTGGAGACAACCTGATAGTACTCGTTACTATCACCCTAATAATTATAAGCATTTCAAAAGAGGATATGGTAATAGAGGTTATTCCTGCCGAAGACCTCAGAACCAAACAAATAGATGTTCGCATCAATGTGAACATGATAGTAATCGTGGAAACTGGAATTCGAACCAGGATAACAATTACAATAGAGACAATAATAACTGCAGAGATAATAATAACTCTGATAACTTCAGAGGTAATAATAGTCGGGGTAGATCTCAACACAAAAAAAGAGATATCAGCAGGCTAATGCTGTACAACAGGAAACTGAGGGAGCCTGTAATCATGTTGTTGATAGTAAAAACTTTGACGCTGTCACTGGTTCTGCTTTTGACTTTGAGAGAGCAAACAAATGCCCCCAATGCAGTACTTTATTCGAACCGGGTACCATAACTACTTTGAGTTGTGGTCACCCACTTCCCGCTCTTCCTGCTGCTGTTGCGCATGACGGGAGGGGTTCTTTAATTCTACATAAGGGTCTTGTTAATGATACTCCGGTCTCACTACTTTTCGATTCCGGATGCACCACTATTGGTGTTAGACAATCGCTTGTAGATCCATCTTGTGCTACAGGAAGGGTTATTAAATGTGTCACATTTGGCGGCACTCTAGAAAAATATCCTACTGCTGTAATTCGCATTGCCACTCCTTTCTTTACTGGAGATGTGCATGCTTGTCTCTTACCTAATCCTATTGCGGACCTTATTATTGGTCGTATTCACGGAGTTAGGGAGTGTACCCCACAGCAGATTGCTGCTTGGGAAGATAATAACATGCAAGCTACAAATGCAGTAGTTACAAGAGCACAAGCTCTACAAACACCCGAAACTTCACTGAATAGTGATAATGAAGTTGATAGCCAAGATAGTCACTTAGTAATCACTCGTGACTCTTTCATAAAATTGCAAGAAGAAGATCCTTCTTTAAAAAAATTCTTCGTTCTTGCGAAGAAAGGTGATCCGAATCAGGATACAAATAGAAAATCTTGGATTGCAATGAGAAACGGCGTACTTGTACGTATGGTACAAGATTCGACTACGTCGGCACATTCGCAAATTCTTGTTCCCAAGAGCATGAGAGTGCAAATATTACAACATGCTCATGACTCGCAATGTGCTGGACATATGGGTTTTTCCCGTACGAAGTCGAGAGTCCTTGCGGCTTTCTTTTGGCCTTTTGTCAATAAGGACATTCGTATTTACTGCCGATCATGCAAGGTATGTCAGGAGGTCAAATCTAGAGGACCACGACATGCTGCGCCTATCCAGGCTGCTGACATTCCTATTCGGCCGTTCCAGAAAATGGCCATAGATATTATTGGCCCTTTTAAGGTCAAGTCGGCCAGAGGACATCAGTTTATCCTTACATGTGTCGATATGTGCACACGTTGGCCAGAGGCTATTCCTCTTAAGAGCATATCTACTACAGATATCGCAGATGCTCTTTGGTTGTATTTTCTCGCTTGGGGTTCCCCAGAGAAATATTGTCAGACCATGGCACTCAACTCATATCTGACACTATGTCACAGGTAATGTCTACCTTACATATTGAACGATCTCTCAGTAGTATCTACCATCCTATGTCTAATGGGTTAGTTGAGCGTCTGAATAGAACGCTCAAGACTTTGCTTGGTAAGATAACTGAAGATCATCCTCAAGATTGGGACAGGGTTTTACCCGCGGCTCTCTTTGCCTATAGAGAAGTCCCTAATGAACACACAGGATTTTCTCCCTTCGAACTTGTCTTTGGCGCGCGTCCACGCGGCCCTATGTCTTTATTACACGATCTCATCACTGCCGATGATATTAGCGATGAAACTCAATCCTCATATGAGTATGTCATTGCTCTTAGACAAAAGATCATTGAGGCATGTAAGCTAGCAACTGCTTCATCAGAAATTGCTAAAGAGAAGGCAAGACAGTTTGCTAACAAGAATAGATGTCTATGACAACTTTGTCCAGGTGACAAAGCATTCGTCCTACTCCCCAGTAGGGAAAATAGACTTCTTATTGCATGGAAAGGTCCGTATGCAATAGTCTCTCGGATTTCCGATGTTGACTATGTGGTCGATATTGATGGAAAGCATAAAACTTTCCACATAAACATGCTTTCGGAATTTCACGAACGTCCGGACTATTTGCTGCCTATTTTCCAGGCAACGGATGATGCTCCTGCACCTCACGGTCATTATTCATCCCTGTCTGTCATACAGGATGAGGAATCTACCTTCTCTGATGTTAATCTTCCCCTTCCAGTGGTTCCATTACATTCTACGGAATCTTGGAAAAACGTTTCTGTTTCTCCTAATCTTTCTGGTGACGAACATCGACAAGTCTCGTCGATGTTACAAACATTTCAGGATGTTCTCACTGACATTCCTGGACACACAGATGTCATAGAACATGACATAATTCTTACCGACAATAATCCAATTAGGGTTAGGCCTTATCCTATTCCTATACACTTTCAGTCGCAAGTGGAAAAGGAATTGGATGAAATGATTCAATTAAATATAATTGAACCATCGACTTCACCATATTCTTCTTCCATGGTTATTGTCCGGAAGAAGGATAAGAACATACGAATTTGTGTTGATTATCGCAAATTGAATCAGGTCACAAAGTTCGATGCTGAACCGATGCCTTTGTTAGAAGATCTACTGATTAGACTTTCTAATTCTAGATTCTTCACTAAACTTGACTTGTCTAAAGGTTATTGGCAAGTGCCTTTAGCAGAGCATGCCAAACCTCTTACTGCTTTTTCTACACCTAGGGGTCTATTTCAATGGAATGTTATGCCTTTTGGTCTCATGAACGCCCCTGCCACTTTCGTTCGCATGATGCGTCGAATTCTGTCACATCGTTCGGATGTCATCGCATACTTAGATGACATCTGTCTCTTCAGTGATACCTGGGAAGATCACTATTTAGGGTTATATGACTTACTGTCCACTCTACGTGAGAATAATTTGACAGCGAAACCTTCTAAAGCTTTTGTTGGTTTTGGTGAAATCTCTTTCCTGGGTCATCGTGTTGGTCATGGTCTCTTGAAGACAGAAGACCACAATACTTCCAAAATACTGAACATCTCTGTTCCTAAAACGAAGAAACAAGTTAGGAGTCTCTTAGGGTTAATTCAATTTTATGGGAGATTTATTCCAAATTTATCTTCGATCATGGCACCTCTCTCAACATTGTTGAAGAAAGGTTCGCCTAATCTGGTCCGTTGGTCTGAAGAATGCCAATCTTCACTAGACCAAATCAAGAATATATTTTTCTTCTCCTCCCATCTTAAGATTACCTACTCTTGATAGGACTTTTGTTCTTCGGAGTGATGCTTCATCCACTGGGATTGGAGCAGCACTGATGCAAGAATATGCAAATACTCTGCATCCTGTTATGTACATTTCTAGAAAACTAAATGCGGCAGAGAGGAACTACTCGGTTTTAGACCGTGAGTTGTTAGCGATGGTTTGGTCAATTCTAAAGCTACAAAGATTCCTCCTGGGCGCACATTTCATTCTAGAGACTGATCAGAAAGCTCTTACAGCTATTCAGACTAAGAATTTGAAGAGTTCGAGATCCACTCGATATGCTATAGCTCTTCAACCTTTTCACTTCACGGTACGAGCTATCCGTGGTGCGGATAATGTGATGGCTGACATTTTGTCTAGATGCCCACATGACTCCAACTAATACTTCTGTCCTATATTTCCATATATTACAGAGTCATAACACACCTATATTTCTACAATAGATTAGCACATCTGTACTTACTTTATATGTACACACTATCGTGCTTTGTTGTCATCTTCTTCTGTTCGTTTTTTAAGATGATAGAGGAGGACTGAGTAGTTAATATAAGGGCCGTTAGTTTACTAAACAGCCACAATTATTAATAATGTATTGTACCTTATGAAGCATATTAGTTATTAATTAGCATTATATTGCTTGTACTTTCTCAGAATGTCATTGTTGAGCTGAGGACTTACCTTACTAGTATCAAGCATGACGAGTTCTAGATTGTGTACTTACCCTCGGAATACCAGAGCATATGTCCTGGATCGCCATGTAGTTTAACTTTACTATGTACTTATGTCATTACATGTCAAAGAATGTGCTATTTAAATTTTCCTATCAGATTTGTACATCCATTTTTAAAGACAATATTAGAGTATGCTGTTTAATGATGATTATGGTAACTTGCATACGTATATTGTGTTTACATGCTAACGTGATGTGTGTTGGTGACACCTCCCCGATGTGAATATTTTTTGAGACATATTTATTTTTCTGTTGAGGTATATCCTCACCAGACACTCTATATTTAGCCTCATGTTAGGCAATTTAATTAATTATCAGCGCATAATTCGTGCGTTTTGAGCCGCTTATCGCATGCTCTTTGATATTTAAAAAAAAAAAATATGTTCCACATTTTTTTTTATCGGGAGGAGGTGGTGATATGTTGCGTGATAAATTCTCGCAACATCGTTTTATTACAATATCTATTTTATAACGCAAGGGCAACAACTGCTTGAAATTTATAGTCACTTTTCTCGGTAAGCATTTGTCTTCTCGCGTTGGTAT
Organism: Oreohelix idahoensis; assembly: GCA_024509875.1. NCBI lineage: Eukaryota > Metazoa > Mollusca > Gastropoda > Stylommatophora > Oreohelicidae > Oreohelix > Oreohelix idahoensis. The sequence goes on along the minus strand of JAMPIV010006802.1, from coordinate 190,613 downwards.
TGAATGCAGTTAAGTTTTGAGCTGTGGTCTTTTTGCGCTGGACTGCGCATGACTGGTCTTGTTTTTTGGTCGATCGGTTTCCGCCCACCACTAGTGGAGTGAGCGATTTGAATGGCGAAAGAGATGCCTCGTTGAAGAGGGGATCTCCGCTATTTTTTGTTCTGTCAGGGATGTGTAGTCCTCTTAATGGATATTTCGTTTATTCGAGATAATACCTCTAGTGTTTCCCACATGTCGGGAGGCGTGATATTTCTGTGTATTTCCTGAAAGCAAGGTAAATTGACTTTTCATTAACTCTATCGATTTTGGGTCGTGAGCGATTTCGATTCATAGCCTGTCTTCGAAAGTCGTCGTCACGAGATGTTTTCCCAGCTCACATGTCGCTGTATTGTACTGCATCGGTTGATGCATGTTCCAAGGACCATTACTTGCTACTTTGTTAAATGAACTAGGTTTGGAAAACCTTTATTATCTAGAGGATATTTTTGAGGACATTATTTATACTTCGGCAGACGTGTCTGTCTTGCTGAAGTCAGACTAAGGAGAGTGAACTGATCTCATACATCTGGTTATCTCCTGGCTGTTATAGAAAAGGATGGAGTTTTTCACCTGACTACATTTACAGCACTATGAAATATAACATGCATCTGACTCATCATTGTAATGCTGTCTACCGTCTATTGCTGTATTGAATGTTGCTGTGATAATGACTGTTTGATGTGCCTACATATTCGCGTAACCATTTTGTCACTGTGGCGTCCACAATAAATAATGAAGAAAAACGTCAACGGCTGTTACAAGAATCATTGACTTTATACGTCGTGAGTTTACTGACGTCCTATGTGGATTGCCCTGTTATTTTTGTATGAACATTGTTTGACTGAACACATCTGCACACTACACAAAACCAGACATGCGGATACCATCCATCATCATATGGCATCACGCATCAATCATAAACACTTACTTACTTACTTAGTCGTTTCTCTTCTACCGTGAGGTGTAGAGGTTTGGAAGAGAGAGCGCCAGACTATCCTATCGGCTGTCTTCTTCCTGGCCTGGTTCCATTCTAGTCCTCGGTCCTTCAAAGATTGTCTAATGTTGTCCTCCCAGCGGACTCTGGGTCTCCTGAAGGTCTGGATCCCTGGCTCTTTGTTTCCCATGCTTGTCGTGGTAGCCGATCTTCTCCCATTCTGCAGACATGGCCAAACCATCTTAGTTGGGACTGTTCTATTTGGGTCTGCAACGGGTGGGATTTTAGGCCTTGACGTATCGTCTGGTTGCGGACCATGTCTCTTCTTGTTACTTCAACCACCTTCCTCAGATACCTCATTTCTGAGGTTTGAATCTGGCTTTTGTGGGTTGTAGTCATTGTCCATGACTCGCATCCATATGTCAACATCATAAACACACGTTGACTAAACGGAAATTTAAAAGATCTTATAAAGAGAAAAATGTGTTTAATTCTAAAGATGACGTCCTTGAATGGAGATAATTTTGTTATCACTATATGTAGCTTTCTGAAATTCTTGCAGTTTTAAATCAGACCGACAAAACTCAAGCAGAAATTTAAATAGAACTGGACCTCACCAATAACAGTATTAAATAAATAAAACGTGCATATATAAAGTAACAGACGGTGTACATTATCCGGGTCTCTGATTGTGCTAAACATGTTTACAAGATCTCTTTCTCCCTTTCTATCTTTCTTCACCTTGTATAAATAACGATTTTTGTTCATTATTGCCACAAGTGACAGTGGAACAAGAGCTGAGAAGAAGACGTTGGCGATGGATAGGACGACACACATTGAGGAAACCTGTTGATAGCATTACAAGGCAGTCCTTGTTCTGGAATCCACAGGGAAAGAGAGGCAGAGGTAGTCCAAAAATCACATGGAGAAGAGAACTGGAAACAGAGGTGAAAATGATGAGGAAAACATGGAAAGAACTTGAGCGGATAGCACGGGACAGGAAGACTTGGCATGTGTTTGTTGAAGGCCTATGCTCCTCGGGGAGCTAAAGGGTATTGATTGATTGATTGTTTGTGGACATTGTTAGTTTGTTATATTTTAATAGTGTTTGATTGGAATATGCTTTTTGTTGCTTGATCGAATAAAAAATATGTCAACATACTTAGGTTGGATTTGGTTTATATGTGACTGTGATGGGGTAGTTGACAGCTTTACACAGACAGACTGGAAATCTTCAATACAGAAACATTTTATTGATCTAAAAAGTATTTACAGAACACTGTACATTGAATGTGAGACCAGAATCATTTACAATAACAGCAGCCTAATTTCGACATGACATATCACATATGACAACACATTTTGGCTAAAACCTTAACATTTTTATGGGGTGCACATTTATTTTTTGCTGGTGAAAACATTGCACACCGGATTTTCTTTGCGCACAGACATTGTGTAAAATTAGAGGGAACATTGCACTGGGTGCACTGTGCACTATGAAGATCCACTGGTAGATGGGTCGCAACGATTGGGGGTCGCTACTTCCATTCAGGGGGGCGCTGAGTACATTTTTACAAGAATCAATATGAAACAATTACAAAAGATATTCCCCTTCACATAGCTTGTAACACGATAGTTTTTATTTGCCCTGCGTCCCATGGAGTTTTTCAAGGATTCCAAAAGCTAATTTTTAGTACCTGGGATGTTACCATTGTCAGGAGACAGTAGGCGGAGATTTATGTCCCTTCAACACTCGAAACAATTGTTAGCCTCTCCACACACCCAAGCTAACCTTCTCTCTCTCCACCCTCGACCATATTTTCTTCTGGAAACACATTCCCGTCAAACAATGATTAGCCCGTGAACACATCACATGTTTCGAGTGTAAAGAATTAAACCCAGTCAGTATTGAGGCTTGACGAGGTGTAGATGTATGTGCAGTGATATTATAGTAAAATTTTCAATATGTCAGCAGTAAAGAGAAAGTGTCGACAATATTCAGTTGAATATTTGAAATTCGGTTTTGTACCTTCAGCCGTAAATGAACAATTACCAATGTGTTTGCTGTGCCAGCAAGTGTTTTCTAACGAAGCAATGATACCGTCACGGCTTAACGAGCATTTTACCAAGAAACACTCAGATAAAGTTGGCAAAGATATTTCTTACTTCCAGGATTTAAAACAAAAGTTTGAAAGCCGCAACACTGTCATTAATATGTTTAGAAACATGTATAATCACAATGATAAAGGTCTCATTGTATCTTACAAAATTGCACACATGATTGCGAAGTGTGGTAAACCTCACGGCATTGGAGAATCTTTAATTTTACCAGCTGCACGGGAGGTAATTAGCACAATGATGGAAAGAAATCCAAGTGACATCATTTCTTCTATTCCAATTGAGCAATGATACTGTTTCAAGAAGAATAGATGAGATGGCAAGCGATGTTGAAAATCAGCTGTGTACTGATTTGCAGTCTACTGAATTTTCACTACAGTTGGATGAAAGCGTCATGCGTGATAACGAAGCTTTGCTGCTCGCATATGTGAGATACATAAAGAATGAAAATATCATAGAGGATATGTTATTTGCAAAACTACTGACAGCAGATACAAAGGGGTTATCAATCTTTGAAACCCTTGAAACATTTTTTTTGGTAAAACAAATTCCTTTTTCCAATGTCATAGCATGTGCGACAGACGGCGCACCAGCTATGGTTGGTCGTCATCCTGGATTTCTGGCCTACTTAAAAAATGTTGCACCAGGTGTTTTAACAATTCATTGTGTTATTCATCGACAACATTTAGTCGCCAAGCATCTTAGTGACAGACTCCACAAATCAATGAACTGTGTTATCAGTGTTATTAACAAAATTAAGGCGCATTCGTTGAACGATAGATTATTTCGTAAACTTTATTGTGATAATGGTGAAGAGTGTGAACGTCTTCTCCTACACACGGAAGTACGATGGCTGTCCAAAGGTAACTGTTTAAAAAGATTATGGGCATTATTTGATACTGTTGTAGAGTTTTTGGATTCAATCAAAGAAGAATTTAGCATCGAAAGAGAAGTATTGCGAAACGATGTTGCCTATCTTTCAGATTTATTTGAAAAGTTAAATGAGGTTCTTCTTAAGCTACAAGGAAATGAGATCAATCTGATTAAAGTGAAAGGAATTATCATGGGGTTCATCAAAAAATTGACATTATATAAAAATAATCTTAGTCGCCAAGAACTTTCTCATTTTCCATGTTTACTGCAGTTAGGTGGGGACAGGCTTAAAGATTCAGATTTAGAGGTTTATTGCACTCATTTGGACGGTATTAAAAATGATATGAGCATAAGATTTAAAGACTTGCAAGAACTAATAATACCGGATTGGGTGATTAATCCGTTTGAATCAGACGTGGAACAAGTTAGTCAACATTTACAAGAAGAATTAATTGAACTACAAAATGACTTCGAGGCAAAAGCACGATTCAGTCACACACATTACGAAAAATTTTGGATCCAGCAGAGGCTTGCATATCCCGTTCTTTGGCGTGAAACTAAATTGCTAATTACAGCATTCCCAACATCGTATTTGGTGGAGAAGGGGTTCAGTGCAGTAGTGTTGCTACTACAAAAGCAACGAAACCGACTGCAGATTTGTAACAGAGGAGATTTGAGACTTCTTTTAACAAACTTAGAATCAAATATTTCAAAACTGGCTGAATCACACCAAGCGCAAGGATCTCATTAAGCTTCATTAGTAAGTGAATTTTTATATAATTATATCATTATTATTAACTAATAATTTTTCCAACTTGTTTATGTTTAAAGTGGTTGCATAAGGAGAGGCTTAAATATTCATATCTGAAGATATATATGCAGTCATTTAGGCGCTATTAAAATGATATGATTATGAATTTTATATCATTTGCTCTGCCAGTTTGTAATTCAAGGATAATGAACTTGTGGTGTATATAATTCCGTACTTAAGCTCATATTTTATATAACAATGCTTTTAAAAATGTGCTTTCTCTTTTTCTTTATATTATAAGAAAAGATAACTCTTTAACTGCATAATGTAAAGGTAGTCCACTAAGACTGGCTTATACGGCTGTCGTAGGGGAGGGGGGGGGGGGGCGGGAGCGAAGTGTTAGAGACTTCACTTATACTAGTTTCAGTTTTATGAGGTGAGATGACCGGTTTACTCACTCGCTATCTTTACCTTTCCAGCACAGTCAGGTACTAAGTTTTACAGCTGTTTAGACTAGTGCTGAGTTCCCGTGTGGTAGGGTTGTTAGAGCGCTTGCTTCCCGAGGAATAGAGGTTTGATTCGAAATCGAAAACGCCCAATTTCATAAAGCTGAGTCCTACAACATGAAAAGTCTCTAACATTTCATTCCCTTACGCTGGTATGAGACTGGCTTTAGTTTGAGCTTTACGTGACCAGGTTTCGAACCAGTTCCATCTGCTTGGAGAAGCAAGCGCTCTAGCCACTATGTCATTCGGACGCTCACTAAGAAACTTCTCACGTTAAAAAAAAAAAACTAATACGGGACAGTTTTCTCGTCTATAATTTGAACGACAGATAAGAACATTCTAAAAGTTAAAACCACTGTATGTACATGACACAGCGTAAGATATGAAAAGAAGACTACGGTAAAGTGTCTCCCATAAAGTAACATATGAAAAGAAGGATACGGTAAAGTGTCTCCCAAAGAGTAACATATGAAAAGAAGACTACGGTGCAGTATCTCCCATAAAATAACACATGAAAAGAAGACTACGGTGCAGTGTCTCCAATAAAGTAACATATGAAAAGAAGACTACGGTAAAGTGTCTCCCATAAAGTAACATATGAAAAGAAGTGTCTCCCATAAAGTAACATTAAAAAAAGAAGACTACGGTAAAGTGTCTCCCATAAAGTAACATATGAAAAGAAGGATACGGTAAAGTGTCTCCCAAAGAGTAACATATGAAAAGAAGACTACGGTGCAGTATCTCCCATAAAATAACACATGAAAAGAAGACACATGAAAAGAAGACTACGGTGCAGTGTCTCCAATAAAGTAACATATGAAAAGAAGACTAACGTGTAAAGTAACATATGAAAAAGAAGACTACGGTAATGTCTCCCATAAAGTAACATATGAAAAGAAGAACTACGGTGCTATCTCCATAAAGTAACAAAAGAAGACTTAAAAAAAGAAGACTACGGTAAAGTGTCTCCCATAAAGTAACATATGAAAAGAAGACTACGGTAAAGTGTCTCCCAAAGAGTAACATATGAATAGAAGACTACGGTACAGTGTTTTCTAACGGGGTTCTCAACGTAGCGGTAGATCCCGCCAATGTTGTCTGTTGTCTTACTTTTACGGCGTTGTTCAAACATCCAAGTGCCTGCTGTTTTTTGTTACATCGCAATTTCCGACAGCGTTCCCAAAACTAGGCGAATGTGCGTCATCATCGCTGTAATAACGGTAATACTGCAGCTGATGGCGAAAGACCTCATGTACATTCATAAATCAAGTGGGATCGAGTCCGAAATTAATAGCCGTGTGGACAGAGGAATGTCGTGTGAAGAGGATGGACACGGTCGTCAGTGTTTGCTCAGGTAATTTCACTCGACACTGGTCAAGATTGATTTGGAGAGTGGACATATTTTAAGTGAGACCAGGTCTTCAATAAGAGTGGATGTTTGTTGGAGGATACAGCGAAGTAGCGAGTGTACGTTTGTAAACTAAGACGGCTTGAACTATACTGAAGCACATTAAAAACGCACCACTATTATATATACTGATGCCGAGAAGCTTGAAAAAAAAAGGTGTGGGAATGGATTTTCCCCGTGTTTGTCATGAGGTAGAGAGCGAATGGCTGCTGGAATGGAAAGTGCATGATTCAACCCACGGGTTTGTGTACAGACTACATGAAAACAATGAAAGTTACACGTGCAACACGATTCCCAACAGCTATGACCCTGAAAATGTGTACGCGTTGTGGCAGTATACTCGGTATAAAAAGGCCGTTGAGACAAAACACCCAGTACATGTGCTTGAAATGCCACGACTATCTGAAAACGACCGCCAACGAGCCATTGGTATGTTGGAGACCGGATTGAGCTCGCGGGCCATTGCCAGAAGGATGAATAGCCACCACAGCACTATTGTACGTCTCAGTGAACGTTACGGAACCACTGGCAGTGCCCGGGATAGACTTCGGAGTGGCCAACCACGAGTTACTACCCCTGCGCAAGATCGTCATATTGTGCTGAGTCACCTAAGGAATCGTTCTCTCCCGGCAAGTCAAACAGCAAGAGCAATAGTGGGTAGACGTGGGCAAGTCTCTCAAATGACAGTCATACGACGACTCAGAGATACAGGCTTTACTGCAAGACGACCTTATGTTGGGCCAAACTTTACTCACAGACATCGTCAGCAGCGCCTGCAATGGGCAGAGCAACATGTCAGATGGACTAGACTGCAGTGGAATGCTGTCCTATTCACAGACGAGAGCAGATTCAACTTATCCTTTGCTGATGGACGTATGCGGATTTGGCGACGGTGTGGAGAGCGCTTTTCAGATTGCTGTGTTCGTCAGCACAACCGATTTGGAGGTGGCAGTATTCACATTTGGGGAGGATTCAGTTTTTACCATCGCTTGCCTCTTCACGTCTTCCGTGGAAATGTTAATGCTGTGACATATCGAGATGAGGTTCTGGATGCATTGGTTGCTCCTGCGTTCACAAATTATCCAGACTTGCAGCTTCTCCAGCAGGATAACGCACGTGCGCACACCGCATGCATTACGCAGCAATATCTACAGCAGCAAAACATTGTGATGATTGATTGGCCTGCCCTATCACCAGACATGTCCCCTATAGAACATCAGTGGGACGAGCTTGGACGCAGAGTCTACAGGCAAGGTTCTCCAGCTAATCTGCAACAGCTCGAAGTTGCTCTTACGCGTGAATGGGACTTGATTCCCCGGAATTTCCTTCAGAGACTTGTGCGTTCCATGCGGAGTGTAGTGGATTTTGATGGTATTGTATGGTGGTGTTATCACCTAGTGTGATGCGTGAGGTCAGCTGTGAAGGCTCCTGAGATAATTGTAGCTGTGAATATACAGAAGGCCCTTTCGTGCTACCACTTTATGACCTCACACATATCTTTTTTTTTTTTACTAATGAATGTGGCTACGTTAAAATCTAGGGTACTGAATGCAATGTGTTGTATGGACATATACAAACACACACAGATATTAATTAAGTCTAATACTATCAATAAAATTTATAACACAATGAACTAAATTCAGCTGGTTAAATTTAGAATAGAAAATCTTTTTTTTAAATTTATTTGTTCTGAACCAAGGTTTTATTTTGGCCAGAACTTATGCAAAGATTTTGAAATTTATGAATGAATGGCATGAATAAATGGCATGATAAATGAAAGATGTTTACATATGCAATCTTCAAGATTAATTATAGTATTACTGTTCGTAATGTTAATTTTTCTGGGAAAACTATGAATGGATGTGCTGTTGGGGTGGCTTCATCCCTCCCTGTTTATGCCTACAAAAACATTGTCCATTAATGATGGAAGGAAATGGGATGCTTCAGTAGTAAATTCTCTTGGGTGCTAGTTTTATGAAGTTGGTGTAGGTTCAGCAGGCCAGCTAGCCTACTTAACTTTAATAGATTTGTTCTGGTGCTGGAATCTGATAGCCCCACCTCTCCGTGCTTGAGCAATACAAAGATGTTCTGCCGAAATGTACACTGCACGGGTCCTCACTTCAATTATTAATCAGCATTTGACACCACCTTAGTGTCAAGATCGAACTCACAGCTCTGAAATAAAGTATTGGTTTTTGCTCAGAACCTTACCTAATAAGCCACCTCTACACATAACACATTACAATAACACCACATAAACAGGGTCAGTTCTCTCTGACCAGACAGCACATCTTACCTAGTTGGTTTCGCATAGGGTAAGTTTCCCCAGTCTACAGATTCTGAAATAGGTGCATTATCTCACTGCCATACAATAGGATAAGTGATATGATTCACTGTTCTCAACACTTGATCACCCCTTCCTAAACCTTGCTGTAGTTTATATTTTGTTTGTCCCTAGACCCTGAACTAGGGCGGGGGGTCCAGAGCGAATCCTTACTTGTTTGTAAGGCTAGATTTCGATATGGCAGTATCAAATCACTCGAAACCTTAAACAATATTCAAAATATGCAAAGAAATAATTTCAATCTTACCAGATTATGAATAAAGAACACAGAAATGCTAGCAAAACTCAGCTGAGCTGCTGGCTATAGTATGGCGTCCCTGAACTTATTTCAATTTATTTCATTTGGAAATCACCACACTTGAAATTTACTGTGTCTATCACTGGACAACTATTGAGGAATGGCAAAAAAGCTCGTCTGAGCGCGGATAATATGATTGTCTGTGGCCAATCAATGCCTTGGTTTTTTTAATTCAAATTTCCTACACTAAAGTCATTTCAGTCATGCTTCAGTCAAGTATGGATTTTTATCTGTTAGTCTGTCCGTCTCTACTTGCGTTTTTTACAAAACGTACTTGATTTTTGAACCAACCTTTCTCTCCCCTCCAAAATTTTGTCGTTAAAAGTTATTTTTAGACACAGCTCCCACCAATATCCCTTCTCTTCCATGCTAAGTAGATTTGAACACCTGCGTCTCAAGGTCGCGATTTTTTGTGCAAATAGCGACACTTTTGATTCAATGCAGTCTTTCGCTGCTGTGAACAACACTGTCTTTTGTCATTATCTTCATTATTATCTATCCGTCTGTAAAATTAAAAGTATATTATTTCCGGCCATCTAATTTTTATATTCCTAACATCAATATTAAGAAAAAGTTACTTTTTAAATTTTGTAATATTTCAAGCATCTGCGTTTAGCCGCTGAATTCAAATCAAAGGCTTGGTATCGCAAAAGCGTCCGTTTCCGTACCTCGTGTCAATTTGGGGACGTGAATTTTTTCCTCCATTTCCCCCCATTGCGTCTCCTTAGCCTTGCTAGTCTCACGCAATTTTTTTCAGTCATATTTTTTTTCCTTTTGATCCGCCGTTCAATTTTTATGGAGGGTGATGACCCGCGGTCAGGGCGATCATGTACTATCAGCAGCTTACGCATTATGTTTTTATCCTTACATTTTATCCTTTGGAGATATTTTTACGTTGTATCACTTGTTAATTTTATGACACATCTCCCCACTTGAAAACATGCCTACGGCAAGTTCTAAAACCAGTGATACACATAGATAAAATCTCTCCTCACGTCTGCCATTACTCTAATTTTGATCACAGGGGTGCCGACTGAGGAAATCTGCACCGACATTCAATTTGCCTGGGATATATTGGATACTAAACTGATAAGGTTGAAGCAATAAAGACCACCTCAGCAATCTTGCGTTTTCATGCTTAGCCTGAGATAAGAATACGAGAGGCTGATGATCCGTCTCCACCACAAAAGTCCTACCATACAGATAGATTTGAAACTTCTTTATTGCCCAGATTAACGCTAAACATTCTTTTTCGCTTGTGGAGTATCCTTGTTCCGCCTTATTCAATTTGCGGCTTGCATAAGCGACTGGTTTCAGTTCCCCATCAGGTGAAGATGATCTTTGCAACAAAGCCCCTCCGAGTCCTACATTACTTGCATCGGTTCTTAAGACAAAGTCCTGTGTCAAATCAGGCAGTTTGAGAATAGGCCTGCTAGTGAGTTTTTCCTTTAACTCTTGGAACGCTAGTTCACATTGTGCAGTCCAAATAATTTTATCTGGAAGTCCCTTGCGAGTCAGATCAGTCAGAGGAGCACAAATAGCGTTAAAATTTTTGATGTATTTCTGATAAAATCCGCATAACGACACGAATGATCGCACGTCCTTTTTTGTTTGTGGTCTAGGTGCTCTCTGCAGTTTTTCCAAGTTCTTAGGATCAGGGGTCATGTTACCCTGATATACAGTGTGTCCCAAGAATTCCAACTCTTTGCATCCAATACAACATTTTGTTGGCCTAGCAGTTAAGTTCGCCTCCCGAAGTCTATTAAATAACATTTCTAGAGCTTCAATGTGTTCTTCAAATGTCTCTGTGGCGACGAGAATATCATCCATGAAATTCGTGATACATGGGTTATTCAGGGGATCCAACAATTTGCGCATCATCCTTGAAAATACACTCGGAGCATTTTTCAGTCCGAATGGTAGCATATTGAATTCATAATGTCCATCCGAAGTGCTAAAAGCCAAATAAGGTCTCACTTCAGGCTTCACTGGGATCTGGTAATAGCCTTTACTAAGATCCACCTTTGAAAAGTATTTTGCCTTGTTCAGTCTGGCAAATAACTGTTTTGTGTCTGGTAATGGATCCACTTGTCCTTCTGTGACAGCATTCAGTTTCCTGTAATCTATGCACAGTCTGTGTTCCCCAGACGGTTTTCTCAACAAAACGACACTAGAACTAAAAGATGATTCACTGTGCGAAATAATCCCCTCCTTCAGCAAATAATCTATTTCTTCCTTCAATGCCTTCTCCTTCGCAAACGGAATAGAATAGGCTCTCATACAGATTGGGTTTGAGTCTACCAGTTTCATGTCATACTGTAGCAAATTTGTATGGCCTGGTTTATCTGTTAGTACATCTGTATGTTCCTCCAGAACCTGTTGAACTCTCTCCCTCTGGTTTTTAGTCAGGTGCTTACTGACTTTTACCTGTGCTGCTGTTTCACAAGGATGTAATGGGTATTCATGTGAGGTGAGTGGTTCCTTTTGCATCTGGGTTGCAATAGCCAAGGTCAATAAGGGGGTGCTTTCCTGGAGTGGTCTGTCCAGATACTTCTTTAATAAGTTTACATGATAAACTTTCTCCTTCCCCTTTTTGTCAATTTTATAGTTTGTTCTAGACACCTTCTCTAGAACCGTATATGGACCTTGCCAACCAATTTGTAATTTATTCTGGCTACCGGGTAGTAGAAGAAGCACCTTCTCTCCCACAGCTAGTTCTCGGTCCTTTGCCTTCCTATTAAAATATGCTGCATGTTTCTTCCTGGCTTGTTTCAAATTATCATTTGCCAGTTTCCATCCAGCTTTCAAACGAGTGGTCAGTTCGTTCACGTATTGATAAGATGAGGTAACAGGTTCTTCCGCCTTCTCATCCGTCCAGGTCCTTAATAAAGCTTCTAAAGGACCTTTTATTGGCCTCCCAAATAGCAGAGTTGCGGGAGCCATCCCGGTTGAACTATGTGGTACCTCCCGATACGCAAACAATGCGGCGGGCAGGAATTGATCCCACAGATCCGGTTTTTCGTGTGCCAGCTTTCTCAGGATAGAAATGAGAGTCCCGTTGAACCTCTCTACCTGGCCGTTCCCTTGTGGATGGTACGGACTACAATGAAAGTGTCTGGCTTGAAATAGTTTAAAAACTTCTTCCGTTAGTTTCCCCTTGAACTGAGATCCATTATCCGTCAAGATTTGATGCGGGAATCCTAATCGGGTGAATATTGTAAGTAGTGCCTCTGCTACATGTTTTGAATCAATTGATGGCAGGGCTACCGCCTCTCCCCACATAGAACAAGTGTCCACCAGAGTAAGGATGTAACTGTTCCTCCTCTTGGTCCGAGTGAGAGGTCCCACAATATCCACTGCAACCCTCTCAAAAGGTGTTCCCACTATGGGCATTTCCCCTAGAGTTGCAGGAGCAGTCCAGTGCTTTGGAGCTACCCTTTGACATTCAGGGCAGGATTTGACATATCTTTTTATATCCTCCGTTATCCCTGGCCAGAAGTAATGACAAGCTATACGCTGTCCTGTGGCGCTGATCCCCATGTGACCACTGAAGGGAATCGCATGCCCGAGTTCCATCACTTTATCTCTATATGAGGTGGGAAGAACCAGCTGGTTGTGACCATTTGTTCCAGTTCCGGCCTTCCTGTATAATAGTTTGTTCTTCATGAAATATTCCCCCTTGCTCGGAGGTGTGTGGCATTTGGGCAATTTTTTAAAACATGGCTTGAGTGTCCTATCCTCAGCCTGCGCCTTTCTCATCTCCTCTGGATGAGCATTTATAGGTTCACCTTCTTCCTCCTTCTTCTGTGACCTGGTCTGCACTGTCGCCATGATCACAGGTTTCTCGGGATTCCCCAAGAAGACGTATCTACACCCCAATATCAGAGGGTAGATTGGTTCATCTATCACTGCTGCTCTGATTTCTCCTTCCACATAGCGAGTTTTCACCGTTATCCTTGCGATGGGAAGTGTCATGAGTGGTATGTCCTTAGTCGCCCCTTGTATTTCCACTGTTTCTGTGGTATACTGACTTGGGTCCACTAGGCTAGACTTCACAACTGAATCATAATCCAAACCTGTATCATAAAGGCACCTTATGGTGACCCCATTACAAATAACATCCTCACAAACTGGGGGGTGATAAGGTTCCTGTTGTCCATTAGGATTAACCTTTAATCTTTGCGTCCCCGACTTCATTGCAGCAATGTTTGAAGGTTTCCTTCTACAAAATTCGGTGTTATGGTTATCTTTCTTGCACCATTTACACCATCTTTTTCCTTGGTTCAACGGTTTTCTTTCATTGAACTTTTGGTCATTGAACTGTGAGTTTCTGTCGCGATAGTCATTTCTTGGCCGCTCAAAGTTTGTCCTACCTTTATTTCCCTGCTCTCTATTATCAAATTTATTAAATTGCTGTGGAGCTTTAAAATTGTCTATGTGCTTCTTTTTAGCACCACTTACCTCTGCCTGGGCTGCCTGATACCTCTCAGCGACATTTAAAACCTCTCCCAACTTCTCTGCACCTTGTTCCATGAGAAATTTTCTCATGTCTGGAGCCATGGACTCTCTCAATTGCTCAATCATGATCATTTCTTTAAGATCTTGGGTCTTCCCCAGAGCAGTCCATTTCTCCAAATAGGTTTCCAGTCTAGCAGAGAATTGGTGGTATGTCTCCCCAGACAACAGTTTGGCATTTCTAAATTTCTTACGATAAAATTCACCATTCTTCTCGTACCTTAATAACAAAGCCTGCTTTAACATGTCATAATTGTCTTGGTCTTCCCTGTTCATTTTAGCAAAGACTTCATAAGAAGTACCTCTCAGTCCTTGTGATAACTTTAAACTCCACCTCTCTCTCTCTCTAACCCATATGTAGTAGCTAATAACTCAAAACGTCCTAGGTACCCCTCTATGTCATCGTCTTTTTCAACAAAATGGTCTAAATGAAACCCCATAGCTGAGTTTGAGGCTCCCAGACCGGGCGTAGCATCTGAGGCAAAAGGGCTGGCACCATTTTCAGGAGCCTGGCCTTGTAATTCCAGCTCCCTTAGTCGTAATTCGTGCTCCCTTTGCAACCTTCTCTCTTCTGCCTCCCTTTCGGCAGTCAATCTTTTTTCTTCTGCCTCCCTTTGCTGTCGTTTGTCTTCTGCCTCAATCTGCAGCCTCTTAATTTCTCTATCCGCCTCAATTTGTAACCTCTTCTCTTCAGCTACCTTTCTATCTTCCCTTTCAATATATTTATCACATTCAGCCGTTACGTATTGAATTAAAATCTGACCATCCATTCCCATCTCCTTTGCGGTCAGCACAGCAGCTGATCGGAATTTTGCTAGCTCCGCCATACTTTTTAGACAATATAATAATATACAAGATAAATCTCTAACCAGTAAATACACTAAGTACTTCTTATGACTATAGTCTAACTAATTCTAACTAACCAGTTAACTAATTAATTATTACTGGCTGTGAAGATTCACCAACTTCTAATTGCCCTTTTAATTTAAAGGGACACTTTTAATTTTAAGGGAATTTTACAATTTTGTTCCCCTAATTTTATTTCTCCCACCAGGAGATCCTTATATTACTGTTTATGCTAATTATCCCTGGACAAGACCCCAATATATGTAGTGGATTTTGATGGTATTGTATGGTGGTGTTATCACCTAGTGTGATGCGTGAGGTCAGCTGTGAAGGCTCCTGAGATAATTGTAGCTGTGAATATACAGAAGGCCCTTTCGTGCTACCACTTTATGACCTCACACATATCTTTTTTTTTTTTACTAATGAATGTGGCTACGTTAAAATCTAGGGTACTGAATGCAATGTGTTGTATGGACATATACAAACACACACAGATATTAATTAAGTCTAATACTATCAATAAAATTTATAACACAATGAACTAAATTCAGCTGGTTAAATTTAGAATAGAAAATCTTTTTTTAAATTTATTTGTTCTGAACCAAGGTTTTATTTTGGCCAGAACTTATGCAAAGATTTTGAAATTTATGAATGAATGGCATGAATAAATGGCATGTTAAATGAAAGATGTTTACATATGCAATCTTCAAGATTAATTATAGTATTACTGTTCGTAATGTTAATTTTCCTGGGAAAACTATGAATGGATGTGCTGTTGGGGTGGCTTCATCCCTCCCTGTTTATGCCTACAAAAACATTGTCCATTAAAGATGGAAGGAAATGGGATGCTTCAGTAGTAAATTCTCTTGGGTGCTAGTTTTATGAAGTTGGTGTAGGTTCAGCAGGCCAGCTAGCCTACTTAACTTTAATAGATTTGTTCTGGTGCTGGAATCTGATAGCCCCACCTCTCCGTGCTTGAGCAATACAAAGATGTTCTGCCGAAATGTGTACACTGCACGGGTCCTCACTTCAATTATTAATCAGCATTTGACACCACCTTAGTGTCAAGATCGAACTCACAGCTCTGAAATAAAGTATTGGTTTTTGCTCAGAACCTTACCTAATAAGCCACCTCTACACATAACACATTACAATAACACCACATAAACAGGGTCAGTTCTCTCTGACCAGACAGCACATCTTACCTAGTTGGTTTCGCATAGGGTAAGTTTCCCCAGTCTACAGATTCTGAAATAGGTGCATTATCTCACTGCCATACAATAGGATAAGTGATATGATTCACTGTTCTCAACACTTGATCACCCCTTCCTAAACCTTGCTGTAGTTTATATTTTGTTTGTCCCTAGACCCTGAACTAGGGCGGGGGGTCCAGAGCGAATCCTTACTTGTTTGTAAGGCTAGATTTCGATATGGCAGTATCAAATCACTCGAAACCTTAAACAATATTCAAAACATGCAAAGAAATAATTTCAATCTTACCAGATTATGAATAAAGAACACAGAAATGCTAGCAAAACTCAGCTGAGCTGCTGGCTATAGTATGGCGTCCCTGAACTTATTTCAATTTATTTCATTTGGAAATCACCACACTTGAAATTTACTGTGTCTATCACTGGACAACTATTGAGGAATGGCAAAAAAAGCTCGTCTGAGCGCGGATAATATGATTGTCTGTGGCCAATCAATGCCTTGGTTTTTTTTAATTCAAATTTCCTACACTAAAGTCATTTCAGTCATGCTTCAGTCAAGTATGGATGGTTATCTGTTAGTCTGTCCGTCTCTACTAGTTTTTTTTACAAAACGTACTTGATTTTTGAACCAACCTTTCTCTCCCCTCCAAAATTTTGTCGTTAAAAGTTATTTTTAGACACAGCTCCCACCAATATCCCTTCTCTTCCATGCTAAGTAGATTTGAACACCTGCGTCTCAAGGTCGCGATTTTTTTGTGCAAATAGCGACACTTTTGATTCAATGCAGTCTTTCGCTGCTGTGAACAACACTGTCTTTTGTCATTATCTTCATTATTATCTATCCGTCTGTAAAATTAAAAGTATATTATTTCACTGCTCAAGATGGGTCATCCGGCCATCTAATTTTTATATTCCTAACATCAATATTAAGAAAAAGTTACTTTTTAAATTTTGTAATATTTCAAGCATCTGCGTTTAGCCGCTGAATTCAAATCAAAGGCTTGGTATCGCAAAAGCGTCCGTTTCCGTACCTCGTGTCAATTTGGGGACGTGAATTTTTTCCTCCGTTCCCGCCCCCCCCCCCCCCCCCCCCCCCCCCCAATTGCGTCTCCTTAGCCTTGCTAGTCTCACGCAATTTTTTTCAGTCATATTTTTTTCCTTTTGATCCGCCGTTCAATTTTTATGGAGGGTGATGACCCAGCGCTTACGCATTATGTTTTTATCCTTACATTTTATCCTTTGGAGATATTTTTACGTTGTATCACTTGTTAATTTTATGACACGGAGCCACTGCCAAGCTTGTTTGCAAGCACACGGTGGACATACCAGATACTGAGGATAGTGTGAATGAATTTTTTTATTGGTTGCATTTTTGGTTTTCTCCCTTGCCTGCACAGAATGCAATGAATTTCATAACAATCAAATGTACAAATTAATGACCAGCATGGATTCATGGGAAAATGAATAAAGATTCCAAATATGTAAACTTATAAACACTAATTTTTACATTTCACACTCTGTTCCTGGATTATACAGGTGGTGCGTTTTTAATGTGCTTCAGTATATATTAGCATCGAGATAACAGTATCTTCTCTATCTATCTGCTTGTGTGTGGATATGCGTGTTCGGTTATTTCCCTCTTTAGAGATTAAACATACCGTTGAACCAATCCTGAGATGGGACACTTTGGATTATAATTAGGGTTTATTGTATGAGTTTAGTTTCTGATATTGCTCACTTGACTGTCATCTCAACCACTTCCTCTCTAAAGAATAAATAAATAAAGTCACGATTCACTCCCGTAGCGAGGCAGTGATGATATTCAGATGGTCCTGGTTCAGAGTCTCCGCTAAGCCTACCAATTCTGACTTGTTGTTGTCAAATGTTTCTACTTCAGGATTTATTACGAGTGCCTGCAAAATACTACTTTATGTGTACTACAAGGTCGCGGTTGGTGCGAGTTCGCATTTAATGCGAGAAAAATTTAATTAATGCGAAATTTTCTACTACAGATTTTTCCCACCCAGATTTTTCAAACAAATCGCGCGAGTCGAGTTTAAAAACTAGCGTTTTACGTGGCGCCACGAAAGTCGCATGTGAATGTACCTGCTGTACCATAATACAATATAGTGTGTTTGTTTTTTTAATTGTCCTTAACAAAATGGGCAAAAAGGAAGAATACTTCACACGGAAACACTGACAGCGCAAAAAAGAAAGGCCTGTTATTACATTAGACCAACAAATTCGATGTAACTGAACGACATGTACGTTGTCATAGTAACTATAAAATAGGACGAGAAGTCTGAATGACTGAACCTACGGTATGGAATATGATAAAACAAGCAGACGAAATTCCTGCGTATGTATGAAGATTTCAAGAAAGAGAAGACAGTTCGACGCTACTAAAATATTTTAAAAGATAATAATGAGGTTTTCGTCATATCGTCAGGTACGATATTCAGTAATGTTTTAAGTTTACTTTCTATAACTACTCTATTACTTTGTTTGTAATAATCTTGAGCCATAAATACATTTTTCTTATCCTTTGATGTTATATTACCTTAATAAATATTATTTTTTAACTTATACAAGTGTATTTACAAATTTTCATTGTATATTTTTCCATTAGGCTGGAACCAAGTACCATAGTTAACACACAATTATAACTTCGAATAGTGCAAATTCGAATTATGCAACCACTTCACGGGATTCATTACTCGCACTAATCGCGACCTAGCTGTACTTAGTTACGCTCCTTTTCTGGCTAGTTTTTGACGTCAGCCTCGATAAATGCTGGTTCTGAAAGGAATCATTAGGCAGCTGTAGGCAGATATTACGTTTGTTGCTTATTTCTCTTGTTGCAGCTTATTATTTACTAGTGTAAAAGCCCGTCATAAGACGGGAATTAAATTCAAAAGCACCAATACCTAACGGCAATTTTACTTATTCAAAAGTATTTTTAAAAACCACTGTGCATCACCACAGTTCTATAAATATTTTTGTGCACACCGTCATTTGCGCACTTTTCTTAGTCGAGTGTTACTATTTTCGGGAGAGTACATATAAGGGAAACAATACAATTAATGTTTAACTTTCAACAAAAGTTGCATCCCTTAGCTTTAGTGACAGAAAAAGCTGGGATTTTATATATATATGTTGATTGTTGTTCCATGTTTTGCAGATGTGTTGCTTTTATTTCTACATCCGTCACTGCTAGTTTACCGACAGCGCTGTCAGTGTGTAAGTTAGGGTGAGAGGGGGAGATTTAAAGAGAGAATGTAACAAAAGTGGGGAGGGAGAAAAAGGAGAGACATTATCTTGGATGTAGTTATTTACGGGAGTCCTTGTCTCAAGTCCAAACAGACGAAGTCAAACACCCAAGCAAAGCAACAAAGACATAAAATACGACAATGTGAGATAAACTGATATAAATTTAACTGTATCTTCACGGATGTTTTGATTTCATATCAACAACACCACATGCATAATTTTAAATTGATACGGCGACAATGATAACACATTCCGTCAGAGAAGGATTTCGTATATAAGTGTCACACAGCAAGGTCACGGCTGTTTATGTAGCTGCTTTCAGTGAATGTGAAATAAATACATTCAGATGAAGATAAACGAGCCCAAGAGCAGAATTAAACTGATATTAGTGTGTGTGTGTGCGCGCGCGCGTGTGTGCGTGTGTGTGTGCGCGTGCGCGCGCAAGCAGGCACACACGCACGCCAAGAAGTTACAGATTTTCATAAATGAGCGATTGCGTACACGAGAAAGGGGTAGAAATGATGCGGTTACGAACGTGGAACTGATAATGACAGCGAGACAACTGTCAATGGATCAAGAGATGAGAAGACTCGCTGGAGATTAACAGGACACATACTGATAGTGTTGCAAAGCATTTCTTGTTCTATAATCCTTACGGTAAGAGAGGTACAGGAAGACCAAAAAACAAATGGACGTGAGGAATGGAGGCAGAAACTAAAAGGGATGAGGAAAACATGAAGAGATCTTACAAAGTCTCGGTACTAACAGTGATCTAGGCCTCCCGGCTATAGGGGTCATTGACTCCTAATCACCCATCCGACGTAGATTACTGGCTCTACTCACTACAACTGTGGGCACTCGGTAATTGCGTGACGGTTCAGTCCGTCCCTGCTGCTAGGTATGGCACCTGAGGGTTCGCGAAACGTTACCTAAGTTTAGGCCTATCCTCTCTCTTTATTTCTCTCTCTCCTTCTCCTCCCCCCCCCCCCTCTTCTTTGCATTAACAAAGAATACGTACAAAAGAAATACGAGATTGTATGTGACTACCTGACTACACAATGTATATATGTCACAAAGTTCTAATTTTCATAACGCAATAACATAACCGGAACAGGAGAGGAGCTGCATTGTTCTGTTCAAATGTTGGCACTGTTGTGAGGGTCATGAAAACAGGTAGCGTAGAAACTGACACGATGTCGGTAAGGCCATATGAAGGTGTCTTCGTGGTAGAAGAGAAAGTAGACGATTAAGAGAGAACATACTTAATAGTCTCACAGTATGCATTACGTTTCACCTCCACGTGAATTTAGTATACGCCTTCAATAAACTCACACCAAGCCTTGTTTTTCTTTCACTTGGGATTTCACAACAAGGCTTTTGTTATTGTTGATCAGAATAGAGTCACTGTACTCCGGGCAAACCAATAGGTGCTCAGTCTCCCTCGGCAAATGTCGAAGGGTATGAATGCTAATTGTTCCTGTTGCGCGTTGGTTGTATACACGCCGGATGCATCCTGTCATACGTTCGTCCCTGTTGGTCTTACGTTTGATGCCAAATTCCAGCTATCTTAGTCTTGAATCGATTGCAATGTCATTCTCTTACAGGCAATAATTAATTGCCCTCAGTATCTCTCCCTTATCACAAGAGGCAGTGCTGTGTAATGCTGTTAACTGGTTTCTTACCCAACTCCAACAACTTTTTCTCATCTCGTTACGCTGACGTTTATCTGCCTTTTTTTCTTCATCAGTTCCATATTGGTCAACCTGTCATACCTTTTCAATGCTTCTATTCTATTCTACGCAAGCGCACGTTTATGAGATTCTCTAACTTCTTGGTCGTCATTTTTTGCTGTTCTCCATGTTTCAGAACCATACAATAAGGCTACTTCGACAATTAAGTGAAAGATTATACATTTTTGTGTGTTCCTTTCTTTATATTTCCAAGTATTTCCCAATGCAATGAAGCTCCTCTTGCTTTCTATTTTCCTATTTTGATATTCTGTATTACTGACAAGATTATATGTACAAGTCCACATCTTGTAGGGATGTGTCTCCAAAAACAATCTGGTTATCATTTCCTGTTATTATTCTCATAATCATAAACAAAGACCTCTATTTATTACAAAGAAAAGTTGAGAGAACAGGTAGGTTTTTGACGAAATAGGCCAACATCCTGCACAGACCAGATAGCCACTCTGCGCATAATAGTTGAACAGATTCGATGTAAAAACTGAAGAGGCATTATGGAGGCCCCCTCTCCTCCTATTTTTTAAAGTTAGTTAACCTCATAAAGAAAACGAAGACATGAAATGTAAAATTCTCTATGAAGGAGAATTTGTAGAGCCCTCTGAGATAACAAATGAAGTGCGGCATGGATGCCTCTTGTTATTTTTTTCTCTTCTTACGGCTTGAAATCCATACTGAATGTATTATGAAAATAGCAGCATCAACCAACTGAAATGGATTTCAGTGGACTCTGACAAAAGAGCTAGGCCATCTAAAGGGTGATTGAGAAGTCATTGATTATTTTTACATTGTTATTTCTTCATTCATATCAACTACTTTATATCAAATAAACGTCAAGCGCAAACAAAAAGAAATAACTGCTTTTTAAATAGATTAACAGTTAAGTCATATTAACATTACCACTCTGAGTGAGATCATGCTTGTTCAACAAATGACCTCACAGCCGGAAGCAATATTTAACCTCTTTATTGCAGCGTCATTTCATCTTTCAGTCCCAAACAAAAAGCTGGGTTTGGCCCAAACAAAAATGGCCACCCCAGTGCTTTTTGTTGTTGTTTGTAAACATTTTTTTTAAATGTTCAAATGCATAATACGAGGTATTTAAAATGAAAGTACTTCCTGTCAGAAATGACGTTTTGTGTTGTTAAAATTAGAAAACAGCTCTAGAAAGGAGCAAAATATACGAAAGACGATTTAACGTTCATTGGGTCAAATGGGTCTGGAAGGAAGTACGATATATCGGCTTTTGGGACTTAAAGAGTTAATTAAGAAACCCTGATGTAGAGAGTAAACATGAGAAATCGAGACTTCGTGACATGTAATCGTAATTCCCAAAGATCCCACCAGCAAAAATTTAAAAAATTAAAAACAACGAAATTCTGAAGTGATCGAAGTTGGCAGTTAAATGGTTAATGAGATGCATAGACATAACAGTAATATGTTCAGACAGAAATGGTGGGTTTAAAGAAAGAAAAAAAAAGACAGAGTATAAAGAAAGAAAGAAAGAAAGAAAGAAAGAGAGAGAGAGAGAGAGAGAGAGAGAGAGAGAGAGAGAGAGAGAGAGAGGGAAAGGGGGGGGGGGGGTAATGCGTCTTACTAGGACAAAAATAAAACTCCCTATTCACAAGCTGCGTGTTGTCCGGCTTCATTACTTCTCAACTACGACGAAAATAACAAACCATGCGGTGACAATGGTAATACTCCACGCACTTATCGAATTTATAATATTTACTAGCATCCACCTTGTAAACAGAAACACAAATTTACAATGTTCCATTTAAAAAAGGCCCACCGTGTACCGACTTACCTTAATTAATATGAAGCGCAGACAATCCTAACAGACCGAGCATCCTACAATTACACCACTTGTATCAGATACTTAAATTCACTGGTAATGTAATCTGTAGACAGATTAACCAAAAGACACCACATTTCTTCTGCCACTGACAAGACGGACTGACAACTGCTTGAACGCTTCGCACTGTATAAAAATTATGCAAATGCGGCGACATAACCTGACCCAAGTCGTAAAGATATGGCCGAACGATTCTTTTTGTGTTTAAATGCATGTATCATACATTCATTCATCACTCTTCAACTTCTCAAGGAGCATAGACATTCAACAAACCCATGCCATGACTTCCTGTCACGTGCCATTAACTCAAGATCTTTCCATATCTTCTTCATCCCCTTCCAAGTCTGCCTCTAACTCTCTTCTCCATGTCTTCCTTGTTTTATTTGTTGTTTAAATACTGATGAATACTTACACTGCCTGACATAATAAAACATATCTTTCCTTGATATAAAAATGTAAATGCGATACCGCAAGTTTTCTTGTTGGACCATTTGTTCAACTTTCTGAATCATGACACGTGACGCTCCTTTTAATGCAGGCGCTAGATTTCTTACGACACGGATCACATTCAATGTAACAACACCAACTAGTTCTTTTCAGTTAATAAACAAAATTTTCTGCTGAGCTGTATAATATTTGTCCTGTGTAGTTCCTGGGCAGTCTCTGGGGAAGCGGCACATACAGAATAGGAATACTCCTCCCGGGAATGTCGTAAGATGAGACTAGTGTGAGGCTGTGCAAGGGACTGGGAAACTCATTGTCGTAGATTTAAAAAGATAGGTATAGGGATTTATTTGGTCCCGTCTGAGTAGAGGTGATAGTGGTAAATAAGGGAGAAAGAAGGTATAAGAAATATATTTCACGAGTGAATAGTTTAAGGGTAGAATCTGTCTCTGGATTGAGAAGATACTCTAGTCCAGCCTATCTTTACGACTGTAATTTATTATCAGACAATCCTACTCTCCATACATGTAACATATACGTTTAACCACTCACATACACACGCAAATATGTGACTACAAGACACACAACCGTGACAACTACGGATAATAGGGTATGGGGCTGACCGACACGACAAATTAAGTTTAGTTTAGTTTATTATCACTGTCGTGAAATATTCTAATCCACATATATAAATTAAAACGTAAATGTAAAGCCTAACAAATAAATTCTATAAAAGGAAGAAGAATGGTAAAGAACAGTGCTGTCACAATGACAGTACTCGAAATCCCCTTTGTTTTATGCTTCGTCTGCAAATTGTAACGTTTCCACGTTAAATATAAGCCACTGCATAATACAAGCGTTTCCACAACACATTAAAACGGGTATTGCATTTCTAAGAAAAAACATTGAGAGGCACACTGCGTATGACCTAAATTAATTACACTACGAATGGACAGATGGATGTAGGATGGAAAGAAGGGAGGGCTGAAAATCAGGAACGCATGCAACACTAAACACGCGTGTAAGGCCACATGCACTAACTTTTTTTCAGACGGACAGTGATAAAAACACTACCCTTCCCAGAGTTAGGTTTTAAAAAACCTGGAAAACGCTTATTAGGAAAGATGACATTAGATGGGTTTACGTTTGAAAACATGACAGTACCCAGACACCACATGGGGATTGAAGTGAACAGGAGGTGGTAGAAAATGCACATTTTGAACGCAGCCACCTAGCTCCCTTAGATTGAGATATTTGGATTCCTTAGGGCTTGCTGACACAGAATATGTTAAGTGTTACGCAAATAGTCCAGGAATTAATAAATTATAGGCAAAAGAAAATAATGAGGGTGTCAGACAACCTAAAAACTCGGAGTCGCTCAGTGGCAGAATTTTAAACCACCATTGTACGAAAATAGGCCACAAGTTACATTTGAATTGATTGGATGGAATGATATGTAAGGCTAAACACGATTAGTCGGACTATAAATGCTATCTTTTGTTGTCAAGGGAGACGGAAGTAAGAGTACTTTTTTTCAAACGATTGGGTAGAGATGGCCTGATTGGTTAGGTCTGTTAATATAGTTAATTGATAGCGTTAGTTCGAGACCACTAGTTCAAATAAGCTTGATAAAGCAACAGTGCGTTGAAGCCAGCTCATATTTTTGCTAAATAAAAGCCTGGAACATAAGCAGATGGGAATTTGTGCCAGTATTTGTGCCTACATTCAGTGCTAGTCAACGTATCTGTGTTTATTTCCTTGAATTTTGGGACTGTGGTCCTAGTTATTGAAGCCGCACCTGGTCTGAGCGTTTGCTGAATCCAGAGGCTACAACATACTCTTGGGTCCCTATAGTAACCAGTGAGGTGTCTTCAGAAACAGTGAATAGTCGAGCAGAGGAGTCCTTGCCTGCCGCCATCACGAAAGTTAAGCCCACTGTGGCCAAAAGAGCTCAACACTATGTACCCCTCGTAAATGACACTAACTTAATTAAAGAGGGGCAATTAATTGTTTTAATGTTCGGAACTGAGACCATCTCCAATACTAGTTCCAAACATACACAAGCACATGCAGTCATGATGTCTAATAAGAATCTATCTTGAAGAACAAAACCAGTATTACCTCATATTACCACATCACAACTCACACACATAGAATACTAATATTGTATGTCAATGCAAAGACCACATTTATATCTGTGTACATAATATTTGAAATTACATGTTATTATATTGCCTGGTTCACTGTGTAGTTGAATCAGGATCACTATTGTAGAGAAAATCAATACATATGTACATATCTGAAATTTATCATTGAATCTTTTAAGATAGTCTTCTAGAGTGTTGACTGTTTGTGAGTGTCACAGTATTGTCAAGTGTGGTGGAATAATTAAATTGTTTATCTGTTGTTGTTGTTGTGGTGACTTACACTTCATCATTTGCATAACCCTAGACATATTAATACGATTGCCAACACTAAGTCCCTATAAATATTTATATCATCCCACTTTACCACAATCACTTAAACTTCTCCCAACATCAAACATATAGACATCAATATAAATAATTGAGATTCTCAGTCGAACAAAAAAGAAATAAGTACAATGATTGTAACTCTCGTTTTTTTTTTCACTCAGTCATTCTGTGGCCACAGACATACTTGCTTACCCAATACTTGGCGTAGGTATTCCTTGGAAAGAACAATAACAATGTTATGAACCTATAGTGTCAGGTGGGTCGCCTTGGTAGTTAATAATAAGTCCGAGGTAGTCGCCAAAGTTGGTGAGTTTATTTTTCCTGGATGAGTCGTGTATCACCGCGTATAGTTAGTTATTGAAGCAAGACGTTCTCGGGCGTTCACAGTTATAAAAAAAAGGAGAAAATATTTCCTGTATTGTCTAGCCTCTAGGTGCTACGACTGTTACGTTATAACAATGATAATGATAAATACTCTCGACTTTCTCTGGACTGAGAGCCGATTATGAAACAGCGTTTTTCTTGGTTAAAAATTCACCAGGGAAAAGACGACTGTCAGTAGTCGGGAAAAATGTTATGTTTTTTGCCGCAGTTGGCTGATAAATTTAATACACAAATCTGGATATTTGTAAGTCTAGTTTAGCTCAAGTTACAGTTCATATGCCTTCAGTAACTGAGTAAAAGCCCACAATTAGAGAAAACACGCTGGCCACTGGTTTTGACCAAGCCTATATTGGGAAGAAAAGAAACATTTAACCAAAATGAAAATCCTATGCTAACACACGTAAAGTGTGATCTCTTTTCCTCTCCGTCTCCTAATTAAATTAAAAGGCACACGGTATTTTAAGCTTATACTATCACGCTTCGCATCGCAAGTACGGATTTGGGTTTTCGGCATGCAGCCGCCCCCCCCCCCCCCCCCCCCCCTTCCGACTCGGTAAAACACTCGGCGCACGATGTCAGTTTTAATTGAATTATGACTATGCCCTAATAAATATCACCTGTAATTATTAGTTAGTTGATTGTTGATGTCTATCGGTTTTTAACACATGATAAAACACTAGTCATTTAAAAAAAATTACACACAAAGAAATATAATACGCATACTACGCTGTCACTTTATCCGTCACTCTTAACATTATACTTAAGTCAGCAAAAAAAAAATGGTTGATGGATTTTACATTACTGAACCACTGGTAAGAAAATATCTACGCGTTTTTCTATTTCGCTAGTCTTAACGCTAGGGAATAGCAATGAATACCCCATCGAGGCCAGCTCCTTGACGTGGAGATGGGGCTCAAGTACAGCCATCAGCGGCTGAAAAACCAAGACTGGCCAGGCCCTCCTACACTCGAGCAAGACCACAGTCTGCTCTAGCAAGTCAAGGTGCTGAAAACGGAGGCAACCAGCCAAGAGGCGCACCACTGCAATCAGGATGCCACGCACACGCGCTATGGAAGTATGCCTATATCTGCAAAACGTTATGGCACTCGCCCTGTGACTGACACCCAGGCAGGCGCAGTGCCGGGCCATCTGCCTCGGAAGGGCCCAACCCCTACTACTGGGGGTCCTTCTCAATTGCCCCGTGGAGCCAGGAGGCATGAGAATAGAGCTACTGGCCAAGCAAAGAAAAGACCATTTAAAATAATGCACTGGAATGCTAAAGGCGTCAATAGTAAAAAAGACGGCTACAGCAAAAAATTAGAGCTCGAAAATATCTTGAATGAAGAGCAAGTAAATGTATGTTGCTTGCAAGAAACCCACCTCAACAAGGACATAGCATTCAAAATCAGAGGCTACCAGTGCTACCGATCTGACCGAATAGACAGGCGAAAGGGTGGAATACTGACACTCGTGAGGACTAACATCAGTGCATGTCAGCTTGAAACATATATGGAGGGGGCGGAATACCAGATGCTTCATCTCAGGACAGAAAGTTCAGAATTCCACCTACTCAACTACTACTGTCCGAGCGACCGCCCAGTGGCATTAGATACAATCCCAGCAACAGAAAGACTGATTGTATGCGGAGACTTGATCATGGCACACCACCTCTACACCAGACCTGGCATTCCACTCACCAGGCCTGGAGTGGAACACCACACGTGTTGTATGGAAACAACTTGGAAGCAGCGACCATCGGCCAGTCTTCCTAATTGTGGAAAATGAACTTGTCAAGGAGAGCAGCACTCTCTCTAGGTGGAACTACAAGAAGGCAGACTGGACAATGTACCAGCATCGTACTAGTATACTGGCTAGAGATCTGACTGTAGACAAAGACATCAATAAGCTAGTCGATGAATTCAGCAGATGCATATTACAGGCTGCTCGTGAAACAATACCTAGAGGGGCTCGTAAGCACTACAAACCATATTGGAATAGTGAACTAGAGCAGCTGTACAACGACGTGGAAACATCTCGAAAGCAGACAGAGACCAGTCCATGCCAAGAACACCACAATAACTACCAGCAAGCTAAGGCCAAATTTCAAAGGGCCAAGTTGCAGGCCCGGCGAAGAAGCTGGAAGGAGAAAACAGAGTCCTTGAACTTCGAAAGAGATACAAGGAAACTGTGGAAGCTGGTAAAACAACTTAACGATGAAGGTACAGGGAGAAACTCAAGGATTGCTCTGTACAAAGATGGAAACATCCTCATGCGAAAACAGGCAGCTGATCACTTTGCAGACTCCTTTGCTAAAGACAACATCGAAGTTAGCCCAGATAAGCAACAGGAGACTCGTGAGAAACAACAATACGCAGGACGAGATGGAACCATACCTGAAGTTATGGAGGCACCAATCACATTCAGAGAACTGGAGCTTGCAATATCCAAATCGAAAATGAGAAAGTCGCCAGGGGTTGATGGAGTGTCCAATGAAATGATTAAGAACTTGGGAACCGCAGCAAAAACAAAGCTGCTGCAGATCTTCAATATCTGTTGGAACTCAGGCAGAGTTCCACAGACCTGGAGGGAAGCAATCATGATACCACTCCTAAAACCAGGAAAAGACAGTTCCACTGCCTCCAGCTACAGATCAATCAGCCATACAAGCTGCCTCTGCAAAACAATGGAACGTATCATCAACCTCAGGCTACAGTGGTACCTTGAAAGTGAAAACCATCTTGTACCACAGCAGGCGGGCTTTAGGCAGTGTTATTCTACCGAAGATCAGGCAACTTACCTTTCCCAAGAGATTGAGGATGCGTTCCAAGATAAGAAACTGGTACTAGCAGCATGGATAGATCTAAGGAAAGCATTTGACAAGGATTGGAAGGAAGGGCTTCTGAAGAAACTGAGAAATTGTAGAGTGAATGGTAGGATGTACAAATGGGTGAAAGCATACTTGTATAACAGAAGAGCCCGAGTACAACTAGATGGCCTCAAGAGTAAGAAAACTCTACTGCGCCATGGCGTCCCTCAGGGAGGGGTTCTGTCCCCCACACTTTTCCTAGTCTACATCAACGACCTGGTTGCTGAACTACCAGATGGAATGAAAGTGGCAACGTACGCTGATGACCTGGTAATATGGTGCACAGATGAGCATGCAACAGTAGCCACCAAACTGCTACAAAGAGCTATAGATGCCTTAACCTCATGGGCAAATAGATGGTGTGTCAGCATCAACACAGACAAGTGCAGCACTACGCTCTTCACCCTCTCTCCCAAACAAAGAGCTGGTGTCATCAAGATAAACGAAGAGCTCCTGAGAGAAGATAAACAACCCACCTATCTCGGAGTTACATTCGATGATAGGCTGACATGGAAGCAGCACATCAACAAGGCAGAAACAAAGGCCAGGAGGAAGTTAGCCATCCTGTGAAAACTAAGTGGAACCACATGGGGAGCCAGCGGAAAAATACTTAGTAAAGTTTACCAGCAGGGCATACGACCACACCTGGAATATGGGTCAGCTGCGTGTTGTCCAGCATCAAACACCACATTACAAGAGATAGATAAGGTGCAAAACCAGGCGCTTAGGATCATCACGGGGGCAATGAAATCAATGCCTATAGTGGAGATGGAGAAAATGGGGAGGATACAAGCAGGGCCGGATTAAGCTAGTGCGGGGCCTGTAGCATATGTTAAGAAAGGGGCCCTATATTTTAAAAAAACACAATAAAACAACACAAACATATTTGAACACATACATTTTTAATTTGCATAGTAATTATCATTATCAATTAATTCGTTCTTGTAATCCTATAAACTTGCCACTCATGTTGCTGGCGTTGTCATAACTTTGACCACGGCAGTCTTTAATATCAATGTCATTTGCCTTTAAAAAAATTAAGTAGACTTTTAGTAAGCTGTTCAGCACTATGACCTTCCATATCCAAAAATGTCACAAATCTTTCAACTGGTCCAGATGGCAAAACATAGCGCAGATTCAAAGTCAGCTGGTCCATATTAGATATATCTGGAGTAGAATCCAATGAAACGGAATAATACTTGTATTTCTTCACTTCACAGAGAATGTGATCCAGTATGCTGGATCAAATCAGATTGATGAATTCCTCACTCGTTGTTTTAGATAGATATGATGTATGTCCAAATCCTTTGTTTGCATGAGTACTTATATGCTCTGCCAGAAAAGGGTCAAACTTGGCCAGTAATTCTAACAACCCTAAGTAATTCCCGTTATAAGGGTACCCAACAATTTCATCACTGCCACGAAATGAAAGGCCTCGTTCTGCTAAAAACTTCACAACTTCAATTATTCGCTCTAGAAGTTTGTGCCAATACTTTTCTTGAATGTCCATTTGTTTCACAAGATGGGAATCGACACGTTCACCTTTGTTTTTACGCATCAACAGTGAAATTAAAGCTTGTCTATGTGAGGAGCTTTCTTCATGTCGACGCAATAGATTGCTTGCATTTTTCCAGTCATTAAACCCTTCCACAGTAAACTTTGATGAACATTCTGAACTCATAAGCTTGCATGGGAAACAGAATAGGCGCCCTTTACTTTCTGAATAGCATAACCATTTTCTTGCATGTTGCTTGTTTGTAAGTTTATGAATATGTGTAAAATAAGACTTCTGACAGTATCGAGTTTTCTTTTCAGTGTCATACAATCGCACGGATGAAGAGAAGGCACTATCAACATGTTGACATTTTTCACTTCCCTTGGATATGCAATATTCACGCTCACAGTCATCTATATTGTTCGGCCAGTCACCAATATCATTAGAGTACTTCTTCGTTTCACTTATTCTTTCACATTCAGACTCAGTGTATACTGGGTTTTGCTGTATGTTTTCTGCTGCACAGCCTGCACTAGTACTAGTTGTTCCTGTACTTCCAGCTTCAGCGGTTAGAGTACCACCACCATGAACATCAAAATATTCTGTCAGCTTACGTGTTTTTGATATCACAAGTTGATCTCTTCTTTCTTTTTCTTCCTTCGCTTTACGTTTTTCACTTCCAGAAGCATAATTACGTCCAATATCTCTGTGTCTACTGCTCATTTTTTGAGTTTTCTAACCTTACAAATCAAGAAATTTTAATCAAGATCGAAAGAGAGTGCGAGCACGCCGTATACCTCAATTAAAACAGGAAGTTTCCGTTTCCTAAATTCTAGTTTTTATTGTTAATGCAAATTCATTTCACAAAGAACGAAACAAAATTAGAGGGGCAGTCGCCTAGAGCCAAAAAAGTGGCTTCCGTCCAAACGTGACCAAATTTTCAACGCCACTTAAATGGCTTCCGTCCGCAAACAGTTAAGATTAAAAATAATGAAGAGTCACACTAAGTCACCCTCTTATGCTCTTTCTCTCACAATTTCGTGACACCAAATGAAAAGGCGCTAAAGATGGCATAAATCACAAGATCATTGGTTTAACGCTCGTATTTTTTTTTCTTCTCTCTAACCAGCGGCACTCGAGCTTTCCAGCTCTTTTGGCCCAATGACATGTCATTGCGAGGCTGGGGGGTCAGTGGACTTTCCTTCCAACCCGGTCAGGAGCTTCGCTCCTTCCCATCAACGCTCGTATTAGAAGATGACCAAAAAATTATGTACATATTTATTGGCGCGGGGCCCCTAAAAGCGCGGGGCCCGTAGCATATGCTACTTGTGCCAGAACAAACCCCTTGGAGAGAGGAGCCTGGACTACCAGTACACATCCAGACAAAAGTGAAAGGAATATTCGACAGGGATGAACTGCACTCACTCTCACCTGGATGATGAATACTCAACGCAGGATGACTACCAAGCTATGAAAAGATCAGAACAAATTGTCATTTTGCGCCTCAGAACAGGACACAACCGACTCCGCAGCCACATGTATACAAAATTAAAGATTGGCAATTCAGCCATGTGTACATGTGGACAGGCACCCCAGACAGCGGAGCACGTACTTCAAGATTGCCCCGAATATGATATATTGAAGCAAACCCACTGGCCCAGAGAAACAACACTGGAAGCAAAACTATACGGACCTCTGTATGAACTACAAAAGACAGTGAAGTTTATACAAGAAACAACATTGCAGATATAGACAATATATTTCAAGCGAACGAAAGAAGAAGAAGAAGCAGTGAATAAAACGGTAAAACTCTTAACACATTTAATACTTAAGCACAACTTAAATTATTACACAATCAGAAATTTAAATACACACGGGACAATTTAACACATTTAGCGAATAAAATGGTTCCTAGTCTGGCGTGCTTAGATTTATCCGAAATTTCTGTCGTAGATTTTTTTAGATAGGAGAATTAAGACTTGGGTTGGTCTCTTCTGAAGAGCTTAGAATGAGTGATAGATACAGTGAGAGCTGGTGAAAAGCAATAGACTTTCCACACGTGAGATGATAGAATGTGATATAGAGGCTGTCTTTGAGAATCGAGATAATCTTCTCTCTCTCACCTATCTTCTACGACCGCTTTTAAAGTGTCAGACAGTCTAAACCACAGATATATATTACATAAATCTCTATCTACTCACGGGCACGCACATATACGTGACGACAGTTAAACACACAGCCGTGGGAAAACTATAACAATGATATATATATATATTTTAGAACGAGCTGACCAACGCACTGATTAGTTCAAGAGAGATTTTTTTATTATTATCATCTAAAAAAAATCTTCTCACAACACCAAAGAAATACATCAAGGAAAAAAACATATACAAATAGTCATAAATTCAAGAAAATGCTACAAGGATGATAGCCCGTTAGAATCTTACTCTAGGTTTAGCCCACAGCCCCGTTGAGAGAACAGATGATGGCCCAAAGAGTTATAGATACATAGGGTTGAGTCTAAGAGGTTTCTTTCTTTCTCGTAAATGTATGAACAGAGTTGGATAATCTGATTTAGCCTAAGAAAAAAGAAACTCTAGCATTAGTAACAAATTCTGCAGATTAAAAAAAAGTTAAGACAGCGAATGGGTGACAATAATACAACGGTAAAATAACACTCAGACCTGCGTACTCTCATTCATTCAGCCATGGCCATGTGCGCACATATATACTCACAACTTTGCTCGCTGCCTCTGGGAACATAATAATTCTAGGACCTTCACACAGACCCGAAAATGCAGTCATCGACCAAGAAATCCCCAGTTCCAACAAGACGTACTGAATTTCTCTGTCTCAGGGAACGATTCCTTGGGTGTTCTTATTTTTCGGATGTCTGTTAAGTCACATAAAATTTGTCCAGGCACGAAAGTTAGCAGAGCACAATGTCATTAGCTTTGGTTTCTAGAATTTTAGGAATGTCAGATCGGTGTCTACTTTCAGGAAGGTACTATATTTTGTCACCACACTACTAGTCAAAAAACTCTGTCGGAATGTTAATGTTATTCTTGTAACTATTCTCGCCGCCAGGCAGCATGTACATTTAAATTTGTGGAGCAATATGAACTGGTTCAAAAGCCCAATATATATTTCTAGTCTTTAGAAACCGTTAGTGGGAGTCGTATTACTGTCTCTCTCTGATGGCATATGCACTGTCAGACCAGTGTTACTTGAAAATAAAACCCACGTGGTTAAAGATAGGAAATGTCTATGCTTCTCACAAATATGTCTCTCATGCTACTAAACGCCGGCCAGTTGGGATCACCCCAATAATCACTGAATGAAGAAAAACAACATATAATATAATATACAGAATATGTACTCGTTATAACTTTACATTTTAAACGGCAAGCCTACAACTTGACTTATTATTTAAAACTTCCCGTAAAGTAAGTTATATAAAATCAATCATCAGGAATTAGGAATATCGCGTATTCCGTCAATATTCACTGATGTCGCATCTAGCATTTATAAGTTAGTTTTAGAAAAATATGCTCGACTGAGTAGTTAGCAGTTAAATAAGTTCATTATAGTTACATGTTTGTTAAGCTAGAAATATAATTCATTCTGCTTTCCACTGTATGCGACACTAGAAAATATTACAGACTTTATAAATTTGGCACTCTGCGCAAAATCTAGTAAAATGAAATCCGCGATTTAACACTTTATCACTTCACAAAATACTAGAGATCTATTATATATCATATTATACCTCAAACACAGAAGTACTAAGAACTTAAACCACTTCGACCAAACTAAAGGCCATCTCTATTAACAGAGATTATTTAGAAATCGAACGAAGGCTAGTTCTGTCTTTACTGCGAAGTTACTGAGTGAAAATGAAATAAAGTTTCAACTTTGGTTTAATATTTTAAACCAGACAAAGGATGAACTATTATTTCGTAGAACGAAATGCTCTCCCCTTTCCGGCTTTAACGATACGTTTAACACCTAACATGTCGTAACTGCCACCTACTGAACAAGATGTACGCGTGTCAGTTTCAAATCCCCAGACCATATGTCTGCTCTACGCCGTCTAGGTGACAGTTTTAACGCCTACCTAAGCGCTCAGCCCGGAAAACCCGCGCGTGACAGGTGCAAATGTAGACATAAAGTCTGCTCTTAGTCTGGGTATGAAACATAATCACACCTTTCGTCTACTGACATCTATGTAATAGAATGCTAGTGCGATTCTCAGTTTTGAGAAGCGAAACAGGTAAAGTTTAAGAATAGTATGAAAATATATTTCGCAAACGAATGGATGCAAAATATACAGGAAAAGGAAAAAAAAAAATTAACAAAATTAAAGAATTCGGGTGAAAGAATAGGAAGACGCTATAGGTAATTTAATGATCAAAACCTACGTGGCAGGACGTCCCCCCTTAAGATATGGAAGCACTCCATGTCTACGTTATGGAATTAAATTTCCTATAACCGTAGCTTCGGGGTGTCTGTCTTCTTCCTTCTCATCTTCCCCCTCCATCTCTCTCCAATTCCTACTCAAGTCTACTCCCCAAAGTTTCCTTCCTCTGGAATGTCTCCCATGCGCGCTTGAAAGAGCGTCGCCGCTTCTGACATTTTTGAAAGATTTCCTGTGATAGCGGTGGAATATCCCTGCCACTATCATCATCTTCGTCAGCTCTGGCGATCGTCAGGAGATGGTCGGAGGTTGGCACTGGTCTTTCCAAGTATCTCTTTAAGAGATTTAAATGGAAAACCCTCTCCTTTCCTTGAATAGAGATCTGGTAGTTAGCCTTAGAAATCTTTTTCAGGACGGTAAACGGCCCTTGCCATCCGATCTTCAGTTGGTTGTTTCCGGTAGGGAGTAACACCTAAACTTTCTCTCCTACTTCCAATTCTCTCTCTTCCGCGACTTTCCTGTATCGGTTAGCGTGCTTTGTGCGTGCTCGCTTAAAGTTAGTCGTTGCTAGGTCCCACCCTAGTTTCAACCTTTCCTTTAAAACCGACACATTTTTACTTGCTGAGACAACTGTCTCATCCGCCTTCTCGTCTGTCAGACACTGAAGTAAGGCTTCAAGTGGCCCCTTAATAGGTCTGCCGAATAAAAGCGTAGCTGGCGGAAATCCTGTGGAAGTATGAGGAGATTCTCTGTAGCCAAATAATGCTGCAGGAATACAAAGATCCCAATCTTCAGGTTTCACTTGTGCCAGTTTACTTAGCATCATGTTGAGGTTTCCATTAGCACGTTCCACGAGCCCATTTCCGGCCGGAGTATATGGCTTAGTGTGGATGTGCTGGGTCCTCAAGATCTTAACGATCTCATCCATCAACAGGTTTCGGTATGGAGATCCGTTATCCGTCAACACTTGTTGAGGGAATCCCAACCGAGTGAAAATCTGCACGAGGGCTTCTGCGACATGCTTGGCATCTGCGCATGTTAGCGGTATAGCTTCTGCCCATAAAGTGCATGTATCGACTAAGGTCAGGATGAACCTGTTCCTTCTTTTAGTCCTTTGTAGGGGTCCTAAAATGTCGATCACAACCCGTTCGAATGGTGTTCCCATTATTGGCATTTCACCCAAAGATACTGGGGGTGCCCGTTGCTTGGGTGGCACACGTTGGCACTGGGCACAGGATTTAACATATCTGATAACATCAGTATTTACTCCTGGCCACCAATAATGAGTGGTTATCCGTTGGTTTGTGGCGTTCTGTCCCATATGTCCGCTGAAGGGAAGAGAGTGCCCCATTTCTAGGATTTGACTTCTGTACTGTTTCGGTACTAGGAGCTGGTTGTAACCTTGATCAGGCTTGCCCGTTCTCCGATAAAGTACGCCATCCTTAGAAAAAATGTCCCCGTGCTGATTGGGTTCCTTAGCCATGGGCAGTTTCCTAAAGCAGGGTGCCAAAGTAGGGTCCGTGTATTGCGCTTCTTTAAGTTCCTTGGGTAACAAATTCGGCGCAGGCTCCCGTTCCTTCTTGGTTTGCCCTCTTGTCGTTACTGCTGCCACAATCGGCTCTTCCGGTTTCCCAATCGACACGTATCTACCGCCAAGTATGACTGGGTAGATGGGATCATCCATAACAGCCGCTTTGATCACACCTCTGACAAAATCAGAGTGGATCTCCACCAATGCAATGGGAAGCGCTGTAGGTGCATCACTCTTAGAAACTCCACAAAGTTTGACGGTCTCTCCTGTCTCTTGACCGGGTTTAACCAGGTTTCTGGCAACAATGCAATCGTAAGAAAGCCTCGTGTCGAATAAACAAAGACTTTGAGAACCGTTCAAAATAACAGTACCTCGCGTTGGGGGTGTATCCCCAACAGGTTGGGAATCACTGTCAATAATTCCGCTTTGCGAGACTGTTAATAAGCATCCGATGCGTTTCGGCTCGGTATGCTCACTCTGATCATTAGTCCCGTGCTCAGGGGTTCTCCCTTTGCCACCTTGTCCTTTCTGGCTGCGCTGCCATGTAGGGCGGTCGGGTTGATCAGACTGTTTGGGGTGGTTGGGGCACTTGTTCTTGTAGAACTTGGATTTTTCAGGAGGGGGGTTTTGAGGTCCAGTTTCTCTGTGGTTATTTTGGTTAGAAGCCTGAGAAGATTGCTCTAGGTTATGTTTTCGAAAATGCTCCTCTGTCGGTTTCCGCTTTGTGGCCGGTAGTTCAGCCAGCGCATTGTGATAACGCTCAGACTTTTCCAAAATGTCTTCAAGTTTTTCTGCCCCCTGCTCAGCGAGAAATCTCCGGGTATCAGCAGACAAAGTGTTCTTTATTTGTTCCGTTAAAACAAATTCCTCAAGACCTTCATAGGTAGAGGGGAGCTGTGAAAGTTCAAGGCACTTTGTTAGATATCCCTTTAGACGAGATGAGAACTGCTGAAAAGTTTCAGAGCTCTCTTTCCTGCTGTTGCGAAACAGTTGCAGAAATTTGCGAGCATTCATTTCGAAGCGCTCCAGTAACGCTTTCTTCAACACATCATAGTCGTCTTGTTGGCTACTTTCCAGCTTAGAATAAACATCATAAGCAGAACCTTTTAGGGCCTGGGAAAGTTTCATATTCCAACGCGACCTCTCTAACCCGTACAGAGTTGCAATTTTCTCAAATTTTTCTAACCATGTGTCAATCTTCTCATTTGGACAAGGAAAAGATTCTAGAGTGAAAGACATGGCGTTTAGTTGAAGAGATTGAGTGTTAGAAGGATCAGTTAAGGAGGAATGAGGAGAAGATTCTCCATTGCTGGAGGTGGAGGCAGCACCACGACTTTGGAGTTCTAGAGCTTTAAGAGCCAACTCGTGCTGTCTCTCTTTCTCTCTTTCCTCATGCTGTCTCTCCTTCGCCTTCTCTCTTTCCTCATGCTGCATCCTGCAAATTTCCATTTCCTCATCCATCTTCTTCTGCTGTAATAGCCGGTCTTCCGCTTCTTTCCTCTCCGCTGCTTCTTTTTCTTCTTTGGCTTCAGCTGCTTTCCTCTCCGCATCATATCTCTCAAGTTCGTCTCTGACAAACGCTTTCGCTTCCTCTCCTTCCAGTCCCTCCTCTCTCGCTTCGTCCCTGAGGAGTTGTCTAAGCTTTGCCCTCTCGGCCATATTATGTCAGTGACTGAGACGTAGTGGAGAACGAAAATAGGAAAAAGAATACACTGGTTCCTACCACTTACGAGAAAATAAAATACCAAAAATCAAAAGATTGTATATTTAACCCTGGGATACCTCCTCCAAAATAAAAATCTAACTATCGCTGCTATTATCGGCAATAAAGCACCTAATGCAAAACACGACTACGCCAACTAAATGGTAGTTAAGATTACTTCTGAAAAATAAGTTGCTACAGTGGAAACAAAAAAAAAATTATTGTAAAAATTAAAGAGAAAAATAATCCCTTAATTTTAAACTCCACTATCAAGTTTACCCCTGAAGACAGTTAGGGTGAGGGAGGCAATTAATCTGGACAAATAGTCCGAAACGCACTCCTTAGCTTTTGCTCAAACACCTACTTCTTCAAAACCCAGTGAATGTTATACACTCACCACTTTACCAGCGTTTAGTATTACAAATCAACAATTAACATATATTCCGACAAAATCCACCTGTAAACCAAATGTATAATGTTCAAATGCTGTGGAACAACTTATCAGTTTGTGTGGTCAGCACGCCCGTAAACAGATCGTTAGTCTAGGGGATAAATTATTTAAAGATATAACAACTCACAAGACATCACACTCTTACTCTATTTCAGAATAAAGAATCTTAAGTACAAAATCCAGATAGACGAGTCCACATTTGTCGTACTCGTCTTCCTATTCTAAGTTCAAAAATCCGTCGGGCGAGACCCCATTTGTCGTATCGCCTTAGGATTTTGGGTTCAATTCCGGTAACGAGCAACCATTTGTCGTCGATTTTTTTAGATAGGAGAATTAAGACTTGGGTTGGTCCCTTCTGAAGAGCTTAGAATGAGTGATAGATACAGTGAGAGCTGGTGAAAAGCAATAGACTTTCCACACGTGAGATGATAGAATGTGATATAGAGGCTGTCTTTGAGAATCGAGATAATCTTCTCTCTCTCACCTATCTTCTACGACCGCTTTTAAAGTGTCAGACAGTCTAAACCACAGATATATATTACATAAATCTCTATCTACTCACGGGCACGCACATATACGTGACGACAGTTAAACACACAGCCGTGGGAAAACTATAACAATGATATATATATATATATATATATATATATATATATATATATATATATATAT
Organism: Oreohelix idahoensis; assembly: GCA_024509875.1. Lineage (NCBI taxonomy): Eukaryota > Metazoa > Mollusca > Gastropoda > Stylommatophora > Oreohelicidae > Oreohelix > Oreohelix idahoensis. The sequence continues at coordinate 151,464 of JAMPIV010006802.1, read as the reverse complement.
AGATATATATATACATATATATATATATATATATATATATATATATATATATATATATATATTTTAGAACGAGCTGACCAACGCACTGATTAGTTCAAGAGAGATTTTTTTATTATTATCATCTAAAAAAAATCTTCTCACAACACCAAAGAAATACATCAAGGAAAAAAACATATACAAATAGTCATAAATTCAAGAAAATGCTACAAGGATGATAGCCCGTTAGAATCTTACTCTAGGTTTAGCCCACAGCCCCGTTGAGAGAACAGATGATGGCCCAAAGAGTTATAGATACATAGGGTTGAGTCTAAGAGGTTTCTTTCTTTCTCGTAAATGTATGAACAGAGTTGGATAATCTGATTTAGCCTAAGAAAAAAGAAACTCTAGCATTAGTAACAAATTCTGCAGATTAAAAAAAGTTAAGACAGCGAATGGGTGACAATAATACAACGGTAAAATAACACTCAGACCTGCGTACTCTCATTCATTCAGCCATGGCCATGTGCGCACATATATACTCACAACTTTGCTCGCTGCCTCTGGGAACATAATAATTCTAGGACCTTCACACAGACCCGAAAATGCAGTCATCGACCAAGAAATCCCCAGTTCCAACAAGACGTACTGAATTTCTCTGTCTCAGGGAACGATTCCTTGGGTGTTCTTATTTTTCGGATGTCTGTTAAGTCACATAAAATTTGTCCAGGCACGAAAGTTAGCAGAGCACAATGTCATTAGCTTTGGTTTCTAGAATTTTAGGAATGTCAGATCGGTGTCTACTTTCAGGAAGGTACTATATTTTGTCACCACACTACTAGTCAAAAAACTCTGTCGGAATGTTAATGTTATTCTTGTAACTATTCTCGCCGCCAGGCAGCATGTACATTTAAATTTGTGGAGCAATATGAACTGGTTCAAAAGCCCAATATATATTTCTAGTCTTTAGAAACCGTTAGTGGGAGTCGTATTACTGTCTCTCTCTGATGGCATATGCACTGTCAGACCAGTGTTACTTGAAAATAAAACCCATGTGGTTAAAGATAGGAAATGTCTATGCTTCTCACAAATATGTCTCTCATGCTACTAAACGCCGGCCAGTTGGGATCACCCCAATAATCACTGAATGAAGAAAAACAACATATAATATAATATACAGAATATGTACTCGTTATAACTTTACATTTTAAACGGCAAGCCTACAACTTGACTTATTATTTAAAACTTCCCGTAAAGTAAGTTATATAAAATCAATCATCAGGAATTAGGAATATCGCGTATTCCGTCAATATTCACTGATGTCGCATTAGTTTTAGAAAAATATGCTCGACTGAGTAGTTAGCAGTTAAATAAGTTCATTATAGTTACATGTTTGTTAAGCTAGAAATATAATTCATTCTGCTTTCCACTGTATGTGACACTAGAAAATATTACAGACTTTATAAATTTGGCACTCTGCGCAAAATCTAGTAAAATGAAATCCGCGATTTAACACTTTATCACTTCACAAAATACTAGAGATCTATTATATATCATATTATACCTCAAACACAGAAGTACTAAGAACTTAAACCACTTCGACCAAACTAAAGGCCATCTCTATTAACAGAGATTATTTAGAAATCGAACGAAGGCTAGTTCTGTCTTTACTGCGAAGTTACTGAGTGAAAATGAAATAAAGTTTCAACTTTGGTTTAATATTTTAAACCAGACAAAGGATGAACTATTATTTCGTAGAACGAAATGCTCTCCCCTTTCCGGCTTTAACGATACGTTTAACACCTAACATGTCGTAACTGCCACCTACTGAACAAGATGTACGCGTGTCAGTTTCAAATCCCCAGACCATATGTCTGCTCTACGCCGTCTAGGTGACAGTTTTAACGCCTACCTAAGCGCTCAGCCCGGAAAACCCGCGCGATACAGGTGCAAATGTAGACATAAAGTCTGCTCTTAGTCTGGGTATGAAACATAATCACACCTTTCGTCTACTGACATCTATGTAATAGAATGCTAGTGCGATTCTCAGTTTTGAGAAGCGAAACAGGTAAAGTTTAAGAATAGTATGAAAATATATTTCGCAAACGAATGGATGCAAAATATACAGGAAAAGGAAAAAAAAAGATAACAAAATTAAAGAATTCGGGTGAAAGAATAGGAAGACGCTATAGGCAATTTAATGATCAAAACCTACGTGACATTGTTGCAATGGATATTCCATGCAACTATTGTCATCTTCCTCATCTTCGGTTGCTATACTAGGTCCAGAAGACAGGTAGGTGACCAGTTCCCTTGCTCGCTGCCTTTTCCTTCTCTAACTCAGTCGCAAAGTCAGGTACCTATTTACAGCTGGCTAGACTGACGTGTGTTAATACCATGAACAGAACCCGGCATCTTTGCCGTGAGAGACCAGCGCTCTAACCACTGTCAATCAAGTAAGGTAAAACAAAAACAAAACAAGGAAGAAGAAGAAAGAAGAGGAAGAAGAACAAGGAAGAGGAAGAAGAACAAGGAAGAGGAAGAAGGGATGAAAGAAGGTAGGAAGGAAGGAAGAGGGAAGGAGGAATAAGAAGAAGAAGGAATAAAGGAAGGGGAATAAGAACAATAGGGAGAAGGAAGAAGGAGAAGAAAGAAATAAAGATGAACAATGAGAATAAGAATGAAACAAAGACGAAGAAGGAATGAATGTAGGAAGTGAGAGAGAAGAAGAAAAAGAAAAAGGAAGCAGGAATGAAGGAAGGAAGGGAGAAGGAGGAAGAAGAAGCAGAAGAAGCAGAAAGAAAAGAAGGAAAGGAGGAGGAAGATGGAGGAGGAAGAAGGTGGAAAGAAGAAGAAGGAAAAAGAAAGAATGAAAGAAGCGGGAAGAAGTAGAAGAAGATGAAAGAAAGAAAGAAAGAAGAAGTAGGAGGATTAGGGAGAAGAATAAGAAGAAAGAGGAAGAGGAAGAAAGGAATCAAGGAAGAAGAAGAAGAAAAAAATAAAGAAAGAAAGAGATGAAGAAGAAGAAGAAGGAAGATAGAGGAAGAGGGAGAAAGAATAGGAAGAAAGAAGAAGAAGAAGGCCAATTAGCCCACAGCTTACTGTTAGCGTTGATCTGTCTGACACATGCACGTTGAAACTGGTTATTTTAGCGGTTAGACTAGCGTTCTAAACAAACAGATTCGTTATAATAAAATGTTTCAAATGTACCACAAACATGGGTTTAAAAATATCATACCCATCACGTCATGTCACGACACAGTCACGACTTATAAATCACAAGTAGATCACAAATTTTCTACCACGCTGACAGTAGTCCTCTCGTAAGACGTGGATATTTTAGACACACGACACCAATCTCGGGTTGTGGTGGATGGATGGGCCGCAAGGCAAACATTAACATTTTTACTCTGGGTTTCGTTGAACAATGGGTTCAGAAATAAATTGGGATACATGGCCCGTAGTTTTTAATGACGTTTATTTGGTTTATTTATTTAACATCTAAACAACTTTAGCTATTGGGGCAAAGTTAACAGAATAGGACAGGATTTATTTGTTTGTGAGTGTGTGTTTATTTGACTGTCCGGTGAAGGCTACTACGGACACATTCTTATTTTTTTTTTAAATGTACGTAAAGCGTAAATGAAAATTTGACACACAAATAATACATTTTATTACAAAAACAAATCATGAAGCCTCCAAACAGTCATAATGAAATATGATAAACAATCTGTAAAAAGAACTTATTTCTTTAAAAGAAAAAAAATGTATGTTAATTCCCCGAATAACATCCGGGAAAAACCGGATAGACTTAATAAATTTAGCCAGCAGGTGGGCTTGAACATCAATTTAAAGAAGTCTGAGGTCATGACGCTCAATGTGAGCAACCCTGAGCCCATATCAGTAAGGAATCAGCAATTGGTACAGACAGATACCTTCACATACCTAGGAAGCATAGTAACACCAGACGGTGGGGCAGGCAAAGACATCAACATCAGAATGAATAAGGCAAGAACAGCCTTCTTTAGCCTAAATAACATCTGGAAGTCCTCCCAATACAGCACAAGCACAAAATTAAGATTATATCAGAGCTGTGTGCTTTCTGTGCTTCTCTATGGTGCGGAATGCTGGAGAGTTACAGAGAAGGAAATGTCGAAATTGTCCTCTTTTCACACAACATGCCTAAGAAAAATTCACCGCATCTTTTGGCCGAATACCATCACCAACCAAGATCTGCTTACTCGTAGCAAGCAAGAGGACATGCACACCATCATAGCTGGCAGACGCTGGAGCTGGGTTGGTCATGTCCTCAGAAGAGACCCCGATGCCATCACAAGAACAGCTATGCTTTGGACCCCTGAAGGAAAGCGAAAGAGAGGCCGACCAAAAACAACTTGGCGGAGGACTGTGGAGGCTGAGATGCAAAGAATGAACCAGAGTTGGGGCACTGTACGAAGGATGGCCACCGACCGTGCAAAGTGGAATCAATTTGTTGTTGCCCTACAAGACGCCACTAGGCGTGATGGCCACTGACTGCTTTGACGGTCGGCGGTTAAGGATCAAAGAAGAAGAAGAATTCCCCGAATAACATTAAATATTTAAAAATCAATTATATTTTTTTTAAAATAAGAATTAACTTAGTTTAAGTTTTTAAACTTAAGGACCCCCCCAATTGAATCCATTCATGGACACCCAAGTGGCTGGAAGACCACATGTTAAGAAACCCTGGACCAGGGTAGGCCGGATTAAACCAAGAAGGGCCTCTATGCTTTCTGGTGTTTGAGCCCCTTTTCAGCTAATAAGCAATATGTTGTTTGTTTTTTTTTGTCAAACCCCTTAGCATGGTGATGGTATATACTCTAGTATTATTTATAATTTTGCCGGGGTGCATTATGTCTTTTAAGCTATTATTTGTTTTTACTATCATTTTAAACATATGAATGCGATTGGAAAGTGCAAAATATTTTCTTGTTATCCATAAATCTATGAATATTAACATTTTTTTAACATAGAGCTCCGGGCCCCTAGGCTTCAGCCTACTTAGCCTTATGGATAATCCAGCCCCGACAGAGTAAACGATCTTATGGTGAAAATGTTGACTTTAGTAGGTTTAAATTCGATCAGTCGACCTTATAAAACTATTTTCCTTTGTGTATAAACGTTTCTTCTTCATATACTGTACCAGCTGGCGTGAGTAATCATGTCTCTCCACAACATCAAGTCGCCAGTACTGTTAATCCATTCTGTTGTTGATCTCTGTCCCCGCCACGATGTTAAACTGTCCAGTATCTTTGTCCTTCTCTATGTCTTCTTCCTTCAATCTTTCTTACTATCACAATATATTCCTGCTCAGCTCTTCTTGTGTGCCCAAAGAAAGTGGATTGCTTTCTCCTAATATGGGTAGCAAGCTTCCTGTGCGCGCTGGATTCTTTCAGGACATTCTCTTTACTCATTTTCATAGGTCTATAGCGTTATTGTTGTTTGTTAATTGATTGTACTAAGCTCGCTTCCATATGACAGTATTGGTTCTATGTAACACTGACGAATCCGCTCTCACCTTTTATATGTATGAGTGTGTATTTGTTAAATACACTGCTAAAAATGTGTTGTACAAAACGCTTTTTATTTTACGTAATGTTTTTTTTTCTGAGTTATTCTACTTTTCACTTCTGGAATGCATCTGGAATACAAGCAACAATACATCCTTACATGTATTGATATGTGTATACGTTGGCCAGAGGCTATACCTCTTAAGAACGTTTCTTCTGCTGATGTGGCAGATGCTCTTTGGCTAATTTTCTCGCGTCTGGGTTTTCCCAAACAAATCTTATCTGATCATGGCACACAATTGGTATCAGACTCTATGTCTCAGGTGATGGCCATGCTCCGCATTGATAGGTCTCTAAGCAGTGTGTTTCGAGCAGAGCTCCGGGATGGTCGTTTTCCCCATCTGATGAGTGTGTTCCAAGATATTTTTGTGAAAGGGAGAATTTAAGAGATTGAAGATATGTTGAGGCCATGGAGTGTACCGGCCAGTGTTATGAGTCATATTTACTTTCTTGATGGATTTACTGTTATAATACTAGAACTGCAATGTATGCAGTCATTTGTTGACGGATATTTTCACTGTAATACTATGAAATGAGAACTGTGGTGAACTGCAATGTAGGCAGTCCTTTTGGTAGATGTTCTTTCCTATGGATTTATATTATATTGGAAAGTTACGACGTTCTTTGCAACCTATGTTCCGTGGATTTTTGTATGCTACTGTAACCTGTGAAGTGTACCGTCCCTGATGTCGATGTTACTGTATGAATAAACAATGTACTGTGAATTGGATACGCATACTAGTTTTACCCGTTGGTCTATGCTTGACCGTACGTTGCTGTGGTGTGAGTGACTGTACCATAGACACACTTAAAGAACCTATACACATTCGCGTATATATATTTACACATCAGTCGGCCACCCGTAAGCCCGACATAAGCTGATTGCCTTCATCAGCGGAAAGATATTAACATTGTTTATCCTACACCACCACCCTATGTTATTAACGCGCCTAGGTATTTGAACCTGTTGGCTTGTTTCAAACCTGTTCCGTTTATAATGTATCTCCCCAGAGACCAAAGGTAACTACTACACGGAACAAAAATGTTTAAGTACTAGCGCCTTTATGGCTGTTGCAATGGTTCTATTCCTAGTTTTTATCTCAAAATGGCGGCTTGTACACGTATTATCTGTATCCAATGAAAATGTCGACTCCGAGATGATGGTAACTGTATATAGGAGAATGAACGAACATAACTATTAGAACAAGGTTTCTTAACTTGTTGTCCACGGACCCCTGTGGGTTCCATGAGTGGATTCTCGGGGGTCTGTGTACATAACCTAAAATTTAAAATGTAACTTTTTTAAAAATTATTTTGCTTTTATGTACTTTTTCCCCAAGATGAAGTGCATAGCCTCCATCGGAAAATTAAGGTGGTTCACATCCTCCATGTGACAATCAAAATGGTCTATAGCCTCCATCGGACAATCAAAGTGGTCCACAGCCTCCATCAATCAAGGTGGTTCATAGTCTCCATCGGACAATTAAGGTGGTTCATGGCCTCCATCGGACAATTAAAGTGGTTCATAGTCTCCATCGGACAATTAAAGTGGTTCCTAGCCTCCATCTGACAATCAAAGTGGTTTATAGTCTTCATCGGACAATCAAAGTGGTTCATAGCCTTCACTGGACAATCAAGGGGGTCCATGGCCCACAAAAAAGGGTTTAGGAACCCTGTATTGGAATAACTGCTAACATTGCACAGCAAGCACTCACGCACGCATAATTATTGTTACTGCCAGCGACGACCCTTGAGGACAGCCTGAAAATGTTGATACGCCGAAACAAGACACTAAACGGAACAACACGACTCCACACGAACCGCAGATAAAGAAAACACACACCAACAGCGAGGGGGCGGGGGCGTTAGAATTGAAAACACGAGACAAAGACGCGCTACATGGCAGACAATACAACAAGCGTTTCTATACATAGCCCACTCACACCCCCTTCCCCGTTATTAAATGTACAGTAGCCATTACGAATAGAAACTGTCGACTTATTAGCATACCAAAAAATAATTTCTACGACTACAAAAGCCCGTGAAGGGTTAATAACTTGACCTTAACGAAATTAATGTTGCATAACCGAAGGCTTGGTTAGGCAGACGAAGAGTTAACTTTTTTTTTTTTTTTTTAAATTACGTGCGTGCGAGATATACTCCTGATATTACACAGACACCCCTCGACGGCGACACGACTTAATTAGATAAATAATTATGATGATTAAGACAAACAGAAATGTGTAATTCACCTATTAATTATACCCTTCATATTTTATTCCGTAAAAGTGCAATTACTTACGGACTTAACTCAAATATGCTTGGACCAGGGCCCACTCTGATGTATGCATAGACCTTGCTCTGAACTGGTAAATGTCACAGTCATATATGCTTTATCTATTCCTCAAATCATGGGGATGGTTATCTCATTATGTAAACTTATTTGCTACATGAACTACATCTGCAAGAGCATATAAATGTTATGGTGCAGGCTTTCTATATGGGGGCCAGCTGCATCTCCCCAGGGAGGATAAAAGATGATGCTATAATTCAAATATTGAAATATTGTGTATTAGTATGCTCTAACATATTGTGTATTAGTATGCTCTAACATATTGTGTATTAGTATGCTCTAACATATTGTGTATTAGTATGCTCTAACATATTGTGTATTAGTATGCTCTAACATATTGTGTATTAGTATGCTCTAACATATTGTGTATTAGTATGCTCTAACATATTGTGTATTAGTATGCTCTAACATATTGTGTATTAGTATGCTCTAACATATTGTGTATTAGTATGCTTTAACATGTCTTTCAGTCAAAAGTAAGGGCATTTATGCTAGATTAAATATTAGGACACCTCCCTGATTGCGATATGCCTTGTCCTGTAGCCAGATCTGCTGCTGTTAGAGGCTCCGACCTACCTTCTGTATTGCTAATACAGTGACGTAAATAATTTATGACTATGTAAAACTAGCATAGGGCTTTCGGGATAGATACTGCTATGACGGCCGTAGTATGCAGAACGAAGCTAAATACGTCACACAAAACTAAAACTTTTTTCACATGGCGCTTAACGGCGAAAGTAGACATTATTACTGCATTTCTTACTCCCTACAGAGCATGGAGCCACTAATGCAGTTGGTCCCCTTGCACTAAGCCAGTTTCAAAGTAGTCATGTGATTATGCAGTTATGGTTTCTGTAATAATTTCTTGTATATAATGGACGTTGCCAGCCCCCATGCACATTTTCATGTTAGTATTGACGTCATAACAAATTTATAATATTATTTAGTTACTAGCAAGTAACCTGTCAAAAATTACGGCAAAGAAATATGGTGTGAGATTTCTGTCATGTCTTGAGAACAGCACCGTTTCTCCCATGTTCAGTTTCTGCTCGCTATTTCCTTCCACTTTTTACCGAGCAAGTAAGCCCGTCAACAAACACAGGCACTTGGAAACTATAATTAACAATGTGAACATACTTGTAAAAACTGGGGAAAAGCCTTTGCCGGGAATCGAATGCAGAACTTTTGCTTGGAAGGCAAATATTCTAACCACTAAACCATCAACGCGACTTGATATTCTAACCACTAAACCATCAACGCGACTTGATATTCTAACCACTAAACCACTGACGGGACGCGGTTTGGTATATGTGGTTTGTAAAATCTTAACTTGAACATACATTAAACAACCTGGGAGGATGAACGGCGCTACCTCAGATTGGGCGTGAAGAAGGTCAAACGACAAGCAGATGAGAAAATAACACGCGGAAATGAACACCAGGCAAAAAAGACTATCACCATAGAGGCGCATTCCTATAGTCGGCTATGACTGAGGGGGTGGGGGGGGGGGGGGGGGGCTGCAGCTAAAATCTTAACTACAATATTTTAATTATTGCTGACGTCAGTCACCGCTGCTTTCATTACTTGTGGATATACCAAATAAATTATTAAAGAGTATCCATTTGTTTTATTCGTGTCTATTTTGTTATAGAGGAATGACTCATTTCCCGACACGCTGGCTGCTTTGTTTTGAATCCGCAATACAATCTAATTAATTTTACGCGTACTGGGACAAAGAAAACTTTATGAACCGCTTTTAAAACGCCAAATACGTCCTAGAGTCCCCGCGAACAGCAAGTCTTAACTGTGCTTAACTGCTAAAGTATGTTTACAAGGTGGCTAACTGAACTATAACAACGCTACATCACAATGAATATAAAAAGTACAAAGGTTTACTATAAATGTTCTCCATTTTCAGTAAACTTCTTGAATGTTACAAGTTCTCCACTAATGGCCGTTCAACCCCGACTAACAGAAACACATTCCACCAGTCAAGACAAAAACATAAACACATTCCATCCGTCAAGGAAGTGTCAAGTCTTAAGTAAAGAATGGCAGATGCCGTCTGCGAAATCATCTTTCACATAGCTGACCGGACATAGGCTGTAGGCAATAAACAAATGTAGGTTCCCGCTTTGTCTTCGAGGACATTTTTCAGTGAGGTCATGACCTAAATTCTGAAGAAACAAGTTCTAAAATATCGTTAGTAACAGTCTTTGCAAATGTCAAAATCGACATCAATAATACTTGACAACTAAAATGCACGTTTCCTTTCAAAGCATATCACGCATGGCTTCAAGAAACGCATTTATTGTAAAAATAACTAGCACGCTTCCAGAATCCACACGGCGATGGATTAACTCACTGTCTTACAACAGATCAGCGTTTCTCACGTTAGTCTCTGGACGTCATTGGGGGATCTCCGTATCTAAGAAACCGTAGCAGAACCATCTTCTTCTTTTGCGTTCAGTTTGCTAGTCATGCTAAATCTATAATTAATCTGGGGTCGTCCTTAGGTACATATCTGAATTGTGTGGGCAGATCGTGCTAGACCTCTGTCTACGAAGCACTATTTTTGTGGTTCCCAGTTCGCAAAGAGGATAGTAACGATTCTCTCCGGTAGCTAGGCGGTGGTGTCGTTCGGAAGGTCATGGGTTCGATTCCCAGTAAGCCTATCACTTCTGCTGTTTTCCTGTTGTCTAGTCTTCTACTTCTTTATTTCACAAGTGTGCCTGAAACATACCTTTGTGTATTATTTATTTAAATCTGCAGGCCTGTGGCCAGAACGAAGTCTGCAGTATTTTCCAGGCCCATGCGGCAGCCCTATAGCTTCTGCCTAAGATCAGTACCCTCTGCCTAGGTCTAGCGTCCTAGATCATCCCGGGCAGTTTTGGAGAATGTGTTCAGGGTGAGAATGTGTTCACGGTTCTAGATCCCAGTTTCACATGGACAATCATTAGTATGAGATATCCTGAGCTGACTGAGATGGCCTAGAGATCTGCAGTGGCGCGTTGGCAGGCGGGCGATGCCTGTCTGACTTTGTGACTATCTGGAAGTCTCTCTCTCTCTCTCTCTCTCTCTCTCTCTCTCTCTCTCTCTCTCTCTCTCTCTCTCTCTCTCTCTCTCTCTCTCTCTCTCTCATATGGGATTTTGTCCATTGTCATCATCATCCATTCTTTCATTCCCGGTAGAACAGCTGCCACACTGCCCATGAGGTTCCTGTTGCCTGTACTACTGCTCTTCTCCAGATTCTCTTTTGAATTTGCTTCATCAGTGAGTGTTAAGTAAAAGTTGTCCCATAGCAGATACGCCGTAGAGGAGTGAAGTGTGTTAGACCACACTAATGCAGGTTCAGCTTTAAGATCTGGGGGTGACCAGTTCCATTCCTCATTGCCTTTGTCTGCCTTAACTCGAGAGCAAAGTTAGATACATATTTACAGCTGGGTAGACTGGACCGTATGCAGATGACATTGCACTACTCGCACATTCACATCAACACATCCAAGAAAAAAAAAAGATGGACTAAATTAGTATAGCCAGTAGGCGGGTCTAAACAAAAATCTAAAGAAGACAAGAGGTCATGATACTCAATATGGACAATACTGAGCCCATAACAATAAGGAACCAGAAGCTGGAACAGACACATTTACATACTTAGGATGCATAGTAACACCAGACGGCGGAACAAGTATAGACATCAACAACAGAATGAATAAAGCGAGAACAGCCTTTGCTAGTCTAAAGAACATCTAGACGTCCTCTCAGTACAGCACAAACACAAAATTAAGATTATATGAGAGACGTGTACTTTATGTGCTTCTCTATGGTGCGGAATGCTGGAGCGTAACAGAGAAGGAAAAGTCGAATTTGTCCACTGCACACACAATCATTCTTGGGAAAATTCTCCGAATTTGTTGGCCGAATACTATCACCAAACAAGAACTGCTTACTCGGAGTAACCAAGAGGACATACACAGCATTATAGTTGGCAGACGCTGGAGTTCGGTTTGCCACGTCCTCAGAAAAGACTCCGATGTCATCACAATAACAGCTATGCTATGGACATTTGAAGGAAAGCTAAAGGGAGGCCGGCCAAAAACAATCTGGCGGAGACTTGTGGACGCCGAGATGCAAAGAATGAATCAGAGCTGGAGCACTGCACGAAGGATGGCCGCCGACCGAGCAAAGTAGAAGCAGTTAGTTGTTGCGCTACAAGACGCCACCAGGCGTGATGGCCACTGACTGCTTTGACAGTCGGCGGCTAAGGATCAAAGAAGACATGACCGTGACGCTACAACGTTTCGACCCCGGAACCAGGTAACTCTGAGGCCAGAATTAAGCGCTCTAACCGCTTAGCGCCGGTGGGTACTGGTCGATTAAACTGGTAGGCTGTTTCTTGTGAGGTAGCTGCAATCTAAACGGTGATTGAAAAGTCACTTTATATTTTTAAATTGTTATTTTTTTCACTCCCGTCAAAAAATTTATATGAAAGAAACGCCAAAATAAAGACAATTAACTGTGATTTTATTATATAAACTGCTTTGTCACATTAATATTACAGCTCAAAGTGAGCTCTTGTTTGTTCTACACATAATGTTATAGCAAGAAGTAATTGTTGCTGTCACTTATAACGTATTTTATTTTGTTTCTGAGAATAAAGAATTAAATAATTACTGATCCTTGTTTTGACAATTGTATCATCTATGTCCAATACATACGAATGAATATAATAAAAATTTACTTACTTACTTACTTGGTCGTTCCTCTTCTACCGTGAGGTGTACAGGTTTGGAAGAGAGAGTGCCATATTATCCTATCGGCTGTCTTCCTCCTAGCCTGGTTCCATTCTAGTCCTCGGTCCTTCAAAGATTGTCTAATGTTGTTCTCCCAGCGGACACTGGGTCGTCCTGGAGGTCTGGATTCTTGGCTCTTAGTTTCCCATGCTTGTCGTGGAAGCCGATCTTCTCCCATTCTGCAGACATGGCCAAACCATCTTAGCTGGGACTGTTCTACTTGGGTCTGCAGGGGTTGGGCTTTTAAGCCTTAACGTATCGTCTGGTTGCGGACCATGTCTCTTCTTGTTACTTCAACCACCTTCCTCAGATACCTCATTTGTGAGGTTTGGATCTGGCTTTTGTGGGTTGCAGTCACTGCCCATAACTCGCATCCATATGTCAAGACTGGAACATAGATGGGGCGATATACAGCCATCTTTGTCTTCTTACCAACTTCTCTTTTGCTGAGGAATCCTCGATTTATGGCCTGAAAAGTCTCCCAGCCGCTGCTCTTCGGGTAGCTGTTAAAGTCATATTTTAATGAAGGGGAGTTAAACGTTAAAAGACTTGTATGTACAGGTCGGATTTTTCGTTATCAACCTTGTAAACACGCTTAGTTTGTTTTTTAAATATATGATAGAGAATCTACTCGAATGTTCGAGATATAGAAAGTGTTAGAAGGCGGATGAACGCTACTCACATCCCGGGGCGAATTCGCGCGGGGATGGATTGGTACTGAGCTGTTTTTTGAGCGGGAGATTTTTCGTGACAATCGATACGGGCAGAGCTCCGAAGATGGATGTTAACCATTTTCCGTCAGTGTGTCCCGGGATAAGATATTTGGTGTGAAGGGAATGTTTGATACTTCCTAATGTATTTTCTAAAAGCCATGGATATGCGGCTTATTTATGTACGTTATTGAAGATTTTCAGGCCATGGATTATGTATTATTTCAGGCCTTGGAGTATGTTGATTTAGGCCATACACATATTATTGTAAACTGCGACATATGCAGTTCCCCTTTCTTGAATGGATATTTTTTGGCCATGATGTTGATGATTATGAGCTGCTGTGCTCTACAGCCTTTGTGAATGGATATTTTTGTACCAGTGACTGTATCTCTAAGGATTTACTTACTGATGATCGATGAACCGTTAATGAGCCATTATTGATGATTATATATCTTTGGATTGTACGCTCAATTACCTTGGATTAGTGCTCACTTGATGTACCATGATTTGCCGTGACTTGTAATTTGTGACAGTGTATTATTTATGATGTCATTGTTTGCTGTGGTGTTAATAAACAGTGTAGAACGTTACCAGGAGTTACAACGTTTCCTAACTCCTAGGTGTGCTATGGTGTGAGTGATTGCTACTTAACTCAATCTGTACTACATGAAATTCGCGTTTGTTGACACTCATTCTCTCACACATCAGTCGGCCGTCCGTAAGCCCGAGACAGGCTGATCGCCTATATCAGCGAAAAATAATAATAACATTTATCATCCTCTCTTACACCACCTATATATATCAACACAGCAACAGTAGCCAACTCTTCTTTGGTGCCTCCCTTCCGGTCTATGACAGCTCCGAGGTATTTAAAGTGGTTGACCTGCTCCAGGACCAGTTCTCCCAGCTTAATCTGATGCCTTCTTTCCTCTCGTGATATCACCATAGTTTTTGTTTGAGAGCTGCTTATAATCATCCCTCTCTTCTCCAGCTCTTCCTTCCAGACTTGCAGGTTGGACTAAAGATGTGCCTCTGATTTAGCAATCATGGCAATATCATCAGGAAACGCCAGCTCTGAAATACAGACCTGTCTCATCTTCCAGTACCCACTGAATATTTTTTTGTCCTCTCCTTACATGCCTTTATGACATCGTCCATGAGAAGTAAGAAAGATAAGGTGACAGGATATCACAGTGTCTTACACCAGTGATGGTCCTGAACTCTTGTGACTTATCGTTTGCCGTCCTCACATAATTTCTGCAAGACTTGTAGAAGCTCTGTATAGCATGAATCAGAGGTGCCGGAATGTTCTTTCTTGCCAAACAGCCCCAAAGTTTGCTCCAATAAAAATTTAAAAACAGGAATTGATGTTTCAACCACCCTACAGGATATCCACATGTACCGGCTGCTGTCTGAATCTCTTCAACAAATTTATTGTTATATCTGGCCGTCTGATTAGAAGAATGCGACGAGTTTTTGCATGTGTGTAGTCTACATTCTCATCATCATCATCATCATCATCATCAATACTTTCAGCTCACCGAGGAGTACAGGTTCTTGGCAAAAAAGAAATGAGTCACTTGAAATGTGGATATACACGATAACAGCTAGCATCACATGGAAGGAGAAAAAAATATGGAAGTCCTACAAAAGCTGGAAATGAAAAAAGATATTATGAATTATATCAAAGTTAGACAGATAAACAACAATTATTCAAGCTGACGTCTGAAAGTGAACGAAGAAGAAAAAGAAGACAGATTAAACAGTTATTTTAGCACATATGATATGAAAAATAAATGAAATACAGGCTTATAAAGAGACATCACACGTTGAAATACCTTCATGACACAGAAGATAACGCTGACGTCTAACGAGAATGACAGCGTCCACGCTAGAAGTAGGACAATAACGTCAAGAGATGGACAAGACGGGGCCTATTAGAGTGTACCACCAAGATAGGAGACACAAGAGGTAGATCCATAGCTGCCGACCTTCTGTGAGGAGATGGTTGCTGATTGTGACGTGGAACTGAAATATTGATACAGTAATCTGACAGCCTTTGCTTTCCCATTTAGGTCTACCATTGGCTAAGCCAAACCACGCAATTTTCTGTTTGTATGACTCACATTTGAATCCACGCACTTTTTCTGGGAACATAACAACAGAGTTGTTTACCAACTTTTCGCACCTGCCAGCCTTAACAAGGGAGCGAATCACGTTGGTTTACCTGAGTTTCTCACGCGAGCTGATTTGCCAATGATCGGTCATTAGACAGACGCGCGTAGATATAACGGATTGTTTGAAGAGATACAAGGGCGATAATAATTTCCCGACCACCTTTGATGTTCGTACGTTTCAGGGGGAGGTAAACGATTGATCTGCGGAAAGGGGATGTAATCTAAGAGAGGCTCGTGCACGGCCAGTCTTCTGATGTCGATCGGTGTCGCTGAGTAGAATGAACGAAAAACCTTTGATCTGGGAAACGTAGTTTCCTGAATTCTCTGCTATATAGAAGGTGTGAATTGTAACATGTTCTAGTGATAATAACACCTCGATCTGTGTGTATGTATATATATATATACCGCGCTCTCTCAAATTCAGTTATCAGAAGTCGCTCAGAAATTCTTGGATAATCTAAACACGCCGGACTAGAACCATTCTTCGCTAAATGTGTTAAATTTTCTCGTGTGGATTTCATTTTCTGGGTTGTGCACCTGATCAAAACCAGTGGCCAACGGTTTAACATTACCAGTACCATTATTATTATTTTGGGTCTTCGATTTTTGGACTAGTTCGGTCCTCTTTCTTCATTCAGTGAAGGATTAATGGTATCTTCTTCGTGGCTACCAGTCTCAAGTTCCTTCGTGAACCGGTTGTGCCCAAGAGACCAATAAACATTAAGATTAGAATCGTAACTGGACTGTACATTACCCAGAATTATTTATCCAATTTTTCCAGCCCACTGGGCATACGAAAGAACATATATTCCCGACGTTTGACAGCCGTAGCAACGGAGTGATCCAGAAAACTACGCTGTTTCAAAATCGGCACTCACCATAAGAGCCAGCCGATAGGATTTACCATCACCATCAGTTTTACATATTGTAACATTTGTCTTAGCAACCAGATGCTTAGCAATACAGGAATTACTTTTCTCCTTTTGCAACTGTGAACGTCCCGAGCACGTCTTGCTTCAGTAACTATTTGCGGTGACACATGATTCATCCAGGAAAAATTAAACCACCAAATTTGGCGTCCACCTTGTAATTATTATTCGATATATAGGCTGGACTGGGGCCATATTTGGGCAACCCACCTGACAGTATAGGTTCAGACTATTGTAATTTTTCAAGGGATACCAACACCACTATTAGGTAAGCAAGAGTGTTTGTGGCCACCTATGACAGACAGAATAGGCTATGAAGAACAAGTTCCCTACTAAATTACTACTCAGTAAAGTACTCATTTTAGCGAACTAAAAAAAAAGAAGTTAGTACAAGGATTGTAACAAAGGAAAATATTCACTCTCTCTATCTCTCACTCCTGTAACGTAGTGCTTATCTTTGACCTTTGGGTTATTAACTTCTTTTGGGATCCTTTCTCAACAAGGGGAGGGCACTTATTCGGTTATTTTCATATATCTGTAAACATGATTTTTATTGATTTCTCTATATGTTTGATGTTGTAAAAAGTTTAATGATAATAAACAACAAAAAGAACTTACATCTGTGTGTTGGTCAGACCCATACCCAATTAACCATAGTTTTTCACGTTTTGTGTGTCTTGTTGTCACATAATTGTGTGTGGGTGTGTTTAGTTAAACTTATCTTTATAGAGATAAGGGGTTGGAAGAGTGTCTTACACTACAATATAGTCGTATAGATAGGCTGGACTAGAGAAACTTCAGTCCAGAGACAACTTTTTTCTCCTTAACTATTCACTCGTGAAATCTATTCTTACACCTTTATTCTCACCTATTTACCACTATCACCTCTGCTCAAACGGGACCATAAATATCTTCTAACCTATCTAAAAATATTCGACACTGATCTGGTCTGTAATCACACGTTCTTAGAAAACTGTTGGATTTGTGGCACGAATACATTGTTTTACTATATGCTGATAATATAATATACAGGTAGTCTAGTCTCATAGCAGGTAGTGCAGTAGGTGAGTAAAGAGTTAGATACTTCATTATACTAAGTCTTCTTAGCTTTATGAGGTTGGGTAATCAGTTTTCTTCCTCGGTTCCTTTGCCTTTCCTAATTCAAGAGCAGTAATGTACCCATTTACAGCTAGGCAGATTGGGACGTGACGTTAACTGATTTCGAACACGGTGTATTTGAGACACAAGCGCCGGATAATAACAGAGGAGCTTAATAAAAAAAAATGTATAATACATCTAATGTCTAGTAATTACATCGCTGCTCGAAACGTTGCGCGGACGTCGACCTGACAGCCTTCAGACACAATTTTTTCTGTTGATCCAAACACAGGTATGAGACTTTTTCTTCCGTCATTTTTATTTATTACTTTAGTTTGACCTACGTTCTTCTCGCAGAAGTCACGACGAAATTTATTTGTGTACATCAAACAGTTACATATAAACTAAATAAATAACTATAAACTAAACTTTTTACTCTCACAATAAAACGGTTACTTCACAGCCGTCTGAAGTCTGTAGAATAGATACATTTTAGTTGTTCCTCTACTACCCTTGGGTATAAAGGTTTGCCAGAGAGAGAGAGAGAGAGAGAGAGAGAGAGAGAGAGAGAGAGAGAGATGGAGAGGGAGTGTCACGGTTTGCCTCCCCTTGCTATGCAGTAGTGGTCCAACAGTGACCAAAACCTAGAGTATCTAATGTTGGTCTTCAAAGGCATCTACCTTCGCACAAGATTACTCTTGGCAGAGTTGTAGATAGAAGGGAAATGATGCTTCTACCTCGAGGGAGAATTCACAAGATATCTCAGAAGTCAAGAACAATGCTGAGTTTGTGCAAGTTAACTTTTTATCTGAACCGCCGCCTTTTATGAAGATGGATATTGTATGATGTAGCTCGTTCAAGCAGCCAGCTGATTATATATATATATATATATATATATATATATATATATATATATATATATATATATATATATATATATATATATATATATATATATATATATATATATATATATATATATATATATATATATACTAGAGGTTCTGGATCATACGTATGCCTTTCTCTCTGTAATGATTAATTCAACTATGAATTTGTCAAAATCAACATATACAAAATGAATGATCAATTACATTGAAGGATTCCGTTTCACGCACATTGAGGCATATTGGGAATATGGTGTCAGGCCCATATTTTCTTGACCATCGGCACACTAGGGGTGATGTGGTCAGCATCACGGCGGCCGCCTTAATCTTCCCAGAGTTGCTCTGGTACCCAATTCATGAGGCTGGGTCGACCCCGGAGCCGTTTGAGGTCTAAAAAATCCCACCTCAACTGGGGATTGAACCAATGACCACCGAGCTAGGAAGCCAATGCACTAACCACTGCGCTACCTCGGCTCAATTACTTTGAAACAAATGTAAATAAATATGACTGGTGATAGTGAACAATAATTAGGTTTCTTCACCGAAAAGTTTTTAGGCTTGATGAATTTAGCAAAATAAAGTTCAGTTGTTTTGTTGGCCTGTTAAAATTATGACTTTCCAAAATGCTGAGGTGCCGATGCTGCTTTTCCGTAGATTCGTCTCTGTGGTCCCAAGATGCAGCAATAGTGAATGCAGTCAGCGACCCATAGCTTGACTGCTTGCATCAGCGAACCAGAGCTGATCAAGACCGTACTCCACCTCCACGTGGTAGTCCTGGAAACAGTCTGCAGCAGTGCAGTCCGGCTGAGCGAGTACGGATCGAAATGGGAAGGCAAACCCGGTCCCTAAAAAATGCCGTGCAGAAGTCGGATGTGTCGACCGAAAGGTGCAGATATCACAGCTTAGGCGCAAACAGACACAACGCAACCACCGTCCTTTTCAGGGCGAACGAGGAAGAAGAAGAAGAAGTCTCTGTGGTGAGGGGCACGTTTCCAGATCCGTTCAGGAAGTAACCTCTCCGGGTCAAAGAAAGAATCTTTCAAGTGTTCATCTCAAGCTTCGAACCACAGTCTAGAAGTCCAGTAAATGGTATCTCCGGGTCGTGCCACAATTAGTCGGGTCGTCTTGTTCTGGTACCACAAATTTAGAGGGAATAAAAGAATACATTCCGCTATTAAATATCTGTTTGCCTGATATTAATCAGGCGCCTTTTCCTGCTGTCCGTCAGGCATTTGTTTTCTCAGATTTTTTTACTTTTCCTGAGCGTATATCATATCACTCAGGGCATGTGATGAAAAAATACCAGTATGTCAGTTAATTTAAGGAAAAATTTGCACAGCGGCAGTGGCTTGTGCCTGAACGTACATATAAAATTTACATACATTCACGAAATGACAATATACAACTATTCACAAGTTGATGTAATCAGCACTCACTCCCTGCTCCATTCGGAGTCTGGGGGTTACCTCTGCTTTTGGCTCTTCCGTGAGAACTAACATGAAGCAATCACCAGCGCTTGCTGTGGTGGTTCATGAATGTATCCTTTCCACATGCTGAGGTTGCCAGCCTAGTATGAATCTTTAACCCCATTAGCAAGTATAAACATGCCAAATCCACAGCATAAAAAATATGTTACACTCACCTCAATAATTGAGAAATCTTAGACTTCTTGCTCAGTAGAATAGACTTGGCAACTTAACACAGATGCCTCGAACACACGGCTGGGGTATTATTTAGATGTCTGAATCCCTCTGTGACTTGTGAGTGGTCCTGTAGAATTCCAGGTTCTGTATTAATGTTGGCGAGTTTTCTACTGATGTACAGAGATGCTCGTAATACTTTTTTGCCGGTCCTATAAATTCAGAAAACAACTATATCCTTTTTTGTGGCAAGGTCCGAGCTGTCTGCGTTGACGATTTCACGAATGCAGTGCCGTATGTCAAACTTTTTCTACGTTATATCGTAAGTTCCCGGCCCACGCTTCCACCTGGCGTTTTCGACAAAACTCTCAATCAGCGCGGTTGTTTATTGGCTTCTCAAATGCCAGCCAATACATTCAAAGTTCATGTCATGAAAACTTTTCTCGTGTAGTATTCTGTATGACTCATGCGTTTGAAACTTTCAAACAGTCATCCTCCGTACATGGAGTTGCTACATCGGACAAATGTTGTCAAAGTCTACTCATTTCACACTTCCTGCTCGGTCTTCCAAATGTCTTCCAAGATTGCGTTTATCTATAATCACCTAACCCTGCTGTCGAGTCGGAAGTAATTATGCAATATTAAGCAAACACTTCATGCTCGCATTTACCTGGAGTTAATGTGGTATTAACACGTTTTAGGGATTCTATTAATCTCTCAGGGATGGGCGATACGCTTGTCTGGCCCTGTCATGCATCGAAGCGTGAAACGTGAACAATGACAGCAGGGAAAAATAATGTGCTAACAATTGAATAATGCACATAACTCAGTACGCACAACAAATGTAGTTCAATACTGTCGGAGAGGAGAAGAGAGCGCACAAATTATTTCACAGAGAGAGAGAGTCATAATATCCTATCGGCTGTCTTCCTCCTGGTCAGGTTCAAATCTAGTCCTCGGTCCTTCAGAGATTGAGAATGGATAGCACCAGGAGAAAATTGCAACCAAGGTGGAGACGGTGGAATGGGTTCAATTCCCAGCACAAACCGCGCAAAAAAGGAGGCGGGGGGGAAGAGGGGGGGGGGGTTAATAGGATGGCACTTGGCAGTCATGACCCAAGTGGGCCCGCCAGCCTAGAATGTCAAAAGAGGGTCGAAACAACATCAATTATTATGAACAGATTCCTTACCAACTAATATAATGACTTGTATAGTTTCCTATTATTGAACAACAAATGTGCGCACTCAAAGGTAGCGGGAAATGACAAGTTAAGTGAGTTACCACAACGAAGACAGAAGGACCGACACAGAATATTTCATGAGGATTAGAGTAGTGAGGGACAAAAATCAAGAACACGCATAACTAACTAGAGAAGGTCTCGTTTCTAAAGAAAATTAGATATTCGGATCTTTCTGACAGCTGACTCGTGAAGTACTATTATCCTGTTCTTCGCATACGACCAATATATTGATGTGTTCGGTTTGGTCGAAACGCAATATTCGATACAATTGTAATTTAAACACACGTCTTCATATCAGTCTGGGGATAATACTATCCCGGACACGAGGAAACCACGAAGGGCAACCCACAGAGGGCAGTAGCCAAGATCAGAAGTGAGGTAATCTGGCTTGCAAGTGCCTATGCCCCAAAGGGAGTTTTAAAAGAGACGAACCATCACCGCAAAACTCCTCCTAAATCGCCTCACCTCTACACCTCTATTTCACAAGATACAAGATAAAGGATCCAACCATCACCGAGGTTTACACTTTATCACTTGACAGTCAAGGTAAAAAACACCACCGAGATTTACACTTTATCACTTGACAGTCAAGGTAAAAAACATCACCGAGATTTACACTTTATCACTTGACAGTTAAGGTAAAAAAACAATCTCGTTCAAGCAATGAAACCATGAACATTCAGACGATCCTTTATCCCGCCATACAACAAAAACTCTTCAATTAAAGTTACAGTGTCAAGTCATTTACGTCTCCGAAATCTGTTTCTAAATCACCAAACGTCATCTCAACTTTGAACACAGACTTGGTCAGGAAAACACATGCTTCAAGTTATTTACTAAATGCGTAAACAGGAGTAGAATGCTGGAAGTTTATGACGTCAAAAACAGACGGTAGGCGTGGGTTTCTCACCGTTTTAGGAGTAGTAGACCCTGGGAAGTGCCACTAATTATGTGGACTCTCAAGACAATTTATGACGGCATTAGCTTACAACCCGTGTGGTTTCCATGGTGTAAGGAGAAGACGAAAGAGTAGAATCTCTGATCTTTCAGATAACTCGAAAGCTGTGACTATTATAGGTTGTACAAAGTGGTGGCAACTTTTTAATTTAACACGAGTTGTTACAGAAACCACAACTGCAAAATTACCAACAACAACAACAAAATGTAATGGACGACTTCCTACAAGGAAGCCAGCTGCAGTGGAACCCCCGTGCTCCGTATGAAGCATAAAAAAAGATTTATACTGATTAAAATGATGAGAATACAGATTACACAAAACACAGATATCTGGATTTAAACAAATTAAATAGTTATATACTCCTTTATAGAATCTTCAACTGAAATGTCAAGTCAAGTCTTATTACTTGTTTGTGAAACAAAGACCGGGAGAGACAATCAAGAAACTACAGACTTTCATAACTGGGTGCTTGTATAGAACAGAAAAATTGAACTGTTATGATAATATCATCTATATGAGACTTGACAAGAACCAGGCAGGTGCCAGTGTCGAACAGAAGATGAGGAGAAGACGATGGCCTATGACACAAATTCAGAAAACCTGAGAATCAGCATTACAAGGCAGTCCTATTTTTAAAATTCCAAATAAGAAAGGTTAAGGAAAACCGAAAAAGGCACGGAGAAGAGAGAATGAAAGGGATAAAAAAAAAAAAGATATGGAACGGCATTGAGCGGATGGCACCAATCAGAATGACCTGAGGTGAATTAGTTGAAGGACTATGCTCCTTGGGGAGGTCAAGGGTAATAATGGATTAATCCAAACATGATATCACTCAGAAATTAGACATACCTCTCGCCTGACTCCTTAGATATACGAAAGGTTGTCCTAAGGCAGGGGTCGGGAACCTGCGGCTCGCGAGCAGCATCCGGCTCTTTGAGCGTTCTCGTGCGGCTCTCGACTCTCTTCTAATTCACTCTTAGTGAATGAGGGATATCACGTGTTTTTTTTTTTTTTTTCATGCGGCTCTTCAATTCGTTAAAATGGAGACAAAATTAAATATTTGGCTCTTTGTTACGGAAAGGTTCCCGACCCTTGTCATAAGGGTATCAGTAATACTGACTGAGAAACACTGACATACATTTTCACAAATTATTCATATACTTCACCGAAAACTCAAAACGGTCAAGCCTATACACTGACATGTTAGAGAGATCAATTTTACAACACCTGAGTCAAAGGGCTGCAGCGTAGTTCATGAGGGTCGATGAGAATAAGAATAGGGCTACAGTCCCCTCAGGCGTGTCGTTTGATGCGAGTAATATGAGTTTGTGTATGACGGCTGACAACATCATCATGTAATACGAGCAGCTACAACAACCACTGCTGTACGAGCATGTGAACGCTTTTGGTTCAGGCTTCCCGAATGGAAGGGGCGGGCAGATACAATTGTGGATCCTTACTCCTTAGACAGCAAACAGAATGATGATGATGATGATGATATGCAACACTGTCAACCTCATAGATTTGATGTCACGTGACTGTGTCCAGAACGTAGAGTTTCTGTTTCTCCGAAGTAGTTAAGATATGTACAGTCAGGCGGTGTAAATAAATCGGTTACTTACAGAAACACAAACATATAGGCAGACATACAGAATAACGAAGAAGACAGAATTTTTATTTGTTACTATCAAGAAATATGCACGGTTGCTTTTTTTTTAACACCTCTACTCTACAGCATCCAATGGACAGAGTGGTTACAGCGCTAGTCTCTCACGGCAATGGTACCGGGTTCGATTCACGGAATCAACACGCTCTAGTTCACCCAGCTGTAAATGGATACTTGACTTTGAACTTGAATTAGGGAATGAAAAGGTAGCGAGCAAGGGAACTGGTCACTCCACCTCAAGATGCTGTACCTAGTACACCAATACCTCGACTTTCGTCGCTTCGCTCTTTCGTCGGTTTACAATTATAACCACGTTTCCAAATTTCGTCGCTCGCTTCGCTCTTTCGTCGCATTTCGTCACCACCGCGCGCCATCTTGTTTCTTTCGTCATTCAGTCTTTGAATAGAAGTCGTTCGGTGTGCACTGTTTTTTTAAATTGTCCGCATTGAATCTCTTATATTTGTGATTAAACATATTAATACTACTTATTTTTGTGATTAAAATAACAAAACTATTCATACTATATTATTTGTGTGATTCCGGCAGAAGTTCAAAAGTAAATAGTGGGTTAGAACACCAAATAGCCTGTTACAGAGAACTTCTTAGGGAAAGGAAGAAGACATCAATGAGGTAAACGTTATTGCTCTCCTTTTTCAAGACACAACCGCCACAACCAACTTCAGTCACCCCCTCCCTCTAACCCTTCAGATTCCGAGCCATCAACATCAGCCCCAGCCACTGTTAGATCTCCTTCAAAGTGCCCTTCTCCTAAAAGAATTAGATTGAAATCCTCCAGTTCTGAAGATGAGCCTCCTCAATTTTCTCCATCTGATTTTCTAAGTCTAGAATTTCCCTAAATTACCAACATTCAAAACTGTACATACTGTATATATTCATCGTCTACTTAATCAAGAATGATTTTAAGGTAAGATGATATTTACGTATTTTTTATTTATTACTGTATTTTCTTTATTCTTATGTTTATTTCTGTTTATCTAGGTGTTGCAAGCATTCGTAAGTGTTATATAGTTAGTTATTTACGTTTTTTGGCGGCCCTAATGCATTTGTAAGCTAAATAAAGGCTATGCTTCGACTTTCGTCGATTTTCGACTTTCGTCATAGCTCTGGTCCCTAACCTGTCGAAAGAGTGGGGTATGGGTGTATAGTAAAGTCTCTAAGCTTTTACTCCCCTATGGCAGTATATGCTATGGAACTGCCTTTACCTATTTACTCTAGAATAAACAAACAACAAAAATAGGTCAATGTTAGGTGCTCCCTAGAAAGAAAGAAACTTGATTGCGGGGAAACAAAATTCAATCCAGGTCCATCGAAACTACGCTCTCTCCTCACTGACCGTGTTACTACCAACGACCAGATAAGCAACCAACAAATATAAGTACATCACTTGGGGTAGTCGTATTCGCGACACAACCCGCAGCTATGGAATATCAGACCAGAACGATCCAAACACTTCAGAGAAATTAATCCCTCTATATCAGTGTTTCTCAACCTTCTTGTGTTCACGGCACATATTTCGATTTTCTAAAAATTTGCGGCGCACCTATCTGACCCCACGCCTGAATAAAAAATTACAGTGATTTGTACTAAATTAAATACTTTAATGTACTTTAATTTGTGGGTACTTTAGAAAAAAGAAATCTCTCAATTTGATTTTCTCTTAATTGTTTAAAATAATTGTGAAGTATATCTATTTTTGTTCAAAGCAGTTAATAGCTCCAATTATTATTGAATGAATTCAAGTTGTAAGATCAGTTTTACATTACATGATCACTAAAAATATACTTCATGTATAGTACGTTTCAAAAAGGTCGGTCGACGATTGACTTCAAATATCTCCATATTCCTTGCACTGATAAACATGATTTTTTGCATGTGGTTTTATATTTTCATTGTCCCAAAGTTTTTATAAAATTCGATGTTGCAGGTAGTGTTCTTTTCTTGCAACGGCTAATTCCTTTGATCTTTTTTAACGAAGTAATTATTTTGTCCTGGAAGAAAATAATTTACCGTAAAAATGAAGGAAGTTGCATATTTTCGGCATAGGCGTTTATACAATTCGAATGTTAGAGGGGAACTCCGCCCATGCCGGTCCCAAGCCCGGATGAAAAAGGAGGAGGGCGGCCTGCATGGAGGCCGTAAGGAGGCAGCCCCTCCACCATGCAAAGGCACAACAGGCCAATCACCTGTTTGCTTTAAACCATGATTACGAGTAACACAAGAGAGAAAACCGGACTGATTCTAAAGGCGACGAACTGGAACGGACTACGGACTACGACTTATGGAACATGGAACACAAGAAGTATAAATGGGAAGGAAGAGGAGCTGGTGGAAGAGATGAGGAAAGCAAAACTAGAAATCCTGGCTATAACGGAAACAAAGAAAAAAGGACAAGGAGTCATGGATCTCAATGGCAACACGCTGCTCTACAGTGGTGTACCCATATCCGAAAGAGCTAAAGGGGGTGTGGGTTGCATTGTGGCCCAAAATCAAAAGGATAGTATCAAGGGGTGGAACTTTGTCTCAGAGCGCATTATGGTTGTGAAACTAAAAGAAGGAGAAACCATAGTCAACCTGGTCATAGTGTATGGGCCAAATGAGATGAGGATGAGAGAGCAGAGGTCAAGGAGGAATTCTTCGAGCTGCTTCAAAGGACAGTGGATGACTGCCTAGATGAAGTTATCATGCTCGGAGATTTTAATGCCAGAGTTGGAAATGACCATGCTAGATGGGGTGGAGATTATCGGAAGATATGGAGAAGATACTCTCAATGACAATGGAAAGCGACTCCTTAGATTCTGCAGTGAGCAGAATCTGATCATTACAAACACAAAGTTCCCCCATAAGCGCATACATGCATACACTAGATGTGAACCAACAAAGAATGAGAAGTCAGTGATCGACTATGCCATTGTTCGGAGAAGCTCATTCAAATATGTCCGAGATGCAAGAGTCTGGAGGGGGCCAGAGATTGGAAGTGATCACTACCTGCTAACAATCAAAAGAACAACTGAAAGAGTTGCTCAGCCTAGGAACTGCTCAACATCACGCAAGAAACCAAGTAAACGAGCAGGAGAAATGAGCATTAGGACCTACAAGCTGAGAGAGCCAGAAATTAAGACCAGATATCAGGGGCTTATTGCTGTTGCGGTGAGCAACACAGAAGAACAACCTGATGACTTGGAAACCCTCTGGATTAAATTCAAGGATATCATAAAGACAGCTGCTGCAGAAGCATGTGGTGAAGTCCGACTTGGTAACCAGAAAAAGAGGACACCTTGGTGGACGGAGGAAGTCAAAGAGAAAATAAGAGAGAAGAAAATGGCATGGAAACAATACTTAGGAGCTAAAAACACAACAGGACAAATGGAAAAATATAGAGAATATGTGACACTCAGAACAGAAGTAAAGAACAAAGTGCTAGCAGCAAAACAGAAGTCCTGGGAAGAATTTGGAGAAAAGCTAGAAAAAGATGCACAAGAAAACCAGAAATTGTTCTATAAGACCCTAAAGAACATGAGGAAGGAAAAACAATGCCCTCTCAAACTTATAAAGGACAAGCAAGGCAAATTGCTTACTGCCCCGAAGGAAGTAATGGAAAGATGGAAAGAATATTTCTCAGAACTCCTTGATGGTGAGCAAGGTCAAACATCAGAAATGATAACCACTAGCACAGAAGAGGAAACCAATGGTCATGAAGATGACATAAAGATGGAAGAACTGAAGGCAGCACTGGAGAAAATCAAGATGGGCAAAGCAGCAGGGCATGATGGTATAACACCAGAAATGGTTAAGTACATGGGAGCATCAGGCGGCCTGTTACTCCTAAGGGTCCTACAGGCAGCATGGTGCAACAAGACCATACCAAAGGATTGGGAGATCGCCATCATAACACCAATTTTCAAAAAGGGTGACAACCGACAGTGTGGAAACCATAGAGGCATATCCCTTCTCAGTGTCCCTGGAAAAATCTACTCTAGAATCCTAGAGCAGAGACTCCGACGCCTAGCTGAGCCACAATTGGATGAGGTCCAGTGCGGATTCCGAGCAAACCGAAGTACTCAAGACCTAATCTTCACACTCAGACAGCTGAGTGAAAAGGCCCTTGAGTATAAGAGTGAGATCCATCTTTGTTTCATAGATCTGGAAAAGGCGTTTGACAGGGTCCCTTGGAGCAAACTTTGGGACTGTTTGGCAAGGAAGAATATTCCAGCACCTCTGATTCATGCTATACAGAGCTTCTACAAGTCTTGCAGAAATTATGTGAGGACAGCAAACCATAAGTCAGAAGAGTTCAGGACCACCACTGGTGTAAGACAAGGTGATATCCTATCACCTTACATCTTCATACTCCTTATGGACGATGTCATCAGAGCATGTAAGGAGAGAACAAGAAAGTATTCAGTGGGGTACTGGAAGATGAGACAGGTCTATATTTCAGAGCTGGCATTTGCTGATGATGTTGCCCTGATTGCTAAATCAGAGGCACATCTCCAATCCAACCTGCAAGTCTGGAGGGAAGAGCTGGAGAAGAGAGGGATGGTCATAGGCAGCTCTAGAACAAAATCCATGGTGATATCGCGAGAGGAAAGAGGGCATCGGATTAGGCTGGGAGAGCAGGTCCTGGAGCAGGTTGACCACTTTAAATACCTCGGAGCTATTATAGACCGAAAGGGAGGCATCAAAGAAGAGTTGGCCACTCGAAAAGCAGCAGCTGGGAGACTTTTTCAGGCCGTAAATCGAGGATTCCTCGGCAGGAGAGAGGTTGGTGAGAAGACGAGGATGGCTGTGTACCGCTCCGCCTGTGTCCCGGTCTTGACATATGGATGCGAGTCATGGGCAATGACTGCAACCCATAGAAGCCAGATCCAAACCTCAGAGGTGAGGTATCTGAGGAAGGTGGTTGAAGTAACAAGAAGAGACATGGTACGCAACCAGACGATACGTCAAGGCCTAAAATGCCACCCCCTACAGACCCAAGTAGAACAGTCCCAACTAAGATGGTTTGGCCATGTCTACAGAATGGGAGAAGATCGGCTACCACGACAAGCATGGGAAACAAAGAGCCAAGGATCCAGACCCCGAGGACGACCCAGAGTCCGCTGGGAGGACAACATTAGACAATCTTTGAAGGACCGAGGACTAGAATGGAACCAGGCCAGGAGGAAGACAGCCGATAGAATAGTCTGGCGCTCTCTCTTCCAAACCTCTACACCTCACGGTAGAAGGGGAACGACTAAGTAAGTAAGTAAGTAAGTATGTTAGAGGCGTTTGTTAACTGATTACTATGTGACGTCCTTTTTTATTTCTTCGAAATATTTGAGAGAAAAATAACGCCTATTCGTTGTAAATGTTACTTTTTATACTAAAACGTGAATGGATGCATGAAGAGGTGAAAGTACTGTGTATGTTAAAAATAGTAGTGAAATCGCGGAGATAAAAAGGAAATGAATTGGTTTACATATACACATAGATGGAGGAGAAAACATATAAGGTATTTACACACTTATTCTGAGTCAGACGAGTCTAACATATTGATGACTATTCTCGGCTGAACGAACGACAGTCCATCTTTTTTCCAATAGTCATTTTCCTCTTTTAAGACATGGTCTTCACATTTACACCAATAATCTTTGTCTATCTGCGAGAGTGCGGCATATGTTATTTCTTTCATATTGCATAGTTTGAAAGTTTTATTTTTAGCTGCCACCTGTCCTTTAACTTTTGCCCAAACGAGTTCAGTTGGGTTTAAATGTGAATGATAAGGTGGCAGTCTCAAACACATATGACCATGCTGTTGAATCAACTTGTCTATAAGGAATATCTTGGTCTTTTGTGATTTCTTAACAAGGGACAGTGGGAGCCGCGCTGGTGTAATGGTTAAGACGTTGTGCTAGCGACCAGGATTTCAAGGTTCAAGCCCGGGCGTCGGCATTTGTAGGAGTGTCATCGACCGAGAATTTGACTGAATAACCTGAACGGCTCCTGCAGATAAACCCTCTGTGGGTGGGAAGGAGCGAAGCTCCTGACCGGGTTGGAAGGAAAGTCCACTGGCTCTCCAGCCTCGCAATGACATGTCACTGGGCCAAAAGGGCTGGAAAGCTCGAGTGCCGCTGGTTAAAGAAAAAAAAAAAAAAAAACAAGGGACAGTAATTCAGGTTTCAGAAACCCCTCGTTAAATGGAATGTCTTCTTTTCTGAGCCAAATCGTTATAGCATCTTTTGTACTCGAAGATGTCGATATTTTGTCTTCTTCTGCCACAGCGTTGTGGTATGATGCGTTGTCCATTATCAGACAGGATGGTCTGTCTAGGGACGGAATAAGAGTATTTTCAATCCACTCTCTAAATATGTTACCGTTCATCTCGGTGAGATAGTCCCGGTTGTCCGTATAATTGGAAGTGAAAATAAGTACAGCATTTTTCACTAGCCCATTATGTCTGCTGCCTGCATGTGCCATTATCAGACGTTGTCCTTTTCCACTGGGTACACATCTTTTAATCGTTCCATCTGATAACTGCCATTCCTTTTCACTTGAATGGTGAGCATTGATCCAAGTTTCATCCACATACACAATATCATAATCTTGATTACGCATTTCCCGTAATTCACGTAAATATTTACTTCTCATAGATACTAAGTGCGGCTTCTCGCAGATGACGTTTCTTCCACTAGCGTACTTCCTAAACGTAAAGTCAATGCTTCTAACAGTTCTCCATAATGTTGATTTCGACACATCAATGTCATTGTGCGTTCTCAGCCGAATTTTCAGTTTTCTTAGTGTCACAGTTTCTTTGGAATTGAACATTCTACAAATCTCTCTTCTAATCATATCCCTGTCAAAACTATCTACTACTTCCTTTCTTCCTTGCGTCCTGGTATTGATTGAACTGAAAATTCCATTAGCTTTGAGTAATTGATGAAATGAGCGTTTACTTAAACCCAAAGCGTGAATAGTTCTCTTTTCAGGATTTGAGAGACTCCGATACAGTTTACCACGCTTAGCTTCTCTTCAGAAATATTTATACATCTTCACTGCCATTGTATGCAGTGTAAAGAACTTGACTTTCATACCCATTGTATTACAGACCTAGAACACCGCAAGATACGCCTATGCACTGAAATACACAATCAGTAGAACGGTAACTGAACACACCGGAAGGATCAATGTAATGTTCAAAACAGTGCGGTAGTGAGCTGAAACACGGGGAAAATCACGTGAAATACGTTCAAGATGTTAAATCGAAACAGGTCACAAATATGAAGGGGTAAACCCTGTCAATACACGGTTGGACTAGGAGGTGGTCGATTTTGTATACTTTAAATAAAGAAAATTTAAAACCATAAGTTTGTTAACGAGGAAAAAAATTCCCCCCTCGGGACATAGCGATCATTAGGTCATATGCAAAGTTGCAACAATTACGATGAAGTGATTGCAGAGATATTGAATATTAAACAGCGACCGACCTTTTTGAAACGCACTATAGTAAATGTACAACATTTTTGCGGCACATTTTGATAGGCGCGGCGGCACACCGCTTGAGAAACACTGCTCTATATACTAATTTTCTGAGTGAACCGTCCTGAAGTGAACTATGGAAATTTCAGGAAGGCTTTTCCGGAAAATACGGAAAAGGCGCGCATTGTAGCGTGAAAGCTAAACTGAATACACACGCTGAAAGAACACGCACACACCAGCGTGGCGTGAAAATGTCTAACTTTTTTCCCCGTACATATTACACATCTCTCTCTCTCTCTCTCTCTCTCTCTCTCTCTCTCTCTCTCTCTCTCTCTCTCTCTCTCTCTCTCTCTCTCTCTCTCTCTCTCTCTCCCTCTCTCTGTGCAACAGTAGAGAACGAATAAAGTTAATAAAAATGTGTATTCAAACAGATCTGTAGAATACAATATACACTGGCGATAAGTAAGTAATAATCACATTTAAAACTGTAGGATGTTTAACGGAACTTGAGGGGGAGGCATATATCACACTTCACCCACATAATTACTGATACTTCAGCCGATTTAGTCGCCCTGGTCGATCAGCTTTTAAATAACGATTTGGAGACTGGTAATATGTGTATTTACTTGTATGGCCAGCAGGTTGGCCTGAACATCCATTTGAAAAAGACAGGTCATGACACTAAATGTGGGCAATCCTGAGCCAATAACAGTAAGGAACCAGAAGTAAGAACAGACAGACACATTTACTTACCTAGGATGCATAGTAACACCTGACGGCGGAACAAGCAAGGACATTAACAACAGAATGAATAAAGCGAGAACAGCCTTTGCTGCTCTCAACATTTGGAGGTCTTCCCAGTACAGCACAAACACCAAATTAAGACTGTATGAGAGCTGTGTACTTTCTGTGCTTCTCTATGGTGCGGAATGTTGGAGAGTAACAGAGAAGGAAATGTCGAAACTGTCCTCCTTCCACACAATCTGCCAAAGGAAAATTCTCCGAATCTTTTGGCCAAACACCATCAGCAACCAAGAACTACTTATTCGGAGTAACCAGGAGGACATGCACACCATCATAGCTGGCAGACGCTGGAGTTGGGTTGGCCACGTCCTCAGAAGGGACCCTGATACCATCACAAGAACAGCTATGCTATGGACCCCCGAGGAAAAGCGAAAGAGAGGCCGACCAAAAACAACTTGGCGGAGAACTGTGGAAGCTGAGATGCAAAGAATGAACCACAGTTGGGGCACTGTACGAAGGATGGCCGCGGACCGAGCAAAGTGGAATCAATTTGTTGCTGCCCTACAAGACGCCACCAGGCGTGATGGCCGCTGACTGCTTTGACGGTTGGTGGTTATGGATCAAAGAAGAAGAATTTGTGTATGTGGAATTGTGTTGTACTCGTATGTGTGTAAAAATCGGTACTTTCAACTTGTACTAGCATAAATCAACTGCCTAAAAAATCAGCACTTTCTACTGGTACTGGCCTAAATCAACTGCCTAAGAAAATCTACATTTTCAACTTGTACTGTAATAAATTATTGTCTGCAAATATTTACGTTTTTAAAATGCTGCCCTTGATTTTTATTTCCTCCGTCTTTCCTCTCTCACGCACCCATCCATTCTATCCGGCCAGACACTGCAGTATTTAACGGTAAAGTGTGACATTTCTTCCTATTTGAAACTCTAAACCCGCCCAGCAGGAGATTAAAGGTCACACTAGGAAGCCCCCTCCCTGACAAGATTAGAATACTCCGCTAGGATCGAAATACCTCACATGCTTAAGTTTCAGCTCTATGAGCGGCGGGAAATGTTGAATAGTTAAGACCAACTCTAGAAAACAAAAACAGAAGAAATAATAGTGAAATACACAGTGAAACTTAAGAAAGAAAAAAAAAAACTAAAATGTTACAGGAATAACACAGTCAAGACTCCAATGTCAAAATTGACCTGGGAAGGATAAAGCTACAAGCTGGCGGTAAGGAGTTGTGATTATGGTGATATTTTAAGATTGGAAGAGCTACAGTTAAGGGTTACAGGAGGTAATTTGTGACTAAATACCTAACTGTAAATGAAAAAAATTCACGTGATGAGCCTAAAGCACTAGAAATATATGAGAATAGTTTTTAAATACAACACTTAACGAGATCTGCTTATAAATACAGTACTTCTATGAGACATGATTGTAAATATAGTACTTCTACGAGATCTGCTTATAAATACAGTACTTCTATGAGACATGATTATAAATATAGTACTTCTACGTGACCTGATTATAAATATAGTACTTCTACGTGACCTGATTATATATATATATATAGTACTTCTACATGCCCTGATTGTAAATATAGTACTTCTACGTGACCTGATTATAAATATAGTACTTCTACGTGACCTGATTATAAATATAGTACTGCTACGAGACCTGATTATAAATACAGTACTTCTATGAGACCTGATTATAAATATAGTACGTCTACGAGAAATGATATAAATATAGTACTTCTATGAGACCTGATATAAATATAGTACTTCTATGAGACCTGATTATAAATACAGGTATAGTACTTCTACGAGAAATGATATAAATATAGTACTTCTACGAGAC
The DNA here is from genome assembly GCA_024509875.1 of Oreohelix idahoensis. Lineage (NCBI taxonomy): Eukaryota > Metazoa > Mollusca > Gastropoda > Stylommatophora > Oreohelicidae > Oreohelix > Oreohelix idahoensis. The sequence goes on along the minus strand of JAMPIV010006802.1, from coordinate 117,338 downwards.
CTAATTAAAAACATATCGATAGAATGTATGGAAAATGTAATTTCTACTTTCACTGTACACAGGGCGAGTGAGACCAGTCCTTCAATATGGCATGGCATCATGGGCAACAGCAGCTAAGTCAAACTTCGATAAGATCCGTGTAGTGATTTCTAAATACAATATCTAAATTAATATATAACAATATAGGGCATAAAGGCAAAGATAAGAAAGTACAAAAGAATTTTCTGCTAGAACGGTTGTTGTCGCCTACGCCTTCAGATTATTATTTGCTAACGAATAGCCGAACAAAACGGTACCCTATTTTTCAAATTCGTCCTTGACATAAACACCCACTTTTTCCTAGTTCTAAGAAACATTTCCCAAAAATGCATTGTGGAACGAGGAGGGGCAAGGATAGATGAAATGCTAATTCGTTTCGCATTGATTTTAAACTAAAAGCCAACACTAGCACAGTGGCAAGCCTTGCCTTAGGGGTTTCCCCAAATACAATGAAAAAAGTTAGAATTGTGGACACCTCGGTCATGTAAACATGTTAAGCTCTTATTGTGAATGACCTAAGCTCTCGTAATTATCTCGTAAGTACATGAGAAAAGAAGTGAACAGGAGGTAGTTTAAAAATAAGCAACTAACATAGAAAAAAAAATAGAATTATGAACCAAACCACATAGCCCCTTAAAAATTGTATATTCGTGTACCTGAAGACTTGCTGACCAAGAATATGTTATTAGTTATATAAATAGTCCCTTAACTAATTAAATATTGATAAAACAATACATAGAGATCAGAGATACTGTCAGGTCAAGTCATATCTGCTTAGATTGGATCGCATATTTTTTGGGGAAAAAAGTAGGTGACAGATAGGCTAGGATGGTACAGTGAATCTGATTGGGGGGGGGGGGGCATTTGAAGTGAGACTAAATATTATTGGCTGACCTTTGAATAAACATAAATAGCCTAAGTAACGTAGGAAAAGTTTGAATGATATTTTTGAAAAGACTGTTTACCCTTGTAAAATTAAAAGTGATTGGCTAACTGAATCGATATTGTCAGAATAAGCGTTAAGGGGACGCCATTTCTAAGAAAATTTTCAACAGTGATAGATGAGAGCAGGCTGTGCTTTAAACTACAAGTTATAAGCAGCCTGGGCAATAAAACAGATCGAAACTGTGTCAGTCATCGTCTCTGTGTATATTTCATTGAAAATTGTGGTAAGCTTGACATTTATTAACCTGTATTTTATATAAAAATTGAATGTGAAATAATAATATATGTCTGGACATGAGTGGGTCTATAGCGAACATGAGGCAAAGCCTAAAGATTGATCCACCATGTGATAGACTGTCAGAGAGGTGTAAAACTACAAGAATAGGTATGATTGTCATAAAGGAGCATAACACCTATCCTATTATATGGAAGAGATTACAGCTGGAATTGCAGTGGCGTTGTAACTATTAGGGAAAGGAATACTGGTGTACATTGTCACATCAAAAGAAAATGGTGGCATAGGTTTGTATAAGGATATGATCCTTTTGTTTGTTTGTAATGTACATGTCCTTAACTGTGGACTATTAGTGTATGCTAGATATTACGAAGGATGCATACCTTCACATTTCAGAGGTCCTGGGTACTGACGTTAATGTGGTACCAAACGCTTGAAAATTTATTGATTCAAGACTCTGCTTGTTTACTGAGAGCCCATGCTAGTGGCCATTGCCTATCAAACAGGGAACAGATTGTCAAGCGAGCAGAGGAAAGGTTCAACATATATTCTACGGCCAAGATAAGTTCTCGTTCGGCACCTGAGAGCTCAACTACAGAACTTTAAAAGAACGATCTAATAACAGTGAATAAAACTGGGACAAATATTTAATAGTTCCACAAGTGACAAAATAGAAACAAACATTTCCAGAAGGACATGATTAAAACAACAACCTAGTATTACCACCAGTATTACCTTAAAGTAGGAGAACACTACATAAATATATTCGATTAATAATTTTATATATATGGACAAAGAATTTATTGTGCTATTTGACTGATGTAATTGATTATTGTGATTTCACTTTTAAATTGTCTGTCCTGATTCAAATTTATTTGTAATCAGGATAATAAAACTGTAAAAATCTTATTTACACAAAATTCAACCACAGTCTTAAATAAGATAGCCTTTTAGAGTGTCGTTTGTATGTTATTGTGGTAGTACTGTGTGCTGTTGTGAATAATAAACTATTTGTTTGTATGTTTGTTGATTATTGTGCAATCACACTCTACATCCATAACCCTAGACACAACACGAAGTCAATTAACATACTAATATAAATACATTTTGAATGAGATAAAAAGGTGGTAGTGGAAAGGTACCCTGAAAAGTTCACAATATTATTGGGTATATTCAGGGACCTTCATAGCTAATCTCATTTAATACAACTATAATAATACCTACAACAATTAATAACATCAAATCCACTAATGGGGGATAGAAGAGATAGCAGAGACTAACAGACCATCCAATGTGCCATAGAATAAATGCTCTTAGAAGGCAAAGACTCCGCGAAGTAACTTTGTAGAATCAACCACAACATAGATGAGCGCAGTTCCTATAAATGCGGTATCAACAATTAAACCCATCTACACTGCACACAAGCTCACAGTCAGTCTGAAAATAACACTGTTTTCCTGAAATGATAGACAACATTCTTGGCATTGGCAGAAAGAAGAACCAGACTGCAACAGACAGAAAATGCTAATCAAAATTTGAGATAAAAATGTACCAAGATAGTAAGCTGCATGCAAAGTTCCAGCTCTCTACGATGAGAAACATAGACATTTTGAAAGTCAAAGATCTGAACCGCCACAAATAAAAAAACGCTCAGATAAATCCTAAAGAAAAGTGGTTAAAAAACATACAAGCCTACAATACACCTTGATATAAACAGAAACAAAGACACAATGCCAATAACAATCTCTCTGGGTCTTTGCTTATATATACTATCATGAAACCATGGCGCGAGGAAACACCAGCGCTAAGTTTAATCTGTTGTTTTCACGTTTTTTTCTAATTTATATATCTCCCGTCCCTCCCACACACACCAGCAAACGCGCTCAACTAATTCCACGCAATTTAAAAACGCGTAAGATGTGTCACACCCTTACGGTAACGTCTGAAAGAAAGAAATTTATGAGACCAACTTATTGTAAACTTAAGAAATCTTAGAGACCTGTCATAACAGAGACAAAAGAGCTATGTGGTGACTCGACAATAGAATATTTAAAGGTCGCATGTATCATTGTTTATAACTATCAAGATAAAGAGTAAACTTCACATTTTTTAGACTGATAATAACAGAAAACCATAATAACAGATTCGCGTGCATTCACTCTGCGTTTTCAAGTTGATCTAGGATGCTTTAGGGCAAAAAATAACTGGCAAAAGGCAACGCCTTCCCGTAACACACCAACCTCACACCTGCAAGTAATCACCCGATCAGACGACCTATGAAATTGCCATTTACAACTTTGCGGTCGCAGTACAAAAGCTGTAATTTAAGAGAGGATTGTAAAATATGTATTAGTGTCTCTATCTATGGATGTTTATATGAGCAGTTTCATACATACATGCATTCCCATAGTCAGTTATGACTGTTAGGGGCTATTATTATTATCATACATACTGTAATATAAATGAAGTTGGGGGAACATACGGTATCACAGACTAAACAGATTAGTAGAACCGGATGCTTACATAATATCAATAAATATCTTGGTTAAACGGATTAGTAGAACCAGAAGTCTACGTTATGTCAATAAATATCTTGGTTAAAAGGATTTAGTAGAACCAGAAGTCTACGTAATGTCAATAAATATCTTATTTAAACAGACTAGTAGAACCAGATGCCTACGTAATTAGAAACAACACGATGGCTGATAGATAGCATATTCATACCCACTCTCTGTAACGAGTGTCAAATATGTCAATGTCTAAAATAATGGAAAGTAAGCTTAAGACATGTCAGATGAGATTTATGGGAAGTGTTATTGGCACTATGAAAGAAAGAACGAGAAATGAAGACAACGTATGGTTGGTGAAAACTACACTACACACAACTGTGGAAAACAGAGCCCGGAAATGATCCAGACACCTACAGGAGAAAGCTGGCATTAGGGCACGGGACGCCCAAGGATAGATAATTTCAACGAAATCCTTCAGAAAACAAAAGCTAGCCAAGGCAACACATCTCGCCCCAAAAACAATAACGGTAACTACACAAAACAAGATGGCACATGTGGAAAGAAACTAAGCTAAATTATATTTTTTTAGAGTCTAAGAGAAACATCATAGGCGTAGTTTGCTCGGACAATACCTTAAGTAAATAAAGAGACGTTGCTGCTAGACGGTCCAGGCACCTGTTTTCTGCCAAAATAATAAAAGCATGTGACCACGTCTGATTCTGGCAAACACAAGGCCAAAAATTCTATGGCTGTGCTGAGAGCCGATACACTCCATGGTAGAGGAAACACGAAGGGACTGAGCGCGAAAAGCAAACAAGTGTGAGAGTAGAATCAAACAGAAAGCAACGATAATGTGGGAACTTATGAAAGAAAACAATTAAGATAGAATAAACACAACTAAACACTAAATGGGTACAGTAGATGCCTGTATAGATTGGCGAGAAACATGTACGAGAAATAGCAAGTGAAAGATAAGTAAAAATACAAGGTGGTGGATACGGCAAAATAACAAGTGAGCAATAGGTAAAAATACTACGTCAGACGGGTAAAAACTGCCTCATGGGTGACAGAAAGAAGGTAGGAAAACAATTTTAAAAAATGTATATATATATATATATATATATATATATATATATATATATATATATATATATATAGAGAGAGAGAGAGAGAGAGAGAGAGAGAGAGAGAGAGAGAGAGAGAGAGAGAAAAAAATTAAGTAAGAACGTAAAAACAAAACTACTGAGCATATTGCAACACGGTGACGATTTAAAAAAAAAAAAGAAACGACAAAATCTAAATATTGTAAACTAAAACACCCCAAACCCTGTCGAGTTCCCAGGGTTCTCTGGAGACAAAGAAAGACTAAGCCTACTGTTCCCTCTAGCATGTAATAGAAGGCGACTAATACGATGTAGTGCATGGGGCAAACAACTTCATCATGTACAACAACAACTTCATCATGTACAACAAGCTGCTACATAATCCACTGCTGTAAGAGCATGGTATTTAACCCAAGCTTCTTGAAAGGAGACCAGATGCCGCAGTGGCCAGGGTTCCGCGAGGAACCATGATTTAAAAAATAAATATACATATAATCCCAGCTTTTTCTGTCACTAACGCTAAGGGATGCAACTTTGGTTGAAAGTTAGACATTAATTGTATTGTGTCCCTTATATGTACTATCCCGAAAATAGTAACACTCGACAAAGAAAAGTGCGCAAATGACGGTGTGCACAAAAATATTTATAGAACTGTGGTGATGCACAGTGGTTTTTTAAATACTTTTGAATAAGTAAAATTGTCGTTAGGTATTTGTGCTTTTGAATTTAATTCCCGTCTTATGACGGGCTTTTACACTAGTAAATAAATAAACTTCATTTTTTTTTTTTTAACTTCGCGCGCTGGGAAATGTTAGCGCATGCAGTGGTGAGCAGTGATCGAGCAGCCCAGTCTGGCAGTGCGCAATAGAACCGTGTTCACTCTTACAATACCATACTTCATTTGCATCTTGTAGAGTAGAAATTTGTGATAATACGTTAAGGCCTAATTGGATACATTTTTCCAAAACTATGAAATAGTAAATATTTTTAAAAAAGAGGAAAAACTGGAGTATCATCTACCTACACTACTGACTTGCATTAGAGATGATAGAAAGGCTGCTCTAATAGCTTTAGTGAACAAATAACGAAAACGTGTAAACTGTAAATACTTGAAAGACAGATAGATAGACAGACAGACAGAAAGACAGAATGAAAAAAGAAAGGAGACTTACTACTCACGTATTTCTAGTTTCCCTCTTCACTAATTTCTTGTTAAGGCTTTAGCTGAACAATTGAATGGCAAAGCATTGGAAGGCAGAGATGCCGAAGCCAGGCCAACTACAGACAATCTATTCCAGGCCAACTACAGAAAATCTATTTTGTTCAGGAAGAGCAGGCAACCGTTTTCAACAATGGCCAGCCACAGGTGGCAGTGGCACGTGAGAGCAAAGGTCACGACGATAAGTGAAGTATCAGAGAGATGAGGATAGGGGAGGAGGGGGATAAGTCCGCTGTATTGCTGTTGCTGAGAAAGTTGCTACATTGTAAAAAAAATAGGGAGGGGGGAATACAGCGTATCTCAAACTCGACGTGCACTTTTTATCTCCCTGCCTATTTTTGCAAACGAATGGGCAGCAAGTTGAGGTCAAGGTAGTTCTGCTGCTGATAAATACCATAGGGGGACTGAAGTGTTAGAGACTTCCCTATATTAGGTCTACCTTTATTAGGTGGCGCAGCCAGGTCCCCTCCTCGCTGCCTCTGCCTTTCCTAATTTAATAGCAGTCAGGTACCCATTTATAGCTGTTTAAACTGGAGCCTGGTCTCTACAGGATTACCTGACACTATTCTTGAGTTAGGGAAAGCGAAGACACCGAGGAAGTGAACTTGTCATCCCACCTCATAAAGCTTAATTTAGTAAAGTGAAGTCTCAAACTCTTCACTCCCACACGGCAGTATCTGCTATAGGACCATGATAGGAAACTCTTTACAGAGCGATACAACAGGAAGCAATCTGATCATCAGAAGAGGTCTCCCCCCCCCCCCGACATGTGTTTCGGCCCGAAAAAAGAAACAAAACACATTAGACAACTGGAAAGATACACAAGTATAGAATTGTGCGTTACGCGTTGTCACTGTGGTTCAGAATCAACATCATCGTATTCTGGACAAACCCACAGGTGCTCAGCCTCCTTCAGCAAATGTTGTAGCGTATGACTGCTGATTGTTCCTGTAGAGCGCTGGTTGTATACACGCCTGACCCATCCTCTTATACGCCCATCCCTGGAAATTTTAAATTCCAGCAAGTATGGGTCGTGTTTTCATATCGAGTGCAGTGCCGTTCTCTAACAGGTGATCGTTAATCGTGCTCATTATCTCGAATATTTCCATATCCATTGTTCTCTTCCCCGCGCCCCCCCCCCCCCACCTCCCCCCCCCCCCACCCCCACCCCACCCCCCCCCCCCCCCCCCCTCCCGGTGCTCACCATACTAGTCTGTCACTTTTCCCCCTGCCGCGTAGTTCTGAATAACCAGGACAATAGGTCCACACCAATTCCTCAAAAGTTAAAACCACTAAGTATGTTCTCAGTTCATGTTATTTCATCCATTCTGGACCTTCCGAAGCATGGACTGAGAGTCCAATAACTGCCCTGGTTAATGCAGTTTCAGACACAGAAACCTCATGGTTGCAGTAGATGCTTCCATTCTCATGTTGGTAGTTGGTGTCATGTAAGCTTCACTATGTTCAGAGACGACCCCGTCCGTTACTCTAGCCGTGAGGATCAATCCTGATTTTTCACCATGTTGAACTGTTGTCTCTGTACTTAGTTCTATTTGTTGATGGCGTGTCGGTATAAACGCCCACGATAAGAGTTAGTTTTCATACTGATATCCGTATGTCTGAGTGCTAGTGGCCGCTGGTAAGTCACTGTACTTGCTTTATGATATCTTGTTTCATTCTCTCTGTCGAGTGACAGATAAAATGCTTAAGAAGAGCCATTAATGTTAATTCAAGAGCAAGGTCTGGTGCCTCATTATTACGGCTGAGTAGACTGGAGCGCGACGACAACTGGTTTCGAACCGGGTTCCTTTGCCTCGAGAAACAAGATAAAATTCATTTTTAAAAAGCATTCTAGCTCTGTGGACTTATATAACAATGGGTGAATTATATAGGTGACGTGTTATGAACACAGAAGTGACAATAACAACCAAAGTTACACGTGACTTCAAAGCAAAATGTTGCATCTTCATTTATTTTTATCGGGGGTGGGGGGTGTGTGTGTTTGGGTACTCCCAACTAGAAACTTATAAGCCATGTCCAATATGTCTCATGTTCAGGAAATGCCTTTTGTGTAAATAGTTTATTCAAACAAACACATAAAACAGTAGATGTATGTTCACACGTGCAAGAAATAATAATAGACTAGAAGATACTAGAGTAAAGGGCAGGGTCATCGTTGACCAGAGCGGAACTTAACGAGTACCAGAGAACACACACACATATACAAGATGCCGAAATATCGGAGAGTACTTACTTGAAGCTTTCACCCCGTCGCTTATGTGGTCTCATAATACCAGCGTCAAGTTGGCGACTTTTTGATTCTGAGTACACCACGCTATCATCTCTGAAACATTTACAGCTTCGGTCTTTTCCGTGAAGGTCGAGAGAGAATCGCTGAACCAAATTTGGTTTGACCCCAGATATTGCAGAATCCAAGGGCCCTCTGTTATGTTAAACAAAAGAAAGAGGATTTTCAACATAATGATGCAAGAAAATATATATTTAGACAGTCAAACAGAAAGATGACAAGTAAAACAGAAAGATGACAAGTAAAACAGAAAGATGACAAGAAAAACACAAAATGGAGGAAAGTGATTTTTTCCAGTATCCCAATCCTCATATGATACAATAGTGTACACAAAAGGATAATTAAATAACATACAAAATGGCGAGGAAAGTGATTTTTGGCGAGGACATTTGAAGGAGTGTCCAGGGATTGGCGGCTTTACTGAGCCGACCCCAGCTGCAATGGGTACCTCATATGAATGGCGACAATAGTGTACACAAAAGGAGGTTAAGACATTAAATAACCTACGCCTCGATATTAGCGGGCGTACGACAATGATGCGAAAATTAAAATTAAATGAAAAATTTAGAAAATTTGCAGGATGATTTACTGACAAGATGGGGGGAAAGGGGGCGCCTGAAATCGGCCCTGAAATCCTATTAATTTCCTTGTCTGTCTGTTAATCATACTGCAAGTCTGTTAATCATACTGCAAGATGCAGCAATAGAGAATGCAGTCAGCGACCCATAGCTTGACTGCTTGCGTCAGGGTCAGCGAACCAGAGCTGACCAAGACCCTACTCCACCTCCACGTGGTGGTCCTGGAAACAGGCTGCATCACTGCAGTCTGGCTGAGAGAGTAGGGATCGAAGAGGGAAGGCAAACCCGGTCCCAAAAAATGTCGTGCTGAAGTCGGATGTGCCGGCCGAAAGGCGCAGACATCGCAGCTCCGGTGTAAACAGACACAACGCAACCAACGTCCTTTTCAGGACGAACGAGGAAGAAGAAGAAGATACTGCAAGTCTGTTAATCATACTGCAAGTCTGTTAATCATACTACAAGTCTGTTAATCATACTGCAAGTCTGTTAATCATACTGCAAGTATGTTAATCATACTGCAAGTCTGTTAATCATACTGCAAGTCTGTTAATCATACTACAAGTCTGTTAATCATACTGCAAGTCTGTTAATCATACTGCAAGTCTGTTAATCATACTGCAAGTCTGTTAATCATATTACAAGTCTGTTAATCATACTACAAGTCTGTTAATCATACTGCAAGTCTGTTAATCATACTACAAGTCTGTTAATCATACTACAAGTCTGTTAATCATACTGCAAGTCTGTTAATCATACTACAAGTCTGTTAATCATATTACAAGTATGTTAATCATACTGCAAGTCTGTTAATCATACTGCAAGTCTGTTAATCATACTGCAAGACTGTTAATCATACCGTAAGTCTGTTAATCATACCGTAAGTCTGTTAATCATACTGCAAGTCTGTTAATCATACTGCAAGTCTGTTAATCATACTACAAGTCTGTTAATCATACTGCAAGTCTGTTAATCATACTGCGAGTCTGTTAATCATATTACAAGTCTGTTAATCATACTGCAAGTCTGTTAATCATACCGCAAGTCTGTTAATCATACTGCAAGTCTGTTAATCACACTGCAAGTCTGTTAATCATACTGCAAGTCTGTTAATCATACTACAAGTTTGTTAATCATACTGTAAGTCTGTTAATCATACTACAAGTCTGTTAATCATACTACAGTCTGTTAATCATACTACAAGTCTGTTAATCATACTACAAGTATGTTAATCATACTACAAGTCTGTTAATCATACTGCAAGTGAACTTAATATTCTCAAATAGTTTAATTGTCACACAATTTTACCACCCATTTTATGTATCCTTTTACGTATAGTTTTTCTTCCTCTGGGGTCTCTTTATCTCTTTAAACATACACATATATACATATATGTACACGTAAACAGACACTTTATGTACGTATATATGTGTGTGTGTATATATATATATATATATATATATATATATATATATATATATATATATATATATATATGAAGAGAGAGAGAGAGAGAGAGAGAGAGAGAGCGTGAGAGAGAAAGAGAGATTAGGAGAACGGGACGACTGACAATGAGAAAAGGGTAAATACGACAACAAGATAAAGAATGTGCGAGACAGAAAGAAAAATGAGCGATTTAAAAGAACAACATTTATTTGGGATCACGGGCAAGAAATGGACACGACTGCTTTCTTATATTTATACCATGCAATAATATCGCGCACCTGGTGGCGGACACAAAAAGTCAAGGTAGGATATGAAACACACTGTTGCGCACATATTCTTTTATGTGGCGCACAGATTACTGTTGTTACGCATACAAATGAAAAATGTAATTATTTGTCTGATAAAAATATATTTATCTTTGAATTCACGATTATGAGTCTAAGGGACAGAACTCAGATTAGTCGATGTGTATTCATTCTGTGAGTTATCTGTTCTTGTATCTTTCCTGAATATCGAACTCAGCGCAGGGATCTAGGTTTACAGCGATCTATTCTTTGTTTGGTTAGAAATAGATTGTTCTTGCTTCAGAATATATATGGCCCGAATCTATGTGTATTTCTTGTCTATGTAGGACGAGTATGTCTTATATCTTAATATCTTTGTATGTCTAAGTCGAACTATATCTTCGGTGTCGAACTCGGGGTTAAAGGTTGTTCGGCGGATGTGTTGCTAAGTGGAGGTGAGAAGGTTCCGCCCTGATGGTTGCTGAGTTATTGTAGCGGCCTGTCGCCGAAAAAGTGATCTCTATATTAATGGGGAAAGAGGTAGTCTCTTTAGACATACCATGTATTATTCACCCCAGTGTTTATTCTTACTGCCAAGGAATGGCAGAATCATATTCTAGTGTATTTCTGATACCAAGGTAAAGACGCATTTCTTATGAACTTTTCCTGAGGCATTGTATTCGATGGATAGTCGTACGGTTGTACGTTTAGATGAATATTAACTAGATGAAGATGACATTCATACCTAGCAGCACCATATTATGTGATGAAGTCAATAGTATCAATGGTAGAATCTACAAAGCAATGAGGACATTTAATGAATGATCAGCTTTGATTGTGCTTCATAGTTTGTATCCTGGGTGAGCGACAACTCACCGGGGAGGAGAAGCCATTTTGAATTCTATATTTTCCAATCATCGAGGAGAGAACAGGGATGCCCCTTACTATCACCTGATGAGTCCAGAGATCACTGCTACAGAAGAGAACCCACTACTAGTGGTTCAATATTATTATCAAAAAAATATGTGCTGAACTTTATCTAAATGAATCTTCGCTAGACGAGGTTAGGTCTAGGGACCATCTTGAACCTTGTTTATGAACTGACGTGCTCTGTCAGTGAAGTCAGACGATATATATTGGAAGTACTGAGTGCTTGTCTACTGACATTCCATTGGTACTGTTATGCAACATGAATGCTCGTGTGATAGTGCATTTCATTGATCAACATTATTATGATTTATGCCAACCTGTCTGTTTGTCACTGTACCCGTGCTGTCAAGTGTGATCGTTCCAATTAAACTGTATGAAACGTACACAGTAGTTGGCGTAAATGACTTCCAGCCATAAGTGAGTGAGATTGGTCTATTTGTCAACTCTAACGAACGTTTGCCATCATTCGCATGTACTGTATCCTCACTCCATGTCTACACACCACTGCGTAGGTCGAGTTGACCTTTTGTTTGTCTTCATTTTGACAACACCCATCAACACCCTCCGAACACGATTGCAACCATGCAAGCAACACTGGTAGGCCAGCTTTCTGGGTTTGACCTCGCAGAAATTGAGAAGTCAACAGACTACTGATACCAGACCGTTTCCTGTGGCTGATACGACACACCTGCAGTACTAGTTTGCTCTTTGTCAACTCTTTGTCACGTGACCTATCGAGCGAATACTGGAACTAGGTCAGCGCTTGTGGACATTTTTCATTGTACATGACATAACGTTTGCAGGCAGAAATTGTGTTAACAAGTATTACAGTGAACTGAGAGGTCCTACGTGTCGTAGTTATTGAAACTGTCATCGATGGATCCTCTTGTGTATTTTTCACATTGTTGAACATTGTAATAAGTTAGTTCAAAAATTTAATATTGATTAAAGTGGCAGTTTATTTTCATTAGTAATTAGAAACTGTACCATTGCATTCTAAAGCTGAGCCTTTACAACACATCTTATGCACATGATATGTATTTATGTTTATATTACATGTATTTATTTCTGGTTGTGTTTATGTTGCGGGAGGCTGGGAAGGTGACTATTATATGGTATACCACGTAGAGAGGTCATATAATAGCGTTCTATAGGTGCAATTTTCTTGGTTGAAAATTTGCTGCGACATCTGTTGCTATTAGTGTTAGCTGTGAAGACTGTACTTATCATTGTTTTTGTAATATTTCTGTTCTTTAGTTTTGTTTTGGTTTGTTTGTATTTGTAGGTCTCATCTTTCCTGTAATTTAGTTCTATACACATTTATATTTATACACTGTGACGTCATTTGTTTTGTTATCCCTTTGCAGTTGTCATCACAGATTCTGTGATTATTTTCATTGATTTCCCTATTTGATTTATTTGATTTCTGCAAATGTTTTCATATTGTCTTTCTTATTTGTACTTTATGTATATTGTTGGTTGACATGTACTATAAAATATACTTGATCATACACTACTAGCTGTGTAGTGAACTTATGAGAAATAATCAACTGATGACTAATTGCTGTTACTAAAGGTACACAGTTGATTATACAAGACCTTATTTAAAGGCTTGTTTCCAACAGAGATTGGGATTGTGAGCTAATTAATCAAGTTCATTTAGAACTTGTTCCTGTTTACTTGGAAATAGATTACATTATTGTTTCAAGTGATTGCTATCATTATTAGACATCATGTCTACATTGGAATACTTTATTGCACAAGGGAAATCCCTTGATAAGTCTGGTAAGGAATTAGAGGAGTTTGCAACTGCTCAATTTGCCATGGTATTAAAGTCAGAAGAAAAGAAGCAAAAAGAGGAAAATAAATGGAAAGCAGAAGTTGAACAAAAGAAGATAGATGCTGAGAATTTAAGATTGCAGATGCAAGCTGAGGAGAGAAAAGCTGCTGCTGAGGAGAAAAAAGCTGCTGCTGAGGAGAGAAAGCTTCAAATAGAAGAAAAAAATTAGAAGCTGAAGAAAAGAGATTAGAAAGAGAAGCTGAGGCTGAGCAGAAAAGATTAGACAGAGAAGCTGAGGAGAGAAAAGCAATGAGAGAACATGAACATCAAAAAGAACTTTTAGCATTTGAGTTAGAAAAATTAAAATTGACAAATATGAGTAATGTTAATTAGTCAAATGGTAATAATGGTAAACCCTTTACTTATAAGGTCAAGGTACCAGCGTTCAATCCTTCCAGTGACGATATTACATTCTGGCTGGATCGTTTTGAACGTTCTTGTCGAGCACATAATGTGGATAAATCACAATATGCTAACCAGTTATCAGAAAATTTGAAAGGTGATTCTCTAACTAGTTTAAGTTTGGTTGAAGAGGCTGACAAGGATAATTATGATGTTATTAGAGCAGCTTTATTGAAAAAATATCAATTAACAGAGGAAGGTTACCGTATTTTGTTTAAGAAAATGGTACCTGAATCAGGGGTAGAATTCTCAGAATTCATTGCAAGGACACGTCTTACATTTAATCGTTGGATTGAGTTGTCCAAAACAGAAAAGACATATGAAGCCCTTATGGACTTGTTGCTCAGGGACAAAATTATGTCAAGTGTTAATAAACCATTCCTTGAATTCCTACATGAGCGTAAACCCAAGACACTAAAAGAAATGGAAGAATATTGTACCCAATACGTCACGGCACATCCGGACGTAGCTTTTAGCAATGCTAAGGTTAAAGAAAGTATGCCAGTTGCATCAGCAGCACCATACAACCCTAATTATTCACACAAATTTCAGGGACCACAAAACAGGTTTGATAAAAAGGGTAACCATAATAGTTATCAAAACCAAGGTAACCAATCATTTCAGGGTTCTTCTGCGAAGAACTGGAGACGAGCCGACAGCCCTCGATTCAGGGGTGGTCATAATTATAGAAATTTCCGCAGAGGAAGTCATTATAGGAACTATCCAAGTCATCCATCATGGAGACAACAAGACCATAGTTATAGAGATACTCATTATAATGAATATGATAATGGTAACCATGAGAACTATGACTCAAACCCAAATAGGGGTTACAATAGGGGAAACAATAATGATTACAGAGGCAATAATAATCGAGGTAGATCACAATACAAAAAACATAAATCACATTATCAGGCAAACTCTGCACAGCAAGAGTCACATGAAGGCTATAAACAGACTAAAGATAATAATGATGCTAATAATATGGCATGTTCCGCTTTTGATTTTGGGAGAGCATCTCAGTGCCCCCAATGCAAAACATTATTTGAACCAACTACGGTGTCCACTTTAAGTTGTGGCCATCCTCTTCCCGCTCTTCCTGCATCAGTCGCGCATGATGGAAGAGGTTCTCTTGTCTTACATAAAGGTTTAGTAAATGACAATCCAGTCTGTTCTTTTTGATTCTGGATGCACCACAATTGGTGTTAGGCAGTCGCTTGTAGATCCTTCTCGTGCCACTGGAAAAGTAGTCAAATGTGTAACGTTTGGCGGCACCTTAGAGAAATACTCTACTGCTATCATTAGGATTGCTACTCCTTTCTTTACAGGAGATGTACACGCATGTCTTCTGCCGAATCCGATCGCTGATCTTATCATCGGTCGTATTCACGGAGTCAAAGAATGCACTCCACAACAAATTTCCGTTTGGGAAAAACAAAATATGCAAACTGCTAATGCTGTAGTCACTAGAGCTCAAGCTCTTAATATGCCTCAAACTTCATCTACTGATGATAATGAAGTGCATAACCAAGATGATCCCTTGGTAATTTCTCGTGACTCGTTTATAAAACAGCAAGAAGATGATCCAACTCTAAAGAAATTCTTCACTCTTGCAACAAAAGGTGATCCGAATAAAGATACAAAGCGTAAATCTTGGATTACAATGAAGAATGGCGTACTTGTACGTATGGTGCAAGACTCCACTAAGTCAAGTCATTCTCAGATTCTTGTGCCAAAGAATTTGAGAGTTAAAATTTTGCAGCACGCACACGACTCTCAGTGTGTGGGACATATGGGTTTTTCCCGTACAAAGTCAAGAGTTCTTGCAGCTTTCTTTTGGCCTTTTGTGAACAAGGACATACGGATTTATTGTCGATCTTGTATAGTATGTCAAGAAGTCAAATCCAAAGGTCCACGCCATGCTGCACCTATTCAGGCTGCAGACATTCCTATTCGACCATTTCAGAAAATGGCGATAGACATCATTGGTCCATTTAAGATCAAATCTGCTAGAGGACATCAGTTTATCTTAACGTGTGTGGACATGTGCACACGTTGGCCAGAGGCTATTCCTCTGAAGAGCATTACTACTGCTGACATTGCAGATGCTCTTTGGCTTATATTTTCTCATCTGGGATTCCCCGGAGAAATATTATCAGACCATGGCACCCAACTAATATCGGATACCATGTCTCAAGTGATGTCGACTCTGCAGATAGAGAGATCTTTGAGTAGTATCTATCATCCTATGTCCAATGGGATGGTCGAACGGCTAAATAGAACACTCAAAAACTTACTAGGGAAGATAACTGAGGATCATCCTCAAGATTGGGACAGGGTTTTACCCGCGGCCCTCTTCGCTTACAGAGAGGTCTCCAATGAACATACAGGATTTTCTCCCTTTGAACTTGTCTTTGGCGTGCGACCGCGCGGCCCTATGTCTTTGCTTCATGATCTCATAACCGCTGATAATATTACCGATGACACAAAATCTTCTTACGAATATGTCATCGCGCTGAGACAAAAGATTATCGAAGCATGCAAATTGGCAACTTCTTCTTCTGAATTTGCTAAGCAGAAAGCAAGACAATTTGCCAATAAGAAAAGAACCTTACGACAACTTTGTCCTGGTGACAAAGCATTTGTTTTGCTACCTTGTAGGGAAAACAGACTTCTTATTTCTTGGAAAGGTCCATACGATATAATCTCGAAAATTTCCGATGTTGACTACATTGTCGATATTGATGGAAAGCATAAAACCTTCCACATCAATATGCTTACGGAATTCCATGAACGTCCGGATTATTTACAGCCTATTTTCCAGGCAACGGACGATTCACCAGTCTAACATGGTCATTTTTCATCACTGTCCGTAATACAGGATGAGGAAACAAGTTTTTCGGATGTTAATCTTCCGCTTCCGATGATTCCACTTCATTCTAGTGAATCATGGAAAAACGTTACTGTTTCTCCGGATTTGTCTCTAGGAGAACAGCGACAAGTTTCGGCTATGTTACAAACATTTCAGGATGTCCTTACTGACATTCCTGGACAAACTCATGTCATTCAACATGACATTATTCTAACTGACCATAATCCTATTAGGGTCAGACCTTATCCTATCCCTATACATTTTCAAGCACAGGGTGAGAAGGAGTTGGATGAGATGATAGATTAAAAAAAAATTGAACCATCCACTTCTGCATATTCTTCGCCGATGGTTATTGTTCGGAAAAAAGACAATAACATACGTCTTTGCGTTGACTATCGCAAATTGAATCAAGTTACGAAGTTTGATGCTGAACCTATGCCTTTACTAGAAGAGCTACTTACTAGGCTTTCTAAATCTCATTTTTTCACTAAACTAGATTTGTCCAAAGGATATTGGCAAGTTCCTTTATCTGAACGCGCCAAACCTTTTACTGCTTTTTCTACACCTAGAGGCCTTTTTCAATGGAATTTCATGCCTTTCGGCCTTATGAACGCACCAGCTACATTCGTACGCATGATGCGTCGAATCCTATCTTATCGGTCAGATGTCATCGCGTACCTAGACGACATCTGTCTTTTCAGCGATACTTGGGAAGATCACTATTCAGGGTTAGTTGAATTACTATCTACTTTACACGAGTATAACCTGACAGCGAAACCCTCTAAAGCCTGCATTGGTTTTAGCGAAATTTCTTTCCTAGGCCATCGAGTTGGTCATGGTTTCCTAAAGACAGAGGACCATAATATCACTAAGATACTTAACATCTCTATTCCTAAGACTAAAAAGAGAGTGCGAAGTCTCTTAGGTCTTATTCAATTTTATGGAAGATTCATTCCGAATCTATCCTCTATCATGGCACCTCTTTCTACACTACTAAAGAAAGGGTCGCCTAATATGGTCCACTGGTCACAGGAATGCCAATCCTCTTTGGATAAGATTAAAAATTTGTTTTCAACACCACCTATCTTAGTGTTACCTACTACAGATAAGACATTTGTTCTTCATAGTGACGCTTCATCCACTGGGATTGGAGCGGCACTAATGCAAGAGTACTCTGGAACTCTGCATCCTGTAATGTATATCTCCAGAAAACTTAATGCTGCAGAAAGGAATTATTCGGTTTTAGACCGTGAACTATTGGCTATGGTTTGGTCAATACTCAAACTACAAAGATTCCTTCTAGGCGCACATTTCATAGTAGAAACCGATCAGAAGGCTCTTACAGAGTAAGAATTTGAAGAGCTCGAGGTTTACTCGATATGCAATTGCTCTTCAACCTTTTCATTTTTCGGTACGAGCTATCCGTGGATCAGATAATGTGATGGCAGACATTTTGTCTAGATGCCCACATGATTCCACCTAACTGTTAGGTCTTGGACTTCTTAACACATCTAAGTCTACAACAGTTTTTTCTTTTCTATATCAGGATAAATACACATTGTAATTTGTAATATAGAGATTGTATCACTACTATCACTACGTTCAGTGATATATATTCACCGCTACTCTTTGATGATTTTTCTTCTTTGTCAATCATGTACTTAGAATGCTTAAATATGAAATTGTTATATGCATTGTGTTATTGCCAGCATTGTAGTATAAGTTGGTGGCACCTCCCTGGAAACATTTATGCTTAAGAGAAATACTTTCTCTGAGATGTTGAGATGTATTCTCACAAGTCGATCTATATTTCGACTTTGCCTTAATTTGGCTTATAATTCCAGATATTTCTCATCTGCGCAGTATTTGTGCGTTGTGAGCCTATTGTATGTTGCTCTCAGATGAAAAAAAAATGATTTTCATTTTTTTTTCCGGAGGGTGTGGTAGTCTGTTGCGCACATATTCTTTTGTGTGGCGCACAGATTACTGTTGTTACGCATACAAATGAAAAATGTAATTATTTGTCTGATAAAAATATATTTATCTTTGAATTCACGATTATGAGTCTAAGGGACAGAACTCAGATTAGTCGATGTGTATTCATTCTGTGAGTTATCTGTTCTTGTATCTTTCCTGAATATCGAATTCAGCGCAGGGATCTAGGTTTACAGCGATCTATTCTTTGTTTGGTTAGAAATAGATTGTTCTTGCTTCAGAATATATATGGCCCGAATCTATGTGTATTTCTTGTCTATGTAGGACGAGTATGTCTTATATCTTAATATCTTTGTATGTCTAAGTCGAACTATATCTTCGGTGTCGAACTCGGGGTTAAAGGTTGTTCGGCGGATGTGTCGCTAAGTGGAGGTGAGAAGGTTCCGCCCTGATGGTTGCTGAGTTATTGTAGCGGCCTGTCGCCGAAAAAGTGATCTCTATATTAATGGGGAAAGAGGTAGTCTCTTTAGACATACCATGTATTATTCACCCCAGTGTTTATTCTTACTGCCAAGGAATGGCAGAATCATATTCTAGTGTATTTCTGATACCAAGGTAAAGACGCATTTCTTATGAACTTTTCCTGAGGCATTGTATTCGATGGATAGTCGTACGGTTGTACGTTTAGATGAATATTAACTAGATGAAGATGACATTCATACCTAGCAGCACCATATTATGTGATGAAGTCAATAGTATCAATGGTAGAATCTACAAAGCAATGAGGACATTTAATGAATGATCAGCTTTGATTGTGCTTCATAGTTTGTATCCTGGGTGAGCGACAACTCACCGGGGAGGAGAAGCCATTTTGAATTCTATATTTTCCAATCATCGAGGAGAGAACAGGGGTGCCCCTTACTATCACCTGATGAGTCCAGAGATCACTGCTACAGAAGAGAACCCACTACTAGTGGTTCAATATTATTATCAAAAAAATATGTGCTGAACTTTATCTAAATGAATCTTCGCTAGACGAGGTTAGGTCTAGGGACCATCTTGAACCTTGTTTATGAACTGACGTGCTCTGTCAGTGAAGTCAGACGATATATATTGGAAGTACTGAGTGCTTGTCTACTGACATTCCATTGGTACTGTTATGCAACATGAATGCTCGTGTGATAGTGCATTTCATTGATCAACATTATTATGATTTATGCCAACCTGTCTGTTTGTCACTGTACCCGTGCTGTCAAGTGTGATCGTTCCAATTAAACTGTATGAAACGTACACAGTAGTTGGCGTAAATGACTTCCAGCCATAAGTGAGTGAGATTGGTCTATTTGTCAACTCTAACGAACGTTTGCCATCATTCGCATGTACTGTATCCTCACTCCATGTCTACGCACCACTGCGTAGGTCGAGTTGACCTTTTGTTTGTCTTCATTTTGACAACACCCATCAACACCCTCCGAACACGATTGCAACCATGGAAGCAACACACACTTTTAGCACACTAAATGAAATAAAATTCAAACAGGCGAAAGGAAAAAAAAAAAATAAATGAAGACACTAACTGATGTTACCAGCAATGAACAGTTGACAAGACAGTTATCATTTTTGTCCCTTTTCGCTTTTTATAGAACGTAGAACACTAGCTAGTCCCCTAGTATGAAGTCTGTACCATAGCATTCAAGTGTTCTTGTAGCCGTAGTTTATGTAGCAATTTGTATAACATGATCAGGTTGTCAGTCACGTGCACAAGCTCATATTGGTCGCCTTTTACGGCAATTCCAATAAAGCAATAGTGGTTATATGCCTAAGGAAAATTCTGCGAATCTTTTGGCCGAATACCATTAGCAACCAAGAACTGCTTAATCGGAGTAACCAGGAAGACATGCACACCATCATAGCTGGTAGACGCTGGAGTTGGGTTGGCCACGTCCTCAGAAGGGACCCTGATACCATTACAAGAACAGCTATGCTATGGACCCCGAAGGAAAGCGAAAGAGAGGCCGACCAAAAACAACCTGGCGGAGAACTGTGGAAGCCGAGATGCAAAGAATGAACCAGAGTTGGGGCACTGCACGAAGGATGGCCGCCGACCGAACAAAGTGGAATCAATTTGTTGCTGCCCTACAAGACGCCACCAGGCGTGATGGCCACTGACTGCTTACACGGGGATTTCAAACAACTACAGTCGATGGAAGATACAAAACATTGCAATTACTCTTAGTCCGAGATGCAAAGCATGAACAAAGAGTTAGGGCACCGCAAGAAGGTTGTCCGCCAACCGAACACAGAGGAAACTGTTGCTACCGTACCATATGGAGGAGCAACAAAACAAAAACAAGAATGAAAAAGCCACACACATTCATAAATGGGACCTTGCGTAGAACAGAACAATTCAAATGGTATGACAAGGTCACCAATATGGAACTGATGACAAGAACCAGACAAGTGTCTGTGGGATACAGGTTGAGAAGAAAGCGTTGGCGATGAACAGGACACACAATGTATTATCACAAAGTATTCTTCGTGCCACTTCTGACTAACCAACACCTGTAGGTAATTTTATTTTTTCAGTTGGTGTTATCAGGAAGGCCGATAGCTCTTCACTAGAGGGTGTTGCCTGGGAACAGTGCGAAACGGTTATCTCCGCGTCAGCGAGGTACACCCCAATGAGTCAGGTTTTAGTAATATATTGTGTACGGTCTGGGGGAAGCGGATGATGTCATCAAACATTTTAGCATCAGCAGCACACAACTACCGTGCCTAGAAGGGCCCACGATCAGGATCATTTGTGGATCTTTCAGTTCAAACTTTTGATAACTTCTCTTCCTACTAAGTCTTTCTTCTTTTTTGTTTGCTCTCAAATAATCACATCTCTCTCTTTGGGTTCGAGTTCCCAGTAAGCCTACCACTTTTGTTGTTTTTCTGTTGTCTAGCTTTCTACTTCTCACGAGTGTCTGAAACATACCGTTGCGTATTTTTTATTATTTATTATAAAGTTGGCAGTCTGTCTCAGGCTTCTCTCGTCATCATACAGTTTCTGGCTCAATTGGGTCGGAGAAGGCCATGGAGGATATGTTCTACTGTTTGTTCTTTTCTAATAATTGACGATGTTCATTATCTTCTCTTTATATTTCCCTCTCATTGTGTTATCTTCAACAGACTCGCTGGTGATCAACTGCCTTACTGTGACAGGGGCGCTAGGGGTAGTTCCTCACACCCAAGACCCGTGCACCAAGAAAATTTATAAAGGATCGTTTGACAGGGGTTGCAATTATTGGTTGCTTGCAACCCTCTCAGCAGCAGACTTAACAATTCAAGCAATCCAAAGCCTTATGCAGATCAACATTTAATTCTACCGAACAGAACCGAATACCAAACAACCAATCCAACAAACAATCAAACGAACACCCAGTCAGTGTTCATAGACTGTCTGAAAAATAATAAATAAAACAACGTCTAAGTGAACATCAATAGCATGGATAATAACACTTACCATAAAGAAAACATGCGCCCACCTGATATCATCAACTATCTCACACACTCATGCGTGTCGTCCAATGCGACTAGTATGGTGTTGTGCATGAGGCTGGCAATCGCACCGGGTAACATAGGTTGCTACCGAAACCACTACTGCAAGAGCATCTGAATGCTTCATGCTGAGACAAACCACACCGGTGGCCCCATGCTCCCTCAGGAGCGGAGGAGAGAAATATACAACTCTAAGTACGCCCACGTGCTCTCACAAACCATGTTCACATAACAATAATAATCAACTGGACATAAAATCATATTCTTCAATACATGTACAACAAATAATCTCAATAATGAGAATTAACTACTACCTCTCAACCGACCCACATCAATACTCGTTCCCGCACTCTGAACATGTCGTAAGTGACGATTGGTGTTTCCATGCTCCACCAGGAGCAAACAGAGAAACACCTGTCTCAACTTGCCTTACGCACCAGAAATCTAAATGACTATTCTCCCTTCTAAGTAACCACTAAAGATAAACAGTAGAATAATCAATAATCGTGAAATACACTTAATTACTTTTACATTAAAGGATAAAATAAAATTACTCTTACATTAAAGAATAATATTCTCGGCTTTAACCAAAAAAAACTGGAACTAAATACACCGCGTGTCGCTCGGCATAACATATTATAGGTTTAACACGCGGAGCGTGTTTAATCAGACTCGCTATCACCGCCTTTTATCACCACGAGGTTGCTATCTTGCGATTGTTAATCTTATCTAAATTTCGCAGTGAAATAGCCTCACACTATGTCTGCCTTTCTGAAGAATGAAATAATCGCTCTTAAACTTTCACATCTATCTATCTATCTATTTATTCCATAAAACATTAAAATAGCCACATCGATATAATTTCAGAATCCTAGAAAACTAATGCTAATTTAAATTAACTCACGTGCTCAAGGGCGCGCTACGCGTCTTAATCTGCGCCACACAGATAACACCCGCGATTATTGCTCCAGAATGCATGAAAACACAGATTTACACAACTAGAGCAAAAACACAGCTAATTCGTAGGCTTATTATGGCCTTGTAATAAATCTGCTTGAAGATAACGTGACCAAAAGGCACTAAACCACATAGACAACATGACTGCCCAGATGGGGCCAGCGCCGAGAACGACAGACCTCAAGATGGCGCTGTCACATATTCCCCGCCTGATTTTGTTGTCGTCCCGACAACTGCACTAAATCAGGCGCTTCAGTCGTATTCTCCAAATCTGGAGGATCACCTTTTCCTTCACTTCGTCTCAGGTCATTGTTGGTTACTCTAATGCTCGGACTCGCTCTGTCCATTCGTTGGATGATATATGGACTCCCTGTCATTGTGGGAGCACGAACTACAACGTACTCGTCCTCTGACCACATATCACGAATCTCGGATCTCTCAGCGTCGTGCATTCTCTTCTTCACCAATTCTCCGACCTGTAGTGGAGTAGAACACGACAGCTTGTCACATCTCTCTTTCCGGACTGCTGCAAAACTCTGCAACGGTGGCTCTGCTCTTACGTGCGCCCCTCGTAGCCTGGAAACGTGTGCTTCAACGAGTTTTAGATGAGTCTCCTCCTCTAAATGCCGACCACTTTTCCCGGCGCCCTTATGGTGACAGTTGCCACGGCCATCTCTTGGCTTGCACTGTGACGGCAATGTAGATGTGTTGGTGCGCTTAGAGAGGGCGCTCTTTGATGGGCAAACCGATATCAAATGGTCCGGGGACCTACAATGGAAACATCGCTTAGGAAGCGGGCCCTGGGGACACTTGGCTGCCATGTGGTTCGAAAGGTCTCCACAGTTGAAGCATCTTATTTTCCTAGGCTTCCTTGGTGCCCTGGGTCGCCTCCTGCTACCCTTACATCCCTGGCCGCCTTTGACTTTCTTCCCTGCAATAAGCGCCTCACACTCCGGTCGACCACCAACCATCTTTATCTTTGAGCCATTCTGCTCCCCTTCTGTAACCTGACTCCCAGCCGCAGAGGGGTCTAGTTTAATGCTTTGTGGACATCGATTCTGTACGTGGCCTTGTTCTCTGCATCTAAAACAACGAACTGTCCTGGTACGTCTCCCCTGCTCCTGAGACATCGCATCAATTTTAGCCTCTAATTGAGCCACCTGTGCTCTCAGCCGCTCTACTTCTGCGTTTAATGCATGCGTATCTGACACAGTCTCTGTTCTTGCCACTTCAACACTGGCAACACCAGCCCCCGAAGCTGCTTCGACACTGGCAACACCAGCCCCAGAAGTGGGCTCAGTCTCCAAAAACCGTAGGGCATAGTCCCTCACCGACGTGAACGATGCTGTAGGCTCCTTGATGATCATTTCCTTTGCAAGCTTTCTTAGTAGGTCATCTCTCAGACAAGCAGCAAACTGGTCACGAAGAAAGGATGGCGCCAAAGGAGTGACGTTGTTCTGCTTTTGTGCCCTTACAACACTTTCAAACACCTCGTGAATGCGATGGGAGAATTCCCAAAGAGACTCCCTTGCACCTTGCCGGGTAGAGTAGAACGCGGCCATTACTTCTGGGATGCTCCGACGCTCCCCATACACCCTAAGAATGGAATGTAGCATCGATTCTGGGTCAGATACGCATGCATTAAACGCAGAAGTAGAGCGGCTGAGAGCACAGGTGGCTCAATTAGAGGCTAAAATTGATGCGATGTCTCAGGAGCAGGGGAGACGTACCAGGACAGTTCGTTGTTTTAGATGCAGAGAACTAGGCCACGTACAGAATCGATGTCCACAAAGCATTAAACTAGACCCCTCTGCGGCTGGGAGTCAGGTTACAGAAGGGGAGCAGAATGGCTCAAAGATAAAGATGGTTGGTGGTCGACCGGAGTGTGAGGCGCTTATTGCAGGGAAGAAAGTCAAAGGCGGCCAGGGATGTAAGGGTAGCAGGAGGCGACCCAGGGCACCAAGGAAGCCTAGGAAAATAAGATGCTTCAACTGTGGAGACCTTTCGAACCACATGGCAGCCAAGTGTCCCCAGGGCCCGCTTCCTAAGCGATGTTTCCATTGTAGGTCCCCGGACCATTTGATATCGGTTTGCCCATCAAAGAGCGCCCTCTCTAAGCGTACCAACACATCTACATTGCCGTCACAGTGCAAGCCAAGAGATGGCCGTGGCAACTGTCACCATAAGGGCGCCGGGAAAAGTGGTCGGCATTTAGAGGAGGAGACTCATCTAAAACTCGTTGAAGGACACGTTTCCAGGCTACGAGGGGCGCACGTAAGAGCAGAGCCACCGTTGCAGAGTTTTGCAGCAGTCCGGAAAGAGAGATGTGACAAGCTGTCGTGTTCTACTCCACTACAGGTCGGAGAATTGGTGAAGAAGAGAATGCACGACGCTGAGAGATCCGAGATTCGTGATATGTGGTCAGAAGACGAGTACGTTGTAGTTCGTGCTCCCACAATGACAGGGAGTCCATATATCATCCAACGAATGGACAGAGCGAGTCCGAGCATTAGAGTAACCAACAATGACCTGAGACGAAGTGAAGGAAAAGGTGATCCTCCAGATTTGGAGAATACGACTGAAGCGCCTGATTTAGTGCAGTTGTCGGGACGACAACAAAATCAGGCGGGGAATATGTGACAGCGCCATCTTGAGGTCTGTCGTTCTCGGCGCTGGCCCCTTCTGGGCAGTCATGTTGTCTATGTGGTTTAGTGCCTTTTGGTCACGTTATCTTCAAGCAGATTTATTACAAGGCCATAATAAGCCTACGAATTAGCTGTGTTTTTGCTCTAGTTGTGTAAATCTGTGTTTTCATGCATTCTGGAGCAATAATCGCGGGTGTTATCTGTGTGGCGCAGATTAAGACGCGTAGCGCGCAGTAAATTGAGTGGTTAGGCCAGGGCTTATAAAAAGGGGTAGCAAGCGGCGAAACCGGTCTATGTTTGAGAGAGCCGCCCAGTGAGAACAGACTAAGAAGACACACAAGAGCCAAGCTGTAAATGCCTTGAGCACGTGAGTTAATTTAAATTAGCATTAGTTTTCTAGGATTCTGAAATTATATCGATGTGGCTATTTTAATGTTTAATGGAATAAATAGATAGATAGATAGATGTGAAAGTTTAAGAGCGATTATTTCATTCTTCAGAAAGGCAGACATAGTGTGAGGCTATTTCACTGCGAAATTTAGATAAGATTAACAATCGCAAGATAGCAACCTCGTGGTGATAAAAGGCGGTGATAGCGAGTCTGATTAAACACGCTCCGCGTGTTAAACCTATAATATGTTATGCCGAGCGACACGCGGTGTATTTAGTTCCAGTTTTTTTGGTTAAAGCCGAGAATATTATTCTTTAATGTAAGAGTAATTTTATTTTATCCTTTAATGTAAAAGTAATTAAGTGTATTTCACGATTATTGATTATTCTACTGTTTATCTTTAGTGGTTACTTAGAAGGGAGAATAGTCATTTAGATTTCTGGTGCGTAAGGCAAGCTGAGACAGGTGTTTCTCTGTTTGCTCCTGGTGGAGCATGGAAACACCAATCGTCACTTACGACATGTTCAGAGTGCGGGAACGAGTATTGATGTGGGTCGGTTGAGAGGTAGTAGTTAATTCTCATTATTGAGATTATTTGTTGTACATGTATTGAAGAATATGATTTTATGTCCAGTTGATTATTATTGTTATGTGAACATGGTTTGTGAGAGCACGTGGGCGTACTTAGAGTTGTATATTTCTCTCTCTCCGCTCCTGAGGGAGCATGGGGCCACCGGTGTGGTTTGTCTCAGCATGAAGCATTCAGATGCTCTTGCAGTAGTGGTTTCGGTAGCAACCTATGTTACCCGGTGCGATTGCCAGCCTCATGCACAACACCATACTAGTCGCATTGGACGACACGCATGAGTGTGTGAGATAGTTGATGATATCAGGTGGGCGCATGTTTTCTTTATGGTAAGTGTTATTATCCATGCTATTGATGTTCACTTAGACGTTGTTTTATTTATTATTTTTCAGACAGTCTATGAACACTGACTGGGTGTTCGTTTGATTGTTTGTTGGATTGGTTGTTTGGTATTCGTTTCTGTTCGGTAGAATTAAATGTTGATCTGCATAAGGCTTTGGATTGCTTGAATTGTTAAGTCTGCTGCTGAGAGGGTTGCAAGCAACCAATAATTGCAACCCCTGTCAAACGATCCTTTATAAATTTTCTTGGTGCACGGGTCTTGGGTGTGAGGAACTACCCCTAGCGCCCCTATCACAAGTGGCGTCGTCGGCAGGATTGACAGACAGCACGCAGTGAAGCAACTCTTCAGCAATCAGAGCAGCAACAGCCGAAACAGTAGAACACCCAGTTCAGTGCAAGGCGAGGGACGGGATCATCCAGTTTGTCAAGATTTCTAGTCAACTCTACTAGCAACAAGATGGCGGCACGCAACACACGTGCTGTTAGTAGAACTGATAACGAAGATGTGGCTGAGGTGGATGACCCTGTAGTAGGGCTGGATCGTCAACCAGAACGAGTACAGTACGTCGTGGTACCTACTCACAAGAGGGTGCGATGCTTTGGGGAGCGCACGGGTCCTACGGCCGAGGAATATGTCAGAGAGGTGAGAGCTGCCTGGAGAGTAGGGATGATGAGTAAAGAGGACCAGGCAGATGTTATTCTTGACAGTGTGACCCCAAGTGTCCGCAGGGAGCTGAGGATTCAGGCTGATGATGATGACCCAGAATCGATGCTACATTCCAACAAACAATCAAACGAACACCCAGTCAGTGTTCATAGACTGTCTGAAAAATAATAAATAAAACAACGTCTAAGTGAACATCAATAGCATGGATAATAACACTTACCATAAAGAAAACATGCGCCCACCTGATATCATCAACTATCTCACACACTCATGCGTGTCGTCCAATGCGACTAGTATGGTGTTGTGCATGAGGCTGGCAATCGCACCGGGTAATATAGGTTGCTACCGAAACCACTACTGCAAGAGCATCTGAATGCTTCATGCTGAGACAAACCACACCGGTGGCCCCATGCTCCCTCAGGAGCGGAGGAGAGAAATATACAACTCTAAGTACGCCCACGTGCTCTCACAAACCATGTTCACATAACAATAATAATCAACTGGACATAAAATCATATTCTTCAATACATGTACAACAAATAATCTCAATAATGAGAATTAACTACTACCTCTCAACCGACCCACATCAATACTCGTTCCCGCACTCTGAACATGTCGTAAGTGACGATTGGTGTTTCCATGCTCCACCAGGAGCAAACAGAGAAACACCTGTCTCAACTTGCCTTACGCACCAGAAATCTAAATGACTATTCTCCCTTCTAAGTAACCACTAAAGATAAACAGTAGAATAATCAATAATCGTGAAATACACTTAATTACTTTTACATTAAAGGATAAAATAAAATTACTCTTACATTAAAGAATAATATTCTCGGCTTTAACCAAAAAAACTGGAACTAAATACACCGCGTGTCGCTCGGCATAACATATTATAGGTTTAACACGCGGAGCGTGTTTAATCAGACTCGCTATCACCGCCTTTTATCACCACGAGGTTGCTATCTTGCGATTGTTAATCTTATCTAAATTTCGCAGTGAAATAGCCTCACACTATTTCTGCCTTTCTGAAGAATGAAATAATCGCTCTTAAACTTTCACATCTATCTATCTATCTATTTATTCCATTAAACATTAAAATAGCCACATCGATATAATTTCAGAATCCTAGAAAACTAATGCTAATTTAAATTAACTCACGTGCTCAAGGCATTTACAGCTTGGCTCTTGTGTGTCTTCTTAGTCTGTTCTCACTGGGCGGCTCTCTCAAACATAGACCGGTTTCGCCGCTTGCTACCCCTTTTTATAAGCCCTGGCCTAACCACTCAATTTACTGCGCGCTACGCGTCTTAATCTGCGCCACACAGATAACACCCGCGATTATTGCTCCAGAATGCATGAAAACACAGATTTACACAACTAGAGCAAAAACACAGCTAATTCGTAGGCTTATTATGGCCTTGTAATAAATCTGCTTGAAGATAACGTGACCAAAAGGCACTAAACCACATAGACAACATGACTGCCCAGATGGGGCCAGCGCCGAGAACGACAGACCTCAAGATGGCGCTGTCACATTACCTTGCTGTTACAAAGCTTTCAGGTACTCTCTCGCATTACAAGTTCCGAGAGACATGGCTGTGCTGTGTTGATTCTGATTTTTATTGTTAGATTTCATCATTCGACATGATATTTTTAAAGATGTAAAGATAGTTCCACAGCATAAGCTGCCGTACCGTAGTGAAGTGTTAGAGATTTCACTATAGTAAGTCTCGAATTTATGAAGTGTCGCGACCAGTTCCTTTCCCAGCTGCCTTTACCTTTCCAGATTAAAGAGCAGGTTCAGGTACATATTTACAGTTAGGCAGACTGGAGCGTGGCGCTACCTGGTTTCTAATCCAGTAATGTTGCCTCGAGAAGTATCGCTCCAACTACTCTACCAGTCAAAACATAAACAAACAAACAAGCAAAACAAAGCTATCCCATTAGTATCATTTAAAAATGATCGAAGGTTTCACTGTGGGTGAGGCTCTTGCTGTTTCTGATGCTTTTACTGTTTCTGATACGGCAGTAGGTCACTTAGAACTAACGTTCAGTGACAGTGGATCAAAGTCAGCGGATCAAAGACAATACGGCAGTATCAGCAGTATAACTATCTTCATATTTTTTCAGTGTGGGGAACAAGCAATAATGGCAGAAATAGACAAGGATTTTCGTTTAAATAAAAATCAACAGCATTGAAAAAAATTGTTAAGAAAAGTAGTAGAAAGCATTAGAAGACATTCCCTGGTGTGGAATCCTGAGGCTAAAGAAAATGGAGACACACAAAAATACATAAAGAAGACGGTGAATTTTCGGGAAATTACAGAAAAGCCGCGTACTGCGTCATGGAAACTACACTGTACGTTCATTGAAATAACGAGCATTTTTCCTCATCTCTACATGACTGGTGTTTCAGAAAATATTCATGCCCTCTCCCCGTCCCATTTTTTAATACAATTTCTGGAATTGTCCCAATGTGTATCACTCTTCATGACAGGTGAAGCTTCTATGCATTCGTGCCACTCTTTGCATGTCATTGATTTACTTAATGAAATGAGTACTGCAGAATTAGTGCCGTCTTCTGCTGGTATGATAATAATAAACAAACAAGGTTGTCCACTCAAAAAATACATACACTCAACTTAGTGCCCATAATTTTTTTTCACTTGGAAAAAAAACAAACTGCATAACTTGAAATGGTAGGCGCACATACGCCATTATAAATTATAGGGAGCACTAGAGAAGAGAACTGGTCACGGACATGAAAGAGATTTTTAAAAAGACATGGAGAGACCCTTAATGGATGGCACAGGTCAGATCTAGGAATATTTTTGTGGAGGACGTGCGTTTCACGGGAAGCTAAAAGGTACTGATTTATAGATAGTTGGATTGATTAATTGATTGACTGACTGACATAAAAATGTATTACGGACGTTACTACACTACGACGATTTTGAAATCTGCTTGAAAAGCATAAATAAACTATCGATCTTTGAACAGCATGAATGATCCGGCACACTGTCAACGATATGCCTGGACAATGATAACAACTCTGTTACAAGCAGACATGTGAGTGGTAGACATCCAATACTTTAGTCTCTGACAGAGTTTGAATCAAGTGTCACCCTGACACATTTTCATACATTTCAAAACTGGGTCGCTAAGACTGGATCACGATAAATTCAAATGTCAACAACTTTCGCAAGCAAATGTGCAGGTCCTAAAATGTTTCTAGTAACCGTGTTGAAAACGAGGTTTATCGTAGGTTGACGGGGTGAATGTGATCGCCGTTAGCACAGCCTTGAAGATACGGCTCGAAACGGTAACATTAATATCATTTGGGGCTTATTTAGGAGTGAAACTAAATAGTCCGAGAAGAGGTCGTCTATTTGCGTAATCAAAAGCAGAAGTATGCAACGGGTAATAAAATAAACGCATATCCGGTCAACTCCGGTTTTACATGGTAACATTGAAATAGTTAATGCATGAATGAAAACATCAAATTTTTTAATAGCAGTTTTGCCTCGTATTGGCGAGGCGCGCTACGTTCAGTCTAGACTCAAGGTCTGTCACTTATGTTAGGGTGCTTGTCAACATGTAATAGACCTTGTGGTGTATGGTTTTTATCCTAAAACACTAGCCGTATATGTGCTTCATACTGTATAAATAGATTGTGCAAACGGCATCCTGCAGACTGGGGAGAAACCGCAACAGGTTATGGAACTCAGGGGCTGTAATTTATGTACAGTACAACAACAATTTTACTGCCCCAACTATTTAAAGTTTACAAAAAGATTAAACGAGAGTGAGTTGGAAGGTGCAACCACGGAGAGTAGTAGGTTCAGTTCCCAGATCGGGAGGAAAAATAAACAGAAGGCTGACAAAGGGAAGTCATGACCTAAGTGACCTCTTGCGTGACAAAGATAAAATGGTTGAAACACTTGCCAGACGTCAGAAACTTCTGATGATCAGATTGCCACGTGTTGTAACGCTTTTGTCTAGTTTCTTACAATCGAGATGATGAAATCCACTGGTATATTTTGTCTGTTGTAAGCATTTAGTCGCTTGGCGTGTCAAATGCTGTTTAAATCTGTACAAACTCAGAAATCGTAGAGTTACTGACCTTGCTTAGAAAAAACAAAAACAAAGAGCAAGAGCATACGATGACCAGCTGCAGTGGTGGTTCCATGCTCATAAAATAGTCAAAAGTCAAAAGATGATGACGTAGTAGACATGTTCTTCCTTCATTCTGCAACCGTTGTTTAATTAACATCGTGTATTCACACTTGTGCTAATTGGCTATTTAAATAACTGTTGTTATGGATAATTCACTCCTCTTGTACACTTCAGCCGCTCAATGTTGTTGTTTTTTTTTGTGGAAAAAAAAAAGGGGGGGGGCGGAGAGACAGAGAAGAGAGTCTAATTCCTGGTGTCTTACTTTCTACTGTTCACATTCTGACAGGTGGTCGAACCATCGTAATAAAAGGGGGGAAAAGTGGTAAGATTGTGTGGCGTGAGGTTTTATTTGGCTTTAAGATCAGTATAGTACTGACAATTACAGAAATGGAATTTCTGCAGAAAATGGTGAAGTCCCAGTGTCTGAGAGAACTACTGGTATCACAAATTAGTTACGGCTGTGAATGATCTGATCTCGAAACAATAGTAGAGAGGAGACCGACATAAAGTGCCACCTCCGCTGTGTAACTAACTGTGATATTTAAAAAAACAAGGAAACAGATTTTACTTAACAATGATAAAATTGACAAGTCGTTCAAATACAATTTCCTTATTATTTATTTAGTATAAACACTATCTACTCTTGTGCTGAAGGGTGAATGTTGAAAAATGGAATGTAATGAATTTGTAAGTTTACAAATGATTTACAAATATAGATATATAAATATATTACAAGTTTTCCAATTATAGGAACAAAAATTATATCAGCTGTGCTGTTATTCAATTATAGTACAGGTATCAGCTGTGCTGTTAATTATGTCTATAACAATTATTAGCTATGCTGTTAATTACGTATAATTTATCCACTATGATCTTATTATTGTCTCTTGCTACGCTAATTCACGTTTTCTTCATTGACTTAAATGCTCACAATTGCCGACGGAAATGGTACTAATGGGTACTCATCTCTCAAAACGTTCTGTTCTCCTTAGTTCGATTGACACACCACCTGCTGTGGATCGTTCCTTTAGCCAACCCAAGACTGAGGGGGACTAAAGATGTAGCTCAGGTACGATCTCTGTGCTCCTGCGAAGTTTCAGGCAGCTGGATTGACTCGACATACGTCCTCAGGTTTGATGACACGAATAAAACCTGTAACAAGCAAAAATAGGGGCTAATTTCTGTCCTCAAGCCCACATATTTCTAGTGTGGGTGAAATGAGCGTGTCTCAGGTGCCTGCATGTAGGATGAATGACAACATGGCTCAGTATGAGTTAGCAATAGCGAGACAAGACAGGTGTCTACTTGCAAAACATTCTTTCTGATAAATTAATACATGGATACATCCAATAATATAAATTCAATACATGAATACATCCAATAATATAAATTCAATACATGAATACATCCAATAATATAATTCAATACATGAATAAATCCAATAATATGTACACCTAGGTGTGATACAACCATTTCCTTCCCCCTATAATATACCAGGCCCTCTCTGACAAGTGCTATAATATATCCTAACAATATTGTTGTGTTCTGATGATAGGAGTATATGCGACGAGGACTGTTTGGTTATATCAGGTTGGAGTTAAATGGGACAATAGATTGGAGTTAGATGAGACAATAGATTGAGTCCTAACAAGGACTGTTTTGGTTATATTTCAGTTGGTTTTATCTGAGATAATAGACTGAAGTTATAGGAGACAATAGATTGAGTTATAGGAGACAATAGATTGAGTCCTAACAAGGACTGTTTTGGTTATATTTCAGTTGGTTTTATCTGAGATAATAGACTGAAGTTATAGGAGACAATAGATTGAGTTATAGGAGACAATAGATTGAGTCCTAACAAGGACTGTTTTGGTTATATTGCAGTTGGTCTGAGAAAATAGATTGAAGTTATAGAAGACAATAGGTTGAGTCCTAACAAGGACTGTTTTGGTTATATTTCAGTTTGGAGTTATCTGAGACAATAGACTGAAGTTATAGGAGACAATAGATTGAAGTATGAGTCCTATTAGTCTTCGTCTATTCAATCATATTAGGAAATACAATCATTATACCTAATTCCCCAAGATACAATCAGTAACCTGATACGTTCATATTAAAACAATATATGTGTTATATATATATATATATATATATATATATATATATATATATATATATATATATATATATATATATATATATATATATATATATACACACATACAGGTGTATCTGCTGTAGGCCTATTTTCCTACCAGTTTATAGTAAATTATATATACCCTCCAAGATTTAAACAGGCCAGAATTTGACTCGACTTAGCGAAGCAGGCTGCAAGTCAATGCTCTCAGGTAAGCTATAAATCAAAGCTGACAGCTCCTCTCTTCAGTCGGTCGGTATCTCTGGCTTCGTGTCTGGTGTTGCGTGTTTTAGCATAAAATCTCGCCCGATTATATAGGCAGGTAAAGTAACTTCTACTGGTTAAGGAAAGCGTTTGGTTGGTTCCTGGCGGGGCAAGCTGATTGGTTGGTCCTGCAGTTTCGTCTTATGCTCGTACAGCCTAATTTTATTCAGTTTTTTCCGTTGTGAACTCTTCCACCCGGATAGCTAAATACCGCCATCTTGCGTGAACAAGATGGCGGCGACCCACATCCGAAAAAACAGGGCTTAAGTTTTTTCCTGGCGTAACTTCTTGTAATTTATTCCGGCTCAGCAACTGTGCGTTGATTGGCTGGGGCAAATTTGTATCCCGACATAATGATTTAACAAAGTAGTGGGGTTACACTTCGTTTCACGACATAGCCCCATCCTTTTCTAGCTGTGACCTGTCATAGCTGAAGTGTAAACACCTGCTGTAGTTAATCATTTTGCGTCTGTCCTTCCAGAATAATAGGGTGTCGACTTAAAAAATCCGCTCCTACATTGTCTCTTCCCGGAATGTAATTCACGGTAAAGGAATAAGGCGCAAGAAGCAGACTCCACCTTAACAATCTCGAATTTAACTTTTTAGATGCAGCCAAGAATGTTAAAGGTTGGTGATCGCTTTGGACAATGAAGTGTGTCCCATACAAGTAAGGTGAAAATTTGTCGATGGACCAAATTAAAGCCAAACATTCTTTCTCTATGGTCGAGTAGTTCAACTCAGCTGCATTCAGCTTCCTACTGGCGTAGGCGACTGGTAAAAGTTCCTCCGGCTGGGCTTTTGATTTCTGCAAGAGAGTTGCACCAATACCTATACTGCTAGCGTCCGTCCTTAATACAAATTCCTGCGTGATATCGGGTAGCGTAAGGATTGGTTTGCTGGTGAGTTTTGCTTTTAGCTCTGTGTAAGCGTTTTCACAATCAGCATTCCATTGGATTTTGTCAGGCTGTCCTTTTTTTGTTAAGTTAGTTAATGGTGCACACAGAGAGTTAAAGTGGGGTATGTACTTCTGATAGAACCCACATAATGACACGAATGATCTCACATCTTTCTTCGTTTGAGGTCTGGGTGCCTTCTTTAACTTCTCTATATTCTTTGGGTCAGGAGACATATGACCTGTAGAAATAGTGTGACCTAAGAATTCCAACTCCTTACAACCGATATAGCACTTGGTTGGACGTGCAGTCAATCCAGTGGCTCTCAGTCTGTCAAACAACATGGAGAGCGCTACTATATGCTCTTCAAATGTGTTTGTAGCAACAAGAATGTCATCCATAAAGTTAGTGATATGGGGATTTTGTAGAGGTTCCAACAATTTCCTCATCATTCTTGAAAAGATACTGGGAGCATTTTTTCAGCCCAAAGGGTAGTACATTAAACTCGTAGTGTCCGTCTGATGTACTAAATGCCAGCATTTTCCTAACTTCTGGTTTCACTGGTATTTGGTAGTATCCCTTGCTTAGATCTACCTTCGATAAATACCTAGCCTTACTCAGTGTAGAGAATAGCTGGTTGGTGTCAGGTAATGGGTCCACCTGAGATTCTGTGATAGCATATAGCTTCTTGTAGTAAATACATAACCTGTGTTCACCACTAGGCTTCCTTAATAGCACCACACTTGAGCTATAGGTAGATTCAGACTTTGAAATAATTTTCTCTTTTAACAGATAGTCAATCTCATCCTTGAGTGCTTGTGCTTGCTATTGTTCAGTCCATGTCCGCAATAATGCTTCCAGTGGACTGTGTATGGGGACGGCCAAACAACAACGTTGCCGGACCCACACCTATTTCTATTGTAAGGGGCAGTATACCGAAGTGGGGCCTGTCTCCATCAACTGTTTGGTACAGCCCTGGTTCCGACCTCCTATGGTTCGGGTTTGTTTCTGCAGCTTTTTTAATTCTGGTTGCTGACTAACCAAATTTTCCAAATGATCCAGGCCATGGTGTTCCGACAAATATCTAGTCGAGGTGGGATGTCTCTCGTCCCCTCTCTGTACAATACGGAGAGTTGCCATGGTTACTGGTGTAACAGTAGACTTGTTGTGATTTTGTTTTCTTTTTATCACTGCATCTACCTGTTGTTTTCTCTTGTGTATTTTCTTTGTGGGCCTATGTCCGCAACAATGCTTCCCTAGGTCCTGTAACTGGTCTACGCTTCTGAATGAGGTTACCTGGTTACATTCTGAATAGGATTTCATATACCGACTTAAGTCTTCAATTATTCCTGGCCAGTAATATCGCAATGTTATATTTTGACCAGTGGCCCCTTTTCCTCTGTGACCACTGCCTGATGTAGCATGCTTTTGCTCCATAATTTCCTCCCTATAGAATTTTGGCACTACCAGCTGTCCATGCCTTTTAGGTACTTTTCCAGCTTGTCTGTAGAGTAGGCCATTGTCCATATAGTAGTCTCCTTTCTCTGGAGGGTTATGGGCCTTTGACAATTTGCCAAAACAAGGCTTCAATGTGCTGTCTGCTGTTTGAGCCTTTTTCATCTTTGTACGATGAATTTTTATTGGGTCTCCCTCCTCTTTTTTGGTGCTCGACCTGGTATGGTTTGCTGCCATGACAACAGGTTTTATTGGGTCACCCAAAAAGACATATTTACATTCTATTACCAGCGGGTATATAGGATCATCACTTACTGCTGCTCTTATCACTCCTTCCACATAGCGAGTTCTCACGTTGATCCTTGCTATGGGAAGTGTCATGGTGCCGGTTCCCCGCATTGCCCCTTGTATGTCCACTGTTTCTGTGGTAAGTTGGTCAGGGTGCACTAGGGTTGCACTCACGACTGAGTCGAATTCCAAACCTGAATCATATAAGCACTGAATTTTAGTGCCATTACATGTCACTTCCTCATAGACAGGGGATGATGGAGGTCATTCTGACTAACTGCCAGTTCCTTCCTTCCCTTGTTCCCTGTTGTGAGACACACAGAGTAATAAGGAGGGTTGTTCCTTCTGCAGTCTGCAGTATTGTGGTTACTCATTAGACAAGTTTTACACCACTTTTCTTCCTTGCGGTAAGGTGTCTTATCCGATCTTAGAGGGTTTTTGTCCTTTTGGTCAAATCTTTGTTTGTTCCTTGTGGTATGGTCCTTTTGTTCATATTTGGTATAGTTTTGTGATGATTTGAAGTTTTCACCCTGCTTCTTTTTATTTCCTAATAATTCTGCCTGAGCTGCTTGATATCTCTCAGCAACAGTTACAATATCTTCCAATCTCTCTGCTCCTTGTTCCATGATAAACTTCCTCATTTCTTGAGGCATGGACTCTTTCAATTGCTCCATCATTATCATTTCTTTCAGATCCTGACACTTTCCTAAACTACTCCATTTTTCCAAATAGGTTTCCAATCTAGCAGAGAATTGGTGATAGTTTTCTCCTGGAAGAAGTTTAGCTGTTCGGAATTTCTTTCTATATGATTCTGAGTTCCTTTCATATCTCACAAGCAGTGCCTGCTTCAGGATTTCGTAATCTTCCTGGTCATCTCTTGAGAGCTTCAAATATACATCGTAGGCCATACCTCTCAATCCCTGAGATAGATTAAGACTCCACTTTTCTTTCCCTAAGCCATAGGTAGTGGCAAGTCTTTCGTATCTATCCAGGTACGACTCAATGGTGTCTTCTTTCTCAACAAATGGGTTCAGATGAAAATTCATGGCCCCACTTGAGGTGCTCTGGCTGGAGCTACTCTCAGAGTGAGGTGAGCTACCACCATTATTGCCAGTATTTGCCTGAATTTCAAGCTCTTTTAATCTCAACTGATGGTCTCTCCCTGCTTGTAATTTCCTTTCTTCATTTTCAGCCTCCCATTTCTTGGCTTCAATTTCTAATCTTTTGGTTTCTCTCTCAGCTTCCAGTCTTTTGTCTTCTCTCTCAGCTTCCAGTCTTTTGTCTTCTCTCTCAGCTTCCAGTCTTTTGGCTTCTCTTTCAGCTTCCAGTCTTTTGGCTTCTCTTTCAGCTTCTGCTTGCAACCGCCTTTCTTCAGCTTCTAATTTCTTTGCTTCTCTATCAGCCTCTAATTTCTTTGCTTCAGTCTCTAACTGCAACTTTCTTTCTTCCCTATCCATATGTTTGCCCACTTCTATAGTGACATACTGAGTGAGAGCATCACCTGTCATATTTAATTCCTTACCCATCTGCATGACCGCAGTTCTGAACTTCACTAGATCAGCCATGGCGTTACTTAGAGAGGGTATGCAAATTTACTATAACCAAATTATTGTAATAAAACTTAATTAATTTAAATCAACAAAAAATTTCCGTGCAACTTTGTGAGCATCAACTATTTACTGAGTACTAAATGGTACTCCTTCATAAGAAAATAATTTTTAAAAAATCCTATTATAGAATTTTTTTCAAAAATTTGTTTCTTTTTTTTTAATCTATGGGTGGCACAAGATAGAGTTAGTAGATAGATGAATAAACTAAGTATGGCTCAAGGTATATAGAAATATCCCAGGAACGAGCCCCCAGTGTGGCGTGAGGTTTTATTTGGCTTTAAGATCAGTATAGTACTGACAATTACAGAAATAGAATTTCTGCAGAAATTGGTGAAGTCCCAGTGTCTGAGAGGACTACTGGTATCACAAATTAGTTACGGCTGTGAATGATCTGATCTCGAAACAATAGTAGAGAGGAGACCGACATAAAGTGTCACCTCCGCTGTGTAACTAACTGTGATATTAAAAAAAACAAGGAAACAGATTTTACTTAACAATGATAAAATTGACAAGTCGTTCAAATACAATTTCCTTATTATTTATTTAGTATAAACACTATCTACTCTTGTGCTGAAGGGTGAATGTTGAAAAATGGAATGTAATGAATTTGTAAGTTTACAAATGATTTACAAATATAGATATATAAATATATTACAACAAGTTTTTCAATTATAGGAACAAAAATTATATCAGCTGTGCTGTTATTCAATTATAGTACAGGTATCAGCTGTGCTGTTAATTACGTCTATAACAATTATTAGCTATGCTGTTAATTACGTATAATTTATCCACTATGATCTTATTATTGTCTCTTGCTACGCTAATTCACGTTTTCTTCATTGACTTAAATGCTCACAATTGCCGACGGAAATGGTACTAATGGGTACTCATCTCTCAAAACGTTCTGTTCTCCTTAGTTCGATCGACACACCACCTGCTGTGGATCGTTCCTTTAGCCAACCCAAGACTGAGGGGGACTAAAGATGTAGCTCAGGTACAATCTCTGTGCTCCTGCGAAGTTTCAGGCAGCTGGAATGACTCGACATACGTCCTCAGGTTTGATGACATGAATAAAACCTGTAACAAGCAAAAATAGGGGCTAATTTCTGTCCTCAAGCCCACATATTTCTAGTGTGGGTGAAATGAGCGTGTCTCAGGTGTCTGCATGTAGGATGAATGACAACATGGCTCAGTATGAGTTAGCAATAGCGAGACAAGACAGGTGTCTACTTGCAAAACATTCTTTCTGATAAATTAATACATGGATACATCTAATAATATAAATTCAATACATGAATACATCCAATAATATAAATTCAATACATGAATACATCCAATAATATAATTCAATACATGAATAAATCCAATAATATGTACACCTAGGTGTGATACAACCATTTCCTTCCCCCTATAATATACCAGGCCCTCTCTGACAAGTGCTATAATATATCCTAACAATATTGTTGTGTTCTGATGATAGGAGTATATGCGACGAGGACTGTTTGGTTATATCAGGTTGGAGTTAAATGGGACAATAGATTGGAGTTAGATGAGACAATAGATTGAGTCCTAACAAGGACTGTTTTGGTTATATTTCAGTTGGTTTTATCTGAGATAATAGACTGAAGTTATAGGAGACAATAGATTGAGTTATAGGAGACAATAGATTGAGTCCTAACAAGGACTGTTTTGGTTATATTTCAGTTGGTTTTATCTGAGATAATAGACTGAAGTTATAGGAGACAATAGATTGAGTCCTAACAAGGACTGTTTTGGTTATATTTCAGTTTGGAGATATCTGAGACAATAGACTGAAGTTATAGGAGACAATAGATTGAAGTATGAGTCCTATTAGTCTTCGTCTATTCAATCATATTAGGAAATACAATCATTATACCTAATTCCCCAAGTCAATGCTCTCAGGTAAGCTATAAATCAAAGCTGACAGCTCCTCTCTTCAGTCGGTCGGTATCTCTGGCTTCCTGTCTGGTGTTGCGTGTTTTAGCATAAAATCTCGCCCGATTATATAGGCAGGTAAAGTAACTTCTACTGGTTAAGGAAAGCGTTTGGTTGGTTCCTGGCGGAGCAAGCTGATTGGTTGCCTGCAGTTTCGTCTTATGCTCGTACAGCCTAATTTTATTCAGTTTTCTTCCGCCATCTTGCGTGAACAAGATGGCCGCGACCCACATCCGAAAAAACAGGGCATAAGTTTTTTCCTGGCGTAACTTCTTGTAATTTATTCCGGCTCAGCAACTGTGCGTTGATTGGCTGGGGCAAATTTGTATCCTGACATAATGATTTAACAAAGTAGTGGGGTTACACACACTCGTTTCACGACAGATTGAAGTAACAAGAAGAGACATGGTGTGACGTGCAAATGTAAATATAGCCTCAGAAATCCGAACACCTTCGCTTCCCCATTTAGTGTTTTAATTTTTGCTACGCAAAAACCACGAACTTCGCTGTCTGTCTGACTCATATTTTAAAGAATCGCCTATCTTTCCTGTTTACATGCGCTGATGAGTGTTTACCTATTTTCGCACCCGGCAGTCTCACCAGGGAAGCGAATCACGTGAGTTCTCACGCGAGCTGATTTGCTAATTATCGGCAATTAGACAGACGCGCGTAGAATAACGGTTTGTGTGTTTGATCAATTCAAGGGCGATAATAATACGTCCCGATCACCTTTGATGTCCGACATTTTCAGGGGACTTAATTATTTGATTTACGGAAGGGGGAGATAATCTAAGAAGGCCCGTTCGCATGGGATGCCTTCTGATGTCGTTTCGGCATCACGAGTGAGCGAACCGTAGAATCATTTATCTCGGAAGCCACGCTCGTTGATTTTCCCTGATACGTCCAAGGTGTGAATTTTCACATCTTTTGGAGATATTACCCTAAATTTGTATATATACTGCCTTCTCTCCTAGTCAGTTATCAAGTCTCTCAGGAAATTTTGGATAGTCTGAACGCGTACGCTAGAACTTATGTGAAATAATGTGCTAATAGCCTTCGTGGGGATTATTCTGTTTTTCTGGTAATAATATAAGTTGTGCTTAAGTGTTAAATGTGGAAGTTTTACCATTTTTATTCACTGCGAGTCCCTAGCGTTAAGACTAGCGAAATAGCAAACGCGCAGATATTTTCTTACCAGTGGTTCAGTAATGAAAAATCCATCAACCAATTTTTTTTCACCAGAAGATACGGTTTAGCTGACTAAATAATGCTAGGAGTGACGGATAAAGTGACAGAGTAGAATGCGCATTATATTTTCATTGTGTGTAATTATATAGTGACTAGCATTTAATATCATGTGTAAAAAAACGATAGTTGTTAAGGGAGCGTAGTCGTAAATAAATTATAACTGACATTGTGCGCTGAGTGTTTTACCGGGTCGGAGGGGGAAAAGCAGCATGCTTTTACCAAACCCGTACTCGTTAAAGCGACGCGCGACAGTACCGGCTTAAGATACCGTGTGCCTTTTAATTTAATTAGGTGACGGAGAGGATAAGAGATCATACCTTACAATTGATAGCCTATGATTTGTCATTTTAGAAATGTTTTGTTTTCTTCCTAATACAGGAGTATACAATGTTTCATAATCGGCACTCACCCCAGAGAAAAGCCGATAGGATTTATCATCATCAGTTTTTTTAACGTAACAGTTGTATTAGCCCCCAGAGGCTAGACAATACAAGAACTATTTTTCTCTTTTGTTATAACTGTGAACGCCCCGAGAACGCTTGCTTCAATAACTATATGCGGTGATACAGGGCTCATCCAGGAAAAATTAACCCACCAACTTTGGCGACCACCTGGAAATTATTATTTGATACTAAGGATGGTCTGAGGCCAGATTTGGGCAACCCACCTGACACTATAGGTACACACTATTGTAATTTTTCAAGGGATACCTACACCAGTTATTAGGTAAGCAAGATTGTTTGTGGCCACAGATGACAGAGTGAGTGACAGAGAGAAAAATATTTTGCTTTGTTACAATCATTGCACTCATTTCTTTTTTTTTTTTATTTCGCTAACCTGAGTATTTTACTGGATAGATTAAGTAGGAACTTTGTTCTTTTCTTTACTGTTTATTCTCTACACCCTAGTGTTAATCTTTGACCTTTGGGTTTTTAACTTCTTTTGGGATCTTTTCTCAACAGGGGGGAGGGCACTTATTGGGTTATTTTTCTATGTCTGTAAACATTTCCTCGTAAAAATCGATTTCTTACACCTTTATTCTCACATATTTTACCACTATCACCTCTGCTCCGACGGGACCATAAATATCTTCTGACCTATCTTTAAAAAATTTACGACACATGGTCCGCAACCAGACGATACAGGATGGCCTCAAAATCCAGCCACTGCAGACCCTAGTGGAACAGTCCCAACTACGATGGTCTGGATATGTCTGCAGAATGGGAGAAGATCTGCTTCCGTGACAAATATGTGAAACCACGAGCCACGGATCCAAACCTCCAGGACGACCCAGAGTTCGTTGGGTGGACAACATTAGACAACCTCTGAAGGATGGAGGACTAGACTGGAATGAGGCCAGGAGGAAGACAGCCGATAGGATAGTGTGGTGCTCTCTCTGGCAAACCTCTACACATCAGGGTAAAAGAGGAACGACTAAGTTAGTCAGATTCAGTCATCTTATATAATCATTAACACCACCATTATCCTTCTGCTCCCTAAGAAGTACAGTCCTTCAACAAAACTCCCTTTAGCCCAAGGTCTTTTCATGCCTTCCTCATCCCTTTCATTTCTTGTCTCCAGTTATCTTCTCATTGTGCTTGCTGTCGGGTCCTCCTATACCTCTTGTACCCGAGTATTGCTACAGCCCGAAAGAGGGGCAAAGAATTGTAACACCGTAACATACCAAGCACTTGGTAAAAGGCGACCAAGGAAGCTGGGCGTGAGTCGGCCACCCTAACATACAGACATTTTTAAGCTACAATAACTCCACAATTCAACATCTTTCAAAAAATGCACGTGATAAATCTAGGTCAGATGAAAAGTAAAGTTATCATTAGTAACGTGCAAAGTGAAAAAAAGCCGTATGGAGTAAAGAAAGACGAACATGAAGTCAAGGAATAACAAGACATGCACACATTCATGCAAAACGTTGACAAAAACGCGCAGACGTTTGTCGTTACCGAATCCAACAAAAAGGTTAAGATAACCTTAGGGGGGAAAAACAAAATAGAGAAAAAAAAATCCCGAAGTTCAGTTTATGGCAGTCACCTGTTCGCGTCCAGAATTACTGGGGTCAGCGCGTAAACTTAAACAGGATCACGGGTTCGGGAGATTTCTCGGCATTCTTGCACCTTTGTCAAATACTCTACCTGCATGTCAAGCCCGAGTATTAAAAATACGTAGGTGCACATTTCCACATTAATCCTTCTTTATTTGTTTGATACTTACATTACGGGTGACAATTGTACGCGTGTAGATATGCGTCTTTATGTAACCAAAAATA
The DNA here is from genome assembly GCA_024509875.1 of Oreohelix idahoensis. Classification (NCBI taxonomy): domain Eukaryota; kingdom Metazoa; phylum Mollusca; class Gastropoda; order Stylommatophora; family Oreohelicidae; genus Oreohelix; species Oreohelix idahoensis. The sequence goes on along the minus strand of JAMPIV010006802.1, from coordinate 73,253 downwards.
ACTGAACAACATAACACGTACTAACAATTTCTACCGTCAATGGAAGATAGGAAATAAAAGTACATGTACATGCAGCGTTATACAGAGCCAATACTATCATGAGAGGACGAGTGTGTATGTTGAAGAATGATGAGCAGAATGTTGGATAAACACTGTTGTCGTTGTGGAATACATGTTGGTGAATGATGAGCAGAATGTTGGATAAACACTGTTGTCGTTGTGGAATACATGTTGGTGAATGATGAGCAGAATGTTGGATAAACACTGTTGTCGTTGTGGAATACATGTTGGTGAATGATGAGCAGAATGTTGGATAAACACTGTTGTCGTTGTGGAATACATGTTGGAGAATGATGAGCAGAATGTTGGATAAACACTGTTGTCGTTGTGGAATACATGTTGGTGAATGATGAGCAGAATGTTGGATAAACACTGTTGTCGTTGTGGAATACATGTTGGAGAATGATGAGCAGAATGTTGGATAAACACTGTTGTCGTTGTGGAATACATGTTGGAGAATGATGAGCAGAATGTTGGATAAACACTGTTGTCGTTGTGGATACTATGACAAGTTTGCATGATAGTTGTAACTTAATTCAAATGTATCACAAGACTGTCCTATGTATGTTCATTGTGCGGCGGTGATGTGTCGAAAGTGGAAGCGAAACGAGCGTGATTTCTTTAATTCCTAAACTCCTGTCACAGTTGGTACGCGACAAATACACTGGATGGACAGGATTTGTGTGTACAAAGAGAAAACACAATGGTGTTGATAGAAATCTGGCCCATGAAGAGAACGCTACGCACACCTTGGACAACTGTGACATAAAATTTAAAAAAAAGAATAATGTGTCTTTAAATTGTTGTTCTTCGCCTTCCAACTCCTAAAGGAGCACAGGCCTGCAACACACTTAAGTCAAGTCTTCATGTCTCGTGTCATCAGATCAAGGTCTTTCCTTTTCTTCTTCATTCCCTTCACATCTGTCTCCAGTTCTCTTCACCGTGTGTTCTTTGGTATTCCTCCTCTGCCTATCTTACCCTGAGGATTCCAGAACTCACTCTCGTCTTTGTATTTAGGTCACCCATCAAAACCTGTCTCTTCTTCTAATTGTACCCATAATATTTGGTAGTGTGGTGTAAAGTTCTTATTTCTTCGATTCTTCTTTGTCACAAGTAAACCCGCATTTTTTATACAAGACTGGAAACTTAAAGGTACCAGGACTTTAATTAACAAGACTGGGAATCCTAGGAATTTGATCACAAGTCATAGAGGAATTTAACAAAAGTTTTCCCAGGCTCAGGTGATTTCACATAACATCCGCCGTCAGAGGAATTAACTCTAATTTCCCAGACCGTCATAGAGAAATTAAACAAAAGTTTTCCCCAGCCAGGATTTCGCAGAACACCCGCCGTCAGAGGAATTAACTCTAATTTCCAGACCTAAGTGATTTCGAAGCTTCTAATACAGAGATGTGCCCAGTCTAAATCCGTACACGGAGATTGTGTATTCACAAAATTTTAAGGTAAGTGTGAACAATTTATTTACTAATGTAAATTCTGCAAGTTTCTTGCTAAGTGGTTATAGACAAGGCTGGCAACCTCAACATATGAAAATAGTATAAGCATGAACCACTTTTGCAGGAGCTGGTGATTGTTTCTGTCTAGTCGTGCGGGAAACCCGACAGCAGAGCGACCCCAGACTCCGACGGGAGTAGTGACGAGTAATGAGTGATGATTACATCACATGTGCCTAAGGTGTAACATATTATCTTGTGAGATTTATGTACCTTTTTTAATTGTAATTCAGGCAAATCATTATTCACGCACTCCAGGCGCAATTTCCTAGTTAACACTCAGAAGGATATTGGTGAATTTTCATCATATTTGTCACGGAGAGTTATGTTCATTTAATTTTCTATATTTTCCTCTTCTTTTCTTCCACCTATGTTCTCTAATTATTGTCGCTCTTATCCTTTTTCCTGTGTTTTTTCGCATTCGTTCGTTTGCGACTAAAATACATTACTATTTTGCCATTCTCACTTTCGCTAGTTTCGTTTCTCATTTAGAAACGCATTTCATCGCTTACGAAACGAGAAACTTGATTACGTAGATGTCAGTCTCTGCCGGTCGAACCATAGCTGTGAATATACTGTTCTCGCCAGACAAAACGTCTGCAGTTTCCCCGGTCAGAGCGCTGCCTGACCAGATTTCTGGGCCTGGGGTGTGAGAATTCGCTCCGTTGGACATGGCAGGCCGACGGACTGTCTACAGCAACTGCGTGAGTTTTCGTCGGGATAGTCCGGCGAAGTGTGAAATTGCGCTCCGCGCTGCAGACGGTAGTCTGAGAGTTGCAACTGACACGCGTACATCTCGGTCAGTAGGTGGCAGTTACGACACGCGTTAAGCTGACGTAAGTGTTGGGAGTAGGGGAGATAATTTCGCTTGGCGAAATAAGTTGGGGCCCTTTTGTCTAATTTTAAGATACTGACCCGAGTTTGAAACTTTATTTTCATTCTCACTCTTAAATTCGCAGTAGACAGGTCGCTCGGAACAGTATAAGCTGTATAGCGAAGTTCTCAGTTTGTTTCGACAATTTGTCGAACTTCTAGACTTCCATATATATAAGCATATAATTCTTAAGTGGTGCGACTACCTGTAGTTCTGTGTGAGGTAAAATATTATATACTATATTCTAGTATTTTGTGTAGTGTTTAAAGTGTTAAGTCGCTTATTTCATTTTAAACTAGTTCTGCGTGCAGAGTGATTATTTTAATAGTTTGTTATATTCTTTAGTCGACGAGTTACAGTGGAAAGCAGGATAAATTATATTTCTAGCTTAACAAACAGGTAGCCATAATGAATTTAATTTAACTGCTAACTACTCAGTCGAGATATATTTTCTAAACTAACTTATAACTGCTAGATGTCTCATGAGTATTGACGAAATATATATATATATATATATATATATATATATATATATATATATATATATATATATATATATATATATATATATATATATATATATATATATATATATATATATATATGTATTTCAAATTCATGATAATTGATTTTATAATATAACTTATCTCAACCACTAGCACAGAAGAGGAAACCAATGGTGATGAAGATGACATAAAGATGGAAGAACTGAAGGTGGCACTGGAGAAAATCAAGATGGGCAAAGCAGCAGGGCATGATGGTATAACACCAGAAATGGTTAAGTACATGGGAGCATCAGGCGACCTGTTACTCCTAAGGGTCCTACAGGCAGCATGGTGCAACAAGACCATACCAAAGGATTGGGAGATCGCCATCATAACACCAATTTTCAAAAAGGGTGACAACCGACAGTGTGGAAACCATAGAGGCATATCCCTTCTCAGTGTCCCTGGAAAAATCTACTCTAGAATCCTAGAGCAGAGACTCCGACGCCTAGCTGAGCCACAATTGGATGAGGTCCAGTGCGGATTCCGAGCAAACCGAAGTACTCAAGACCTAATCTTCACACTCAGACAGCTGAGTGAAAAGGCCCTTGAGTATAAGAGTGAGATCCATCTTTGTTTCATAGATCTGGAAAAGGCGTTTGACAGGGTCCCTTGGAGCAAACTTTGGGACTGTTTGGCAAGGAAGAATATTCCAGCACCTCTGATTCATGCTATACAGAGCTTCTACAAGTCTTGCAGAAATTATGTGAGGACAGCAAACCATAAGTCAGAAGAGTTCAGGACCACCACTGGTGTAAGACAAGGTGATATCCTATCACCTTACCTCTTCATACTCCTTTATGGACGATGTCATCAAGGCATGTAAGGAGAGAACAAGAAAGTATTCAGTGGGGTACTGGAAGATGAGACAGGTCTATATTTCAGAGCTGGCATTTGCTGATGATGTTGCCCTGATTGCTAAATCAGAGGCACATCTCCAATCCAACCTGCAAGTCTGGAAGGAAGAGCTGGAGAAGAGAGGGATGGTCATAAGCAGCTCTAAAACAAAATCCATGGTGATATCACGAGAAGAAAGAAGACATCAGATTAAGCTGGGAGAACAGGTCCTGGAGCAGGTTGACCACTTTAAATACCTCGGAGCTATTATAGACCGAAAGGGAGGCATCAAAGAAGAGTTGGCCACTCGAAAAGCAGCAGCTGGGAGACTTTTTCAGGCCATAAATCGAGGATTCCTCAGCAAGAGAGAGGTTGGTAAGAAAACGAAGATGGCTGTATACCGCTCCACCTATGTCCCAGTCTTGACATATGGATGCGAGTCATGGGCAATGACTACAACCCATAAAAGCCAGATCCAAACCTCAGAAATGAGGTATCTGAGGAAGGTGGTTGAAGTAACAAGAAGAGACATGGTACGCAACCAGACGATACGTCAAGGCCTAAAATGCCACCCCCTACAGACCCAAGTAGAACAGTCCCAACTAAGATGGTTTGGCCATGTCTGCAGAATGGGAGAAGATCGGCTACCACGACAAGCATGGGAAACAAAGAGCCAAGGATCCAGACCCCGAGGACGACCCAGAGTCCGCTGGGAGGACAACATTAGACAATCTTTGAAGGACCGAGGACTAGAATGGAACCAGGCCAGGAGGAAGACAGCCGATAGAATAGTCTGGCGCTCTCTCTTCCAAACCTCTACACCTCACGGTAGAAGGGGAACGACTAAGTAAGTAAGTAAGTAAGTATATAACTTATCTCACGGGAAGTGTTAAATGATAAGCTCTACGCTTGCAGTTTAAAATATAAGTTATATCCTTATACATAGTATGTATAATTATTTTATATGTGCTTTTTCCATTTTATGTAGTGAATACTGGGGTGACCCAGAACCTGCCGGCGTTTAGTAGTAAAGAGACATACTTGTGAGAAGAATAGATATTTTCTATCTTTAACCACGTGGGGTTTTTTTTCAAGTAACACTGGTCTGACAGTGCCTGTGCCATCAGAGATAGACAGTAATACCCATCCCTCTAACGGTTTCTAAAGACTAGAAAAATATACTGGGCTTTTGAGCCAGTTCATATTGCTCCACAAACTCAAATATACATGCTGCCTAGCGGCGAGAATCATTACAAGAAGTAACATTAATATTCCCGACAAGTATTGAGAGAGTGTATAGTGAACCAAGACTGTCTTTCCAAATTAAGGGAACCCTCGTGTTTTGTTTGACTCTGTGTGCCCGTTTAAACTTGCTTATCCAAAACTGATTCAAGTAACACTAACTTAAAATCTGAATAAAACTTATCGCCTGAAGAGAACGCTCCCCGGACAAATTGGATAAACCAAGATCTGCAGAGCTGGGTATTCGCTTCACCAAACGATAAAACAGATTGTGTCATAGCGTGCGCCAGACGGTGAACAACGGCAAGTTATAGGGTAAGAAAGTGAGAAACGCACGACAGGGCCCTGATGAAAGAACTGAGTGAAAGTAGACTGAGGGATGTTCGTTGTTGAGTCACTCACAATTGTAACATTTCGTTATGTAATTTATTGCTAACTATATATCTATATATTCCCTTAGACTAGATCAGAGTATCCAGTCTGTTCATACCTAAAAGGGGGAAGAAATATTATACCCTAACCATATGTATTTGTGACTCTTTGGGCCATCATCTGTCTCATAACGGGGCTGTGGGCTAAACCTAGAGTTAATATCATAACGGGGCTATCATCCTTGTAGCATTCTCTTGATATTTTATGACTATTTGTATATGTTTTGATGTAATTTCTATGTGTTGTGAAGAAAATTTTAAATGATAATTAAAGTTCTTCTCTTGGAATTAATCAGCGTGTTGGTCAGCTCGTTCTAATGTATACATATATTCATTGTTATGGAATTTCCCACGTCTGTGTGTTTAAACTGTCGTCACGTGTATGTGCGTGCCCGTGAGTAGATAGAAATATAGGTAATATATATATGTGTTTAGACTGTCTGACACTGTAAAAGCTGTCGTAGAAGATAGGTGAGAGAGAGAAGAATTTTTTTCGCTTTCAGAGACAGCCTCTATATCACATTCTATCATCTCACTCGTGGAATCTATTTTTTTTTACTAACTCTCACTGTGTCTATCACCTATTCAAACCTATTCTGAAGAGACCAACCCAAGTCTTAATTCTCCTATCTAAAATCTACGACAATATTCCCTGAGTTACACTGTGTGCTCGGGAATTTAATTCTTCTGAGAGGTTGACATTGGTGGGTGGAGCGCATGACAATGGATCTGTTAGTTTACGGTAAACAAATGTACTTAGCAGGCACAAATTTCTTTCTATTTGTCTAAAGTTCGTGGTTACAAGCCATCAGACGATTTGTGGTACTAACGCCGCTAGTGTGAGTGAAAAGCGTCCACCCTAACAGCCTACAGTAGAAGAGAGTGTGGAGAAAGCTTTCGTCATCACAAAATTGATGAACCACATCTGCAGGACTCCCTTATAAAAGTTAAGTGCTTGTAAAAAGGCGCCAGCAAAATGAACTTTTGTTGATTTTTCCTCACCCTAAATCTTACAACTAAATCTTAAACTCACAATGAAGACCAAAGCTGCGGTATATAATGCCTGCGTCACCAGCACACTCCTATATGGCAGCGAGACCTGGACGACCTATGCTAAGCAAGAAAGAAGGCTCAATACCTTCTATTTGCGGTGTCTACGCCGCATCCTCGGCATCTCGTGGAAAGATAAAGTGACAAATGTCGAGGTGTTGTCACGTGCTGGCCTTCAAAGTATGTATACGCTGCTTAGACAGCGCAGACTTCGCTGGCTTGGCCATGTTCGCCGCATGGAAGATGGTCGCATCCCAAAAGATATCTTCTACGGACAATTAGCAGATGGCAAGAGAACAGTTGGGCGACCACAGCTGAGGTTCAAAGATGTGTGCAAGAGAGATATGAGGGCACTGGACATGGATCCAGCAACATGGGAGGATGAAGCTGCCGATCGCACTAAGTGGCGATGCTATTTACGGCACCACCTCAGATTGGGCGAAGAGAGGCTCACACAAGAAGCAGAGGTGAGGAGAAAACGTCGAAAGGAGCACCAGGAAAATAAGCAGCTGAGGGCTGCCACCTCAGGGGCGCATTCCCATAGTCAGTTATGACTGAAGGGGCTATTATTATTATTATTATTATTATTATAAATCTTAGTGAAGAGAAAATTTGATTCCAATATAAAATCACCAGCATTTTATTTATTTTAAACTGTTAATGCTAACTGATTATTAAATTTGTTACCTGTTGTTTTAAAACTAAACAATCATAGTCGATTCAGTTTTTTAATATGTATGAAAGCAAACGTATTAGTCAGATTCTTTAATATATATAAATACCTAGACATATATTTACCTCTAAACAGAGCTATTACTTGTAAGAGGAATTTCGTTGGATTACACCAACTGGGGGCTTGAACGGGCTAAATTGCTTAAATCCTTCACAAAAGGCGACGGACCAGATATAATGCGTTAACAATTGTTCAGCCCAATGTAACATTGTTCGTGAATTCTGGACATATCTTGTGAACCCTCCCCTAAGGTAGAAGTGTCATTAATCTTCTATCTACATCTCTGCCAAGAGTAATCTTGTGTGCAGGTAGATATCCTGGAAGCCAATATTAGATACTCTTGAGTTTTGGTCGTGTTGGACCACTACTGCAAAGTAGGGGAGGTAATCCGTGACACTCTTATTTTGGGGATTCTTGAACAAGAACTGCCATCACCTGGTTTCCTCATTGTGTGCCCTATCCAAAGCCACTGTCAGTGTCATGTTCTCGTGCACTACTGGTATTTTTCTAGTTCTTTCTATCAGTTCCACATTGGTGATCTTGCGATACTGTTTCAATCATTTTTTTTACGTAGGTACGATTTATGAAAGCCTTAACATCTTGATTGGTGGTTTAGTTGTTTGAAATGTTACTATACAATAAGGCTCCTTTGACAGCGGAGTTGAAGATTCTTATTTCTGTGTTGGCCTTCACTTGCTTTGATTGTCATATATTTCCCAATGCAATAAAAGCTCATGTTGCCTTTTGTATTCTTAATTTGGTGCCACGTATACATCACCAACGTTACCTATGTTGCTGCCAAATATGCACATTAGTTCACATAATGTAGGGATGCTTCTTCAAGTGCATTCTGACTATCAACTGCTGTATTTATTATCGTGATCTTGGACTGTTCTCTAGGCAGTTTCTGATCCACTTATTTCGACTTCTCATCAAGGAGTCTAATTTAATCTTTCATCTGGTTGCG